>OX336388.2:2081699806-2082121269 GCA_946902985.2 Meconema thalassinum
AGATATCTAGCGAGATAAGGACTGCGAGACAGTCATGTTTAAAACTTGTTTTTCACGCCAGTGACGATGTGTCTAAGTGTATAGTTTAGGTAATTTTGTATTGTATTTTTCAAGTGATAATTGTGCGTGTGTAAGCGAATGCTAAGCTAGGGAAAGTCTTCGATCATTAATCGCATAGGACATAACGTGAGTGAAAGTAGTAACTCGCAGCGATTATAGCGAGGCAATTTTTATTAACATTGAACATTTCTGTCCAAGGGACTACGCCAAGATGTCCGACATTTGGCCAGGAGACGGATTGATGTACATCGCTTCTACGACGTCGACGATGGAGGGCTGATTTCCCGTAGGGAAATGAGCCGGGACGGAGGTTATATGTTCTGCAAGCTGATACGGTGATGTACAAAAATTGATTTTCTCAATATGTAGTTAGATAAGGCGGGGGAACGTTGTAAATAGCTCATTTATTCTTTTTCTTGTTTAGATTGTTTTTGTGCACCGACACTAGTGTTTTAAATGTACGTTGGCGCGTGGCCAAATTTGTTTGTTGTATATTTTTCTTTGGAGTCATATTTAGTGTACACGGCGCGTGTACCTGATTTTATCCATGCGGATGCGAAACTCGTTACTTTCGATAAGTGGTGCTTTATTAAAGTTCATATTTTTGATAGGAAAGGGAGGTAATTATGTAAGATGTTTGCTGAACAGGTTATTAATCATACTAAGGTTGTCGAGCGCAACAAATTAAGATGTAATTGTAGAACACCTTAGTTTTATTTTTTTTTATTTTTTTTGAGTCCTTTTCAGGTTCGTTAGTCACAGCCTAGAACGGAAGCGCAAGCTGGTGGAAAAATATTTATGTCATTTATTTCAGGTTTCTGTCAAACCCATACGTGTGATTCTGTGTGTGTTCATGTGTCAGGTGTGTGTATTGATTCTTCGTGAAGAGGGGTAGATGGTGCTACCGCCCTCATATTTGTTGTTGTTGTATTTTTGATGGAAAGGCAGGGCGCTCCGAGGAGGCTACTGTACCTTGTCCAATGCTGATTCTTGGATTTCCTAGGGGAAATGCTGAGATATTTTGTTCTGACACACACACACACGTATATATTGTGCTTTGGGGCACGCTTCTTCGAGACTCGATCCCGTGCCTTGGGAGGTCGAGGTTACTGACACGTGGGTTGACAGATGTGCAGATTTCCACTTAGCGCCCGTCTAGCCTTGGTGACATATTTTGTTAGGCAGTCCTGTTGTCCGACTGACCCCTATTAAGCTATCATTAGCAAACCTGTTCTTTTGTGATGATTATTGGGACCATAATTAATTGGGGAGTTCGCCACGTTTATTACGAATTATCACATGTCGTATGGATTGAATATTGTGTTAACGATGTAAATGTTGGCTTTGAGCCTAGTGATTTTTCTATGACTCAGTTCATGTTAGTTTTTCTGTGTGTGACACCCGTGTGGTGTAGTTGTATTTTACTTGTAAAAACGACGGCGGTCATATATGCGTTTCATTTGTTGGTCACGTGTTAACTTACTTGTGTTGATTTTGAGAAGTCCTAATTTTAGGCAGTAATGTTTTGCTTTGGCAGTTCTTGATTCCAATTTCAAGCGGAAATTATGTGTTGTTTATTTAGTATAGGAAGTGTCGGTTTAGTTTTAAGTTATGTATAGTTGTTCCCCGCGTCTGTCTAGCTCTAAGCAATGCGGATTCGTCTTCTGAAAATTTATCCGGATGATGACGAATCATGCATTCAATTGTACTCATCGTTAAGCATGTAGAACGGCGCACACGTATACATTGTCATTGCAGATTTTGGGATATTTGGTCCGATTAATAATCTCTCCAGAGATTAGGCCTAGTTTGTGGAAAAATAATTTATTCAGTGGGAGTCATTTTGGGAGTTTTGTTTGTATATTTCATTTTGTAAATAGCTGATCTGTCATTAAATTCATTTGTTTTAACCCTGGCTTCACTTCTTCCTGCATGTTATTTTGTTATATGTTATCCTGCATGTTAATGAAGCGCTTTAACAACAACTTACGAAATGGACTGTTACACCCCCCGAAACTGAGTCTCATAAGCTTCTTTGCAAGGGTTCAATATATAAAATCCAACATGGCGACCATCCGAAGTATTTAGTCAGTTCTCAATATCTACGAATCTATTACAGGAATCATGCTGAAATTTTGTATGTAGTGTGCCCATTTCAACACTGAAATATGCAAATCACAGTTCGCCAGCAATGTTCAATCGGTAGTATCGGCGTTCATGGTATGTTCTCCCATTCTGTGACTTACACACTCTGGATTTAGCATAGGGTACACTTCCAAAAATAAACAAAGTCAATTTAATTATTTTGGGCTCCCACAACGTTCATTTGTTACCATCTCTCTTCTCAAGCTACCAACTCACTACCGTGCTTGGGAAAAACCTGCGCATCCCCGAGTTATAGAAAACTACTGACAAAGTCAACTTAAGATTACTCCCAAAATCTCAACATTTTCATCATAACTCGTGAATCAACTGAATCATTTAATAATAAAGTTAGGGATTTTATTATATTGTCTTCAAAGACAATTATATCTTAAGGAAGCAACGATCTGAACTCTGCAAGCGATAATAATGAACGTAAAAGACCTCAGTTCAAATACTGGGTCGTTAAAACAATCTTAAACACATCCGTGTAACGTGAACCAGACAGCTCGTTCTTGCCCTTTCTCTATAAGAGAGTGTGTAAGGGTCTGTCTCAATACTTGGCTGATTTATGGCTTTGGAAGGAGGGGGGACCCAACGTCTCGCTCCCTCGAGAGACGGGCTATACAGTGTTTACTACCAGCTGCTTTAATGCATTTCTTTTGAAAGACAGGGCTTATAGTACAAATTAACAACAAGACATTATTAGGTTCTACAAACCTATTCTTTTAGCTTCGGTAAAGTATAATTATGAAGTGTCCTCATTAGCGGATAAGAGAATCCATAAAACAACAAATATATAGGGGCTTCGACGTGGTAGACTCTGAGTTCAATCCCTTAAAACTGCCTCGGGAACCGTATCCCAACTTTGAGGACTTGCGACATTAGCGAGTTTGGGAAGGCATAGTACGCAACCAGCGCTCATAATTCAACATAAATTGCACCCTTTTCCAGTATTGCATAGTACCACAATTCAACATAACTCATTACCGCTACTAACTCTCCCTCACAATTATTACCGAGCATTTCAACGCGTTCCTAGAGTGACAAATTATTTCAATTGTGCGACATGGCGCTCATTACATAAAATAGCCAAGTTGCCTTTCAAAGAAAGAAAGAAAGAAAGAAAGAAAGAAAGAAAGAAAGAAAGAAAGAAAGAAAGAAAGAAATTCAAATCAAAATTTGATCTTCGTCTCGAAATAATATATTCAGCCTTAGCCTCCATCAACAATAATTATCTAAAACATTAAGATCATTATTGGTTCCACAACATATTAACAATCCATTTAAGGAGCACTTGCAGCTACCCTTATTCAATATAAAATTCATCACATAATTAATTTATTTAATTATTATTATTATTATTATCGTGCTTGCTTTACCATAATTCTATTATTTACCATTATACTGATATTCCACTGAATATTTTCCACAAGGGATTCATTAATACTTCAAATTACTTATATTTCAATCCAATTAATCGTTCAGATCGCGCAACCTATATTTCACATGTTTTCAAACATCCCTACTTCCACTTCTGAGGATTTTACGCAAATCTTCCCAAAACACATAATACTGAAATTAGTACTCACATGATTTTCCGGTCAGAGACCGAGTTCTCCATCGATGAAACATTTCACCCACTTACTGCTTCTTAAGCCATATTCATGATCATATTTACACTTGGTAACACTTTTTTTTAAACACATAAAACATATACACTGATCACATTTAATCTAAAGAATACCATTTTGGGATTCATTTACACTTAAAAACAAATACAATTTCACTAAAAATATATTACACTCAAAATTTTCACTAAACTTGAATTACATAAAATTTTATCATTTTGGCATTAATTATTTGCCTTAACACACGTGATTCCATTATTCTTTCCCGTTTCCAAGGGTTGCACTTTATTTACGTCGGCTTCCTAATCCGATGGGATGATTGAAAGTCTCGATCGAACTACCCTCACTGGAACGGTTGATTCTCTTATTCCGGGTTTGACTATCGGCTTAATGATTTTAATGCACGATATCGTATCATGCTTGACGCTAAATTGTTCGTTTCATATAAGTCTGTCACTGACGTTTTACTTCTAGAATCGCTCGAACTCGTATAACGGCGACCTAGTAATTTCCTTGTCTGATAATCCACACGTGGATTTTACTTTCTGATTCTACGGTTCTTTAACTATTGGACTAATTCCAATGTCTGACTGTTCATTTGTCTACACATAGAAAAAGCCTGGAATCTCGATTCCTAAATTCTATCGCACTCAGCTCTAGTCTCCTCAGTTCAGGAACACTAGGCGTTACTATCACGTTTTACCCTGATCTGGTTATTTAACGTAGAGACAGAATTGTATAGTTCACTGTTCTTGGGTACTTCGAAACCCTATGATGCTGCGGTTCTTTAACTGAAACTATTCAGATTCGAGTACCTATCGCCGGTAATTGCTTAAGTCCACAGTCTAAGACATTGACTGTACTGGTGAAATTTATAAAGTCCGAAGCTTGATGTTTTATTTCCTATAACAAGGATTCTGATGCTTCCTCTCACGGCGATACTGTTGACGATACTTAAACGGCGACTCCCATACGGGGTGCTCGTCTGCGAGACAGAGTAACACGACCTATCACGGTCTGGTGAATACTGCATACTCTTCCTGGCGCGTCCAGGGTTTATATTCAAATCTGCCACAAAAAGATCAGATTTGTTTCTTCTCCAACACTAACTTCTAAAATAATTGTCATATAATTTTGAAAAATATGTCTCCTAAAACTCTCGTTTTAAATGTAGAAAGGGTTCCTTTAATCACGAAAATCGATCACAAAATTCCAAGATATTAAATAAATGGGCTCCTCAGATGCGTGGGTATTGTGGTTTATTTTCCCTCTCTGCTAGCTTTGGGCTCGGGGAATAACTATCGACGTCATGCTGCGTTTGCAGTTCTTTCCCGTGCAATTATTATAAACTTTTTCCACACACAAAAACCTCTTTCCCTGGATGATCAGCAGTGACGGATTCATTTTATTAATTAAATGCTTGCAAATGGCTTAATTTTAATTATTTCTCTTCTTGCGTCATTGTGACGTTGTCATTTTATCGTTGAGTAAGGTCTTTTTCCGAAACTTCTCTCTGTCACTCACAACGGAAAAATACCAGCTCTATTAATAATCATGCGCTAGCCTCTTATCGCCGCGTCAGCCGTGATCTCATGCTCGCGTGACTAGTCTTCACTCGCGCTTGCGTCACCTTGTAACAGCCCAACTTCTTATTAACCCTTTAAGATTCTTTAGAAATCCATTCTAAAGACTGCATTATTTCTTCTCCTTCTCCCCTCCCCCCTTTAGGTAAATAAATTTTCGAAATCTGAGGAAATTTATTTAAGGGTTTTCATCGAAAATTTCATCCTTTCAGTGGCGATGCCATCATAACATCTCTCAGCACTTCTAATATTATTATCTCATAGAATCCCACGATGATTCGGGGTTTTTAATTTTAAAGTCATATCCGGTAATGGTGTAGGTCGGGCACGTTCTGCCCCTACCCGTTCTTCCTTCCTTTTTTCTGGACTATAGGTCTACAGAACTTCATCTTTCGTTACGGGTGTGGTCTATCCCAAGCCGTTTCTTTCTTTCCTCATTTTCTTTCCTTAAATTGAAAGTTTCTTCTTCAATTAATTCAATTATCTCTTTTAGCTCAAAATAAGTTTGTTCCAGTTCACATTCACAATTTGCTGCTTGCCTTTCACGTTCCCTCTCTGGATCGTGTCTCAACATACTCCTATTTCCTCTTAAAGTGTTTATCATCATCTATAATTTGTTCCATAACCGGGGCTTGTTCATTTGCCTCATCGAAGTCTTCGGGAGGATAATATACTTTCAAATTTGCCGAATTCATGGTTACTTCGTGATTCGTTTCACAATGCTGAATTCTATATGCATTGTTTCTTAGATACCTAATTACTCTATATGGGCCGTGGTACTGTCCCCGTAAATCCGGATAGTAGGCTGTCAGATATCCGCCCCCTCAATCGGATTGCCATTAATCAATCGCACCGGCACAGCTACATCAATGAAAATGGCACTGACAGATACTAACGAGATTAGAGCACAGCAGTTAACAAGAAAATTATTGTGGAACACACCAAAATATACGGGGGTTCATACTTACCTTTATTTACCTCTTCAAATTAATCTCGGGTATGGGTTGCCAACTGGATTACTTAAGGTATGCCCACACAATAACCTCCACCATGATATTTAAAATGAACCAAAACGGAAACAAGAAACTTTAAACTGTACAATAATTTATTTCACATAAAGGGGTGACTCTAACAAAAATTCAACAAAATACACGTGGCAATCAGAAGCCATTGTCAATATAATCATGTCCTCCTGTAGGACTTGTAGACGTTACATACAAAATTTTATCTTTCACTAGCTTATAAAGAACGTAATAATAGTAATACACTTGGAATGGATGAGGGAATTGGAACGAGACATGTAGCAATTGTTTTCCTCTTTCATAAACATCACACTTTATTTATAACAGCAAGCCTGTTATGTGGTCGACCTTGGCCTCTAACATACAGTTGTCAGGCTAGCTGCGATCCACCCTACAACAAGTCGCATGCCCACGTCGTCAAGTGGACCCACCTGTCCAGTCAGCCTTAGCATATGCTCGTAACCTCTGAGCCTAGCTCCTTTTCAAACACTTTAAATGTCCTCAACTCAACTCAAATATTATCACGCAAATCTTTTAAATGCTCCAATCAAATATTACTGGATTACTCTAATAATCCCAAAACTTGTTTAATTACATAATCCATATGTATAATTAGCGTTCTTTAGAGTATATTAACAAAACTCTTAATGTTTATAACAAATGCTCATTAATTGTTTATAACAATTACAAATTGTTTATAATATTGTCAAATGACAATTGAAAAATCTATACACGCCTCTCTTAATCCCTTTCATTACAAATTATTGTTAAAGATATTTACATAATTTATTTACAACATTTATATTGTTAATTTTAGAAATACATTAAACCACACGTTTATCCGGTTGATAATTACTCAAATCAGGTTAATATAATCGACCAATGAAGGTTAGTTATATTTATGCTTATATTCAGGTTTAATAAGTTTTAATAATTATTATTATTATTTGTGACGGTAACCTCCATTCAAAATCGTTATCTCAAATTATTTAACACTCTTGTTAATTTTAACAGTAATTTCACATGATTAATTTTCAAAGGACCTGGACAATAAACTCAGCGGAAAATACTTCGCTTCAAACGCACAAATTGCATAAAATAGGCCCAGAATTCATCATATATTTCCATGTATATGGCATAAAAATCTTCCACAATCCATACACAAAACCTCCACTTATAATCTCATCAACTTCATTAATATTACTGTGGGAATCTCCTTCAATTATTCAAGGGCATTATTCATCAGCGACTTTTACATGTCCACTGAACTAACGATTATACATCCATAGTTCCACTTTAAAAATTCTTATATTCATTAATTGTGTCAAACTGTTATTTATTTAACCTTCGTGGGTTTCATTCATGAATCGATATGAAGTAAAAATTTGCCAATCACAAATAAATTTAATAGCAAATACGATTATACACGCCTCTCTGGTCTATCAAAATTGAGATTAATATCTCCAAAGTAATGCAGTATAAAAATACTATCTTCAAACAAAGTTCATCTAAACTGCAAAATAGTCGAATAGAATACAATTAGACTGTGGAATGCAAACATTATTGTTCCAATCTAGAACTGAGAAAAATTCCTATCAAATGTTCATTACTATAGTGTATTCAATAAATCGTAATCAAAGTTCATATTTCGTAAAATTGTCTGTAATGCAATGGTAAATTCAGAACTGACGATAAATGTCTATATTGCAATCATGTTCATAAAACGACTAGTATTTCCAAGATCGTCGATACAGAAATAGATTTTAACGCTCTAAAATCTTTTAATTATTCTTCTTTCTTGAGGATGACAGAAAATTGGTCAAAGTAATTTACTGAATAGAATTACTTTAATAAAATGACACGCTGTCTGAATTCAAATCTGCCATAGAAAATCATTAACTTTACAGTCAAATCGTGACTACAAAATATGCAAATTACTGAAAGAATATATTATCAGTCTCAACTGATCCAAAAATATTTAAATCTGCCAATGACATAACAATGTCTTAATAAATCGTAGAAAAAGCATAAATCATCAAAGTGTACTGAGTGCAGACATCTCAAGCAAGAATATTGGGCAAAATATAGGACAGAACAAAAATATGGGAAAAATGGTTGCTCAGACATCGCTAAATGGCTCAAATAAAACAAGAAACGTTCACGACTACCTTATCTGTTGATTGAAGTTCTAGAGGAAAATCTTCCAAAGAAGACTGGTGATGGTTCCATTTCACCAAAAAGATGTGCTCCGTCCTCGAACCTGGAACCAGCGCCCTCGGAGAATAGAACTGCTTCCTCCTCCGGAAATTGCACTGCTCCGTGTATACGATAGACATCCTTCTGGCAAAACTCTTCTTTGTGAGCCGGGTCTACCCTGGCCTCTCTTGATAGTTCCCTGAAGTTCTGGTAGTAATTCGCCATGAAGTTTATTGCAGTTATTTCCGCAGAAATATTCATATTTGTGGAGTATGAATATGTTTCCACTGCAATTTGATATAATTCAGCGTTGGACAACGAGGCATGAGTGTAGTTGGATATTCACTACATGCTCGCTTTTGTAGAAAGACGATTAGCGAAGTTCCATGCTGCCATTTCACTCCATTGATATATGTCCCAATTGCATTAAAGTCCTTAGCCTTCCATCTCCATTTCCGTTATAATAGTTGAAAGAACTGCGATATTATATTGTTCCATGTTAGAATGCAGCGTTATATTATCAAATGCAATATGTAGTAGCACGGTTGCAATACCAGTGTCAGCCGTAGCGTAGAATGTGATACTTCAAAAGTGCTTCTCAGGTGGCGAGAAAATCACTTTTGTCTGCCGTCTTAAAATGCCAATATCTTTCGAATTATAATCTTGAAAATGTTCAACCTTTCTACACACTTTAATATAGTACTGCACAATCGAATTAGCTTAAAGGCATTAGTCAACTCTTGATATATTATCTTGTAGACTTGAAAATGTGTGCGTTTCAACTTCGCCTAGTTTCAAACACCGTAAAATGGAACTGCGGCACGCTCGAAGCTCGTTCGATGCGGTTGGTTTTACCACACGCTAAAGACGACTTGTTTCACTTATTCACTCGAAAACGACTATATGACCTCAGAAATATATATGCGGTATGAGAAATATGAGATATGAGAGCTATATACATGAGCTATGAGAGCTTCTCTCTGCTGTGCAAGACCTTTTATCAACTTCTTAAGGGGCGTATCCATCCCTTCCATAGCTTGTTTCTCCGTCATCGCTAGAATTTCTAACTTTGGCAATACTTGACGAATTTTCAAATTTCAAAAACTCAAAAATAATTTCTTCAAAATTCCAAATCAATGCCATAACTGGAAATAGATTTCCACAATTCTGCATTCCAAAAGTAACTAAAATATAGTAGTTTCAGTAATCTCCGTCTCCCTCCAAACTATCATTCATTGGTTCGAGCATTCCCTCCAATCGCGTAACTTCTTCCTCAGCACAATTCCATGTTTCCCTGCGACTGCGTCGTAAATCTCAGATCTTTCTCGAACAAAATCATGACGTCACCAAGAATCTCAGCTCAAGCAGCCTACTTGCGTGAAGTCTGCGTCATCCGTGCTTACGTCATGAATATCCACGTCACAACTATGACAGACATAACTTTATTCATATTTTCCAATACAGCCATCGTGGTCTCAATATAATTCAATTTACGGGGGCATTCTCCCTTCACCACGTTTTAAAAACAGTTGCAAATTGTTTTTAAACTCTGTGTTATAAATATCTCAATTCACTTGAACACGAAATTGAATTATCATTGGCTTACTCTTGTATGATATTTCCTCTATGTTCCTTAATCATAAGTCTCTTCTACTCTGGTTTGTGTGTGGCTAATGTATTCTCTCCTCTCTACTTTCTCTTCTGTCCAGTATTCCTATTTTCCAAGTTCTGCTGACTTGTAGAACGACCAGGATCGATCACTACATCCTGTCTTTTCTTTTGGTTTTCAGCTTCCTTCTCCCGTAATTCCTTAAGATACTGCTGACTTTCTTTCTCTCTCTCTTGATATTTGTCGGGTGTCATAACTTGACCTTGAGAATTCTGACTTCGATTCTGGTAATTTCTATTGTAGTTCCTATTGTGGCCCTGGTTATTGTAGTATCTACCTCTTCCATTGTTATAATTTTCTCTATTATTATTCCAGCCTCTTCTTTGCTGATATGGACGGTAACCTTGCGATCTGTGGTTGCGAAAGTGATGGTTCCTGTGAGGACCTACATTTTCGGTTTTTTCTTCATTGGGCTTGTCAGTTTGCTGAACTTGATCCATATAGACAGTATTGATGTCTTTGAATTCGTGCCTCTGACCTTTTTGTACCACATTTGGCATTGGACTCGTGTAGTCAAGCCTTCTTAATAATTCGTCCATACTGGTCAAATCCCTGATGTTTGACGATATGATGAGTCTTCTCACCTCCACAGGCAGCATAAGAGAAATCGCATCTATCAACTGCTCTGTTGACAATGGGGGTTGCAAAAATCTCAAGCGTGATAACTGGCTCGAGAAGAAATCAGCGTACCGTGTTGGAAGAGTACCTGAATACTTCCTTGAGTATACCTCAGCTCTTAATGAATTCTGCGCTTTGATGGACCAGAATCGTTTTATCAGTGCCTCTGCAAATTCGTCAAAATTACTGAAAGTGTAGCGAAATGCTCTGAACCATTCAAGGGGTCATCCAGCTAGAAATCTCTCCACTATCCTCATCTCTCTTTCTCTGGGAATGTGAGCTTCAATGAAGTAGTCTTTCAGGTTCCTGATATATTCTATCGGTGTTAGACTATCAGTATTACTGAATTTTTGAGGTTTGTCCTCGAAGTTCCGGATGACTGTCACATTTCTCGGATATGAATCCATGTAATTCTTCCCACTATCACGATATCTCCATTCAGGTTCAATATTCCTATCCTCTTCTTCTTCCCGGAATCTGGATATACGTTCCTCAGGACTAATATCTCTCTCTTCTGTAGCGAGGTTACATCTTCTGACGTAATTCCTATCGTCTTCACCAGTCAAGCCTTCTGGATCCTTATCCGTGATTTCCGTGATGACTTTCCTAATCAACTCTTCTTTATAGGTTTCCATCATGCTGGCTTCTCCTAGTTTTAAATTCTGAAGTTTGCTCGTGGTTTCATTAACATCAGAGACAACTTTATGAATTTGTTCCTCTAACGCGGTTTTTAATGCTTGCACGTCCTGACCTATTTGAGTTCTATCCTCTACCTGTTTTTCGGATAGCTAATCCATCCTTATACTCAAATCTTTCCTAATTTGAACTACTTCATTATTAATGTCTACTTGTGTACTGGCAAGTTTTCTTTCAATTCGTTCCTGAATCTGAGTTACATGTTCCCCACTTGACCTGTTCCATTCATCTTTCCACACCGTTACATTTGTAGTTAACATTTCCGCAATATCTACTTCAATATCTTCTTTAAGTAAACGATTATGATCTAAGACTTGGGTTCTCATGACCTCTACATCATACTTTAAACCTGCTAAAGAAGCTGTTGTCCTAACAGACTCGTCAACCAACCTAGTTGTTAATGCACTAATGTTACGAGTACAAAGTGTTTTTGAAGTTTCAATTGCTTCTCTTACTTTATTAACATCAGTTTGAACTTTAGCAATATCTACAAAAACAGTGTTAACGTCTACTTGTATCTTAGTTATATCGCTTTGCATCTCATTTACATCGGAATGAATGTTATTAATGTCTACTTGAACATTTGACACATCGGTTCGAACATTTATAATCTCTCTTTGAACCTCTTCAACCTTGTCTTGTACAGTAGCAACATCGTTCCTAACAACAATTACTTCAGCTCTAGCACATGAAATATCACCCCGGACATTAGCAACATCAAGATTCAACATAGTAAGATCTTTCTGTACCTTAGAAACATCAGTCTTAACATCAGAAACATCTTTATGTACATTGGATAAATCTTTATGGACATTGGACACGTCTGTGCGCATGTCAGTTACAGCCTTCTCGATTCCCTGGGTACTGATCTGTAAACGCGACATATCATTTTCTAAGTTTGCAGAACTGGTCTGAAGAACTTTCAAATTTTCATTCATCCTAGTAGACAAATTACTAGCATTCTCCTTCATCATCTCCTGCATTCGACTATTATTCCTAGCTTCCATCTCCTTCATGCTTTCATCCAGCTTAACAGACATGTTACTAGAATTCTCCTCCATTCTAATAGGCATATTAGCAGACAAATTTCTAGAATTCTCCTCCATCATCTGCTTCATTCTACTAGCACTCCTAGCTTCCATCTCCTCTAACATCTTTCTTATACTCTCATCTGCCATTTCAATATTATTCAAAAATAGACTGCTTTAGGGACATACATCAAACAGAGCAAAATAACAACATCTGAGCAACATCTTTCACCATATATAAATTTGAGCAATTTTCTGTCTTAAATCTAACTTATAATTACCTTATAATTAACCTTCGTAGACATTTTATGTTGAAATAAACTCAAGCACATGTTCAAATTTCTTTGGTTCATTTTAAAATATCCTAACACAAATAATTTACATTTACAATCCAAATAATTTAATTTTATCTTTAATATGACGAAACATGTCATAAGCCGGTCAAATAAAATAAGACTCCAGATCATAGGCGATTTTTCTAAGTTTCCAGCCTATTTAACCTCTCTCAGGTTGTATAAGATCTGATCTTTTCTGAGAGTAATTTTCCTAATACAACACAACATTTAATCCCTATATAATCACACTCTCAAATTCTACAATTGGCCAAGACATCTAACAAAGAATCAACCTCTTTATTTGAGTCTTCACAATCCCATTGACATCGATAACTTGGTAATCCAATGTTATTCGAGCACTCCACAAAATTGCGGTGCCAATTCTCCTGCAATAACTTGGTAATCCAATGTTTTGCTGATCGAACGTGTCAATTCTACTGGCGTTCAACCTGGTAATCCAGTTTTGTCGAACGTGCCAATCGAGCCAATCGAGCTGATCGTGCCCCACGTTTTAGGGTCGCCAATCCTACTGTCCCCGTAAATCCGGATAGTAGGCTGTCAGATATCCGCCCCCTCAATCGGATTGCCAATAATCAATCGCACCGGCACAGCTACATCAATGAAAATGGCACTGACAGATACTACCGAGATTAGAGCACAGCAGTTAACAAGAAAATTATTGTGGAACACACCAAAATATACGGGGGTTCATACTTACCTTTACTTACCTCTTCAAATTAATCTCGGGTATGGGTTGCCAACTGGATCACTTAAAGTATGCCCACACAATAACCTCCACCATGATATTTAAAATGAACCAAAACGGAAACAAGAAACTTTAAACTGTACAATAATTTATTTCACATAAAGGGGTGACTCTAACAAAAATTCAACAAAATACACGTGGCAATCAGAAGCCATTGTCAATATAATCATGTCCTCCTGTAGGACTTGTAGACGTTACATACAAAATTTTATCTTTCACTAGCTTATAAAGAATGTAATAATAGTAATACACTTGGAATGGATGAGGGAATTGGAACGAGACATGTAGCAATTGTTTTCCTCTTTCATAAACATCACACTTTATTTATAACTGCAAGCCTGTTATGTGGTCGACCTTGGCCTCTAACATACAGTTGTCAGGCCAGCTGCGATCCACCCTACAACAAGTCGCATGCCCACGTCGTCAAGTGGACCCACCTGTCCAGTCAGCCTTAGCATATGCTCGTAACCTCTGAGCCTAGCTCCTTTTCAAACACATTAAATGTCCTCAACTCAACTCAAATATTATCACGCAAATCTTTTAAATGCTCCAATCAAATATTACTGGATTACTCTAATAATCCCAAAACTTGTTTAATTACATAATCCATATGTATAATTAGCGTTCTTTAGAGTATATTAACAAAACTCTTAATGTTTATAACAAATGCTCATTAATTGTTTATAACAATTACAAATTGTTTATAATATTGTCAAATGACAATTGAAAAATCTATACACGCCTCTCTTAATCCCTTTCATTACAAATTATTGTTAAAGATATTTACATAATTTATTTACAACATTTATATTGTTAATTTTAGAAATACATTAAACCACACGTTTATCCGGTTGATAATTACTCAAATCAGGTTAATATAATCGACCAATGAAGGTTAGTTATATTTATGCTTATATTCAGGTTTAATAAGTTTTAATAATTATTATTATTATTTGTGACGGTAACCTCCATTCAAAATCGTTATCTCAAATTATTTAACACTCTTGTTAATTTTAACAGTAATTTCACATGATTAATTTTCAAAGGACCTGGACAATAAACTCAGCGGAAAATACTTCGCTTCAAACGCACAAATTGCATAAAATAGGCCCAGAATTCATCATATATTTCCATGTATATGGCATAAAAATCTTCCACAATCCATACACAAAACCTCCACTTATAATCTCATCAACTTCATTAATATTACTGTGGGAATCTCCTTCAATTATTCAAGGGCATTATTCATCAGCGACTTTTACATGTCCACTGAACTAACGATTATACATCCATAGTTCCACTTTAAAAATTCTTATATTCATTAATTGTGTCAAACTGTTATTTATTTAACCTTCGTGGGTTTCATTCATGAATCGATATGAAGTAAAAATTTGCCAATCACAAATAAATTTAATAGCAAATACGATTATACACGCCTCTCTGGTCTATCAAAATTGAGATTAATATCTCCAAAGTAATGCAGTATAAAAATACTATCTTCAAACAAAGTTCATCTAAACTGCAAAATAGTCGAATAGAATACAATTAGACTGTGGAATGCAAACATTATTGTTCCAATCTAGAACTGAGAAAAATTCCTATCAAATGTTCATTACTATAGTGTATTCAATAAATCGTAATCAAAGTTCATATTTCGTAAAATTGTCTGTAATGCAATGGTAAATTCAGAACTGACGATAAATGTCTATATTGCAATCATGTTCATAAAACGACTAGTATTTCCAAGATCGTCGATACAGAAATAGATTTTAACGCTCTAAAATCTTTTAATTATTCTTCTTTCTTGAGGATGACAGAAAATTGGTCAAAGTAATTTACTGAATAGAATTACTTTAATAAAATGACACGCTGTCTGAATTCAAATCTGCCATAGAAAATCATTAACTTTACAGTCAAATCGTGACTACAAAATATGCAAATTACTGAAAGAATATATTATCAGTCTCAACTGATCCAAAAATATTTAAATCTGCCAATGACATAACAATGTCTTAATAAATCGTAGAAAAAGCATAAATCATCAAAGTGTACTGAGTACAGACATCTCAAGCAAGAATATTGGGCAAAATATAGGACAGAACAAAAATATGGGAAAAATGGTTGCTCAGACATCGCTAAATGGCTCAAATAAAACAAGAAACGTTCACGACTACCTTATCTGTTGATTGAAGTTCTAGAGGAAAATCTTCCAAAGAAGACTGGTGATGGTTCCATTTCACCAAAAAGATGTGCTCCGTCCTCGAACCTGGAACCAGCGCCCTCGGAGAATAGAACTGCTTCCTCCTCCGGAAATTGCACTGCTCCGTGTATACGATAGACATCCTTCTGGCAAAACTCTTCTTTGTGAGCCGGGTCTACCCTGGCCTCTCTTGATAGTTCCCTGAAGTTCTGGTAGTAATTCGCCATGAAGTTTATTGCAGTTATTTCCGCAGAAATATTCATATTTGTGGAGTATGAATATGTTTCCACTGCAATTTGATATAATTCAGCGTTGGACAACGAGGCATGAGTGTAGTTGGATATTCACTACATGCTCGCTTTTGTAGAAAGACGATTAGCGAAGTTCCATGCTGCCATTTCACTCCATTGATATATGTCCCAATTGCATTAAAGTCCTTAGCCTTCCATCTCCATTTCCGTTATAATAGTTGAAAGAACTGCGATATTATATTGTTCCATGTTAGAATGCAGCGTTATATTATCAAATGCAATATGTAGTAGCACGGTTGCAATACCAGTGTCAGCCGTAGCGTAGAATGTGATATTTTAAATGTGCTTCTCAGGTGGCGAGAAAATCACTTTTGTCTGCCGTCTTAAAATGCCAATATCTTTCGAATTATAATCTTGAAAATGTTCAACCTTTCTACACACTTTAATATAGTACTGCACAATCGAATTAGCTTAAAGGCATTAGTCAACTCTTGATATATTATCTTGTAGACTTGAAAATGTGTGCGTTTCAACTTCGCCTAGTTTCAAACACCGTAAAATGGAACTGCGGCACGCTCGAAGCTCGTTCGATGCGGTTGGTTTTACCACACGCTAAAGACGACTTGTTTCACTTATTCACTCGAAAACGACTATATGACCTCAGAAATATATATGCAGTATGAGAAATATGAGATATGAGAGCTATATACTATACCCTTCTGCGTTCTTCTAGGATGCCGACTCTTACTCGGGTAGTGCTCTGTTCGGGGTGGCTCTAACTTATTCTAAACATCCTAGGAATATAGTCACAGGATCACAGGAGGCTTATCCTAAAATCAGTAGGTCAGAGAACTCCTAATATAAAATAATTTATTTCACAAAAACATCATCTCCCTTTTCTCCCAACCATAGACAAATAAAAACAAAATCAACTCCCTTAAATTACTGAAATCAACAACATTAAAAAATGCAAAAATAATGTTTCACACTGGCTGAAACCAGGAATAGAAAATAGTCTATTTTACTGCAGTCCACTGCTTCAAGTCCAAGAGTTATTGTCAACAGACTTAATTCAAATAACTAATATATATTGCGCGCTCATTTTTATAACTTGCAAAACTTGTTCTTTGGGAAATCGGACATGTCTACTCGTACAATCATCATCTTTCCTCACAAGAGTCAGATAATGAAGGCAATAGATTTATTCTAGGTTACGGGCATGTGTGTTTTTATAACTTTAAAAACAATTACTTCACTCAGAGCTATAACTCCGTTAATTATAGTAAAATAAACAAGTCAACATACATGAAGCATCAAATAAATACTTCGGCGGCCGGTGCGCCGTGATTATTAATAAACAACAACATTATGAATGCACTCCAAAAATAATGACAAATAGAATACATCGCTTCCTGAAGCGGTACACAAAAAGAAACCCCGGGAAGTTGGACTACCTCCCTTCATAGAATACAATGACAGACTCGACCTTGTGACAGACACACTTTCACCGTAATAACCAGCAGGCCGGCACAACCTTCCTGGTTGCTTTAGAATTCAGACGGCTAACCATATTTCTACCTGTTTCTTAAAGACTCCCTTTTACCTGCCTTGGGCTCGAGCAATACCATACCTTTCCGACGGAGCTAAAGTGGACTCTCATCAGATAATGAATTCAATCATTTTACTTACCATTTATATATCGTCGAAGAATGCGGGAATATCACCTCCGCTATTATTTTTACTCACCATTATATCATCGAAGAACGCGGGAATATCACCTCCGCTTTAATTTTGCTCGACCCAGGATCGACTCTTAGCCTTACCTGAATATATCTCACAATACCCTCTAGCCATTCTTGTCTTACCTCTTTTTGCCTTCGCGTGATAATCACTTACCATACTTATTACTCTCATAATTTCAGTGTCACTTACTGGTCTTGTCACCATATCGAGCGGTCTTCCCCATTTAGCTTTTACAATCACATTGTGCATAAGCACTATCAAACAAATATTCCCTTGACTGTGCATTCAACAAGATTAATGACATCCCAAACAAAACCATATTTAAAATAACACTTTGATGCTCATATACTTATTACGGTATGAAACACACAAAAATACTCATTACTGATAAACACACAAATCTACACAAACATGCCCGGTATGCCTAAAATATCCATTTTTATCATAACTGCTTATGATCGAGATAAACTTATCCGACCCCAATAATGGGAAACATTATGACCCACATGCCCCATACAATATTTACTTATCTCTCATATTTCCTGTTGCGGTTCTGGTCCTTGATATCAGTCTTCTTCATTAGTTGGTTCATCTTGATAGGAGGATAATTTACACACGGTTTTTCTCAAAATTTCACCAAAACAAAAGTCCACTGTGAATTATTACCATTAACACAATGCACGGTTCTCGCACATGAAGCTCCTATCTCATATAGCTATCATCAACTTATTTAGTTCGGCCGACAGTTCATAGCTTCCTAGAATACTGGTCTAGCTGTTAATAGCTCGGGCGGGTATACCTATCATTACAACTGCGTCATACTGTTATGATATGCACTGTTCTACTTCGCACTCGCGAATACTTAGCGATGTTCGAATTTCGGAGGTATACTTGCTCCTACTTATAAACTCGTAAAAATGTTAATTATTCTTATGCCTCAAGCGTAGGCTCTCGCCTCTACAGCGCGTATTAAGAACTTATAAAACTTGTAAAAATCACGTTAATTTCTGAGGGCTCGAGGCAAGGGCTTCCGCCTACCGTGATGCCCCAAAGTAGACTTATAGAACTTGTAAAAATCACTGTACTTTCTGATCGCTCAGGGCCAAGACTTCCGCCTCCCGTGATGCCCCAAAGTAGACTTACAGAACTTGTAAAAATCACTGTACTTTCTGATCGCTCAGGGCCTAGGCTTCCGCCTCCCGTGATGCCCCAAAGTAGACTTATAGAACTTGTAAAAATCACTGTACTTTCTGATCGCTCAGGGCCTAGGCTTGCGCCTCCCGCGATGCCCCAAAGTAGGCTTATAGAACTTGTAAAAATCACTGTACTTTCTGATCGCTCAGGGCCAAGGCTTCCGCCTCCCGTGATGCCCCAAAGTAGACTGACTTCGCTGTGTTTCGATCCATTATTTATACGATTTCTCTTAATGGGACGTGGAGTAGGGGAGTTTCAGAATTTATTTCCAAAATAACACTCACATGAATATGCGAATTAGCTCCTTAGAACGTCCTCATTTCCAATGTCTCAATGACTCCTTTTTATTCAAAATCCGATCGTTGGATCCTTATATAATGAGCTCCGTAATTTGCTTCATTGTCCCTTAATTTCGGCGGGATTCGGTCGCGTCAAGCATCTCTCACTGCCATTGGTCGTTTCAAATCCACCCCCTGATTTCATTTTAATTCTGGCAAAAATCACAGAATAATCCAATTTAAATTTTGACGATATTTCTGAGAGGCTGGGATAATCCCCCATACGATGGTATAATTCCTGTTTCTGTATTCTAATTACTGCTCTAATTCCTTTCAAATGGGCAGGGTTTATTTGGTAGGTAATCGTTGATGTTTTCTGCATTTAGCCGCGTAGTGTAACGACCTCCGCGCGTTGTCTGGCGCATTTGGTGTCCAGATGTGGATTTTCTCTTTCCTGCTACCTTTGTCCGCTCTGGGAGAAAGCTGCTTCAAGTCACGTACGAACCATCCTTTTGTCATTCTAGTTTCACAAGCAACTTCTATTCTCACATCGACTTTGAGACATGAATTAATTTTGTTGGAATAATATGTAGACTTTATGCTATCAGAGATGCATAAAGGTCACATTACCCTTCTGCAAAGGAAAAAAATCGATATGGAACGTATAATTTTTTTCTCAATCTCGATCCGCCTCACGGATGCTGCAAGGTTCCGTCGTCACTCCTTATATTGTTTATTTGGTTCGCCACTGCTGTCGCGCGCAGGGATTCCCTTGGTCCGATCCTTGTCTCCCTCTCCACATTCTTGCTAAGATTAGTGTCTCGGCTGTCTGGTGCAGGTAGCTAGCTATTGTCCGCCTGTCTCGCCCAGTTTTCTTGCTTCACGGCTTTCCATTGTAAACACCAGGTCTGTTTATGACTGGCTACTTCCTCGTTCCACGTGCATTTGGCTCATCTTTATTCGATTTCCATAATTTTGACACCCGCGGTATTCCGTGGTTGATCAAACGGTTCCCTTTGGTAATATAATTTGAGGTTTGAGCAATTTACAACTGATGTGCTTCCGCCGTTTACGTCCTGTATCTTGTATGCATTATTCCCCAAATTTCTTATGATCCGATAAGGTCCTATGTATGGGAAACACCATTTATGAAATACTTTGTTTGCTGGATCAGAGATAGGTGGCCTCTTCAATAAAACTAGTTCATTGACGTTCAATTCCCTGTGAATGCGTTTTCCTTTTAGTCTTCTCAGCCTCCTGTCAGCTTGTTCTCTCATGTAGGTGATCGTCCGTTCGACTCTCAGCTGTGGTGCTGGCTGCGGATCTCTTGGGCAATCTAGTACTGTTGTCCAAGATCTCGGAGGTTGCTGGTTCAAGTGTAACGTGTATGGTACTTGTCCAGTTGACTAATGACGTGTCATATTGATGCAAATCTCAATATTTTTCAATGTATCGGCCCAACGGTGATGTTCTGTAGGTATGAACATGCGTATGTGCTTCGAGACCTCACGTAAGACTCTTTCGCTCGGATTTCCCTGTGGATGGCGTATGCTAGATAGTACATGCTTGATGTCGAGCTCATTTAATCCGCGCTTAAATTCTGCTGATGTGTAATAACTTCCATGATCAGAAGGGATAAATTCAGGCTTTCCCATTATCGGTATAACTCGATTCTTGATGCGGCTCAGGACCTGTTTCGAAGTTGTTTTCTGGATAGCACATAGAACAACAAATTTAGAAAAGACGTCCACACATACAGGGACATGTCGCACTCCTCTATGTCCTTTTGGCAATGGACCAAGACAGTCCGTAGCAATGAGCTCTAACGGTTTCTGTGGCAGTATTGGCTTTGGGTATTGTCTCATGAGGAAGTTATTGGGTTTTGCGTGCTGGCAAATATCACATGTCTTCAGGACATCGCGTATAGTAATCCTCATCCGTGGCCAAGTGAAAGCTTCACCTATTGTTGCTTGTGTCTTGTCTAACCCTATGTGTCCAAGCGTATAATGAGTATGCCACACTAATTTCCTCTGTAACGAAGCTGGTAACAATATCCGTAACTTGACATGATCCTCATCTATAAATTTATGGAGCATATTATTGAAGTATGAATAACTTCTCGCTTGAGCTTCAATCTCTCGATATGCTGGGGTATCAGGTGTTATCTCTCTCTTGAGGAATTTAATCATCTGCATCATCCATGGCTCCTTTTCTTGTTCCTGCGGTAACCTCTTGAGTTCTTGTAAGAAATCTTGATCTTCGTTTGTCAGCTCAATGTGTTGCACTAACATTTCCTCCTGCTGTGCCTCTTCTTCTGGATTTCGGCCCAAAATATCCGGGATTACATTCAATTTTCCTGATATGTGCTCAATTTGTATATCAAACTGCTGCGCATAAATGGCCCATCTGTTGATGCGTTCACTTACCATGGTGGTCTTAAATAAGAAAGTCAGCGCCTTGTGATCAGTGCGGATTGTTATGGAGAAACCATAGATAATACGACGCCATTGTGGAAGCGCGTAAATGATCGCCAAAAGCTCCAGCTCTGAGATGGTATAACTTTTCTCATGTTTTCTTAATTTCCTGCTGATGAATGCTAGGTATGAGCGGTTTGCTGTTCTCTCTGCGTCTTCTTGGAAAAGCATTGCTCCGATGCCCACTAAAGATGCATCTGCTTGAATTATAAACCCCTTCGAAAAATCCGGGTAACCCAGTTTGATGTTATTTGACAGTAATTCCTTCGTGGCTGTGAATGACCTCTCACACTCTTCGTTCCAAAACCAACGGTTGTTCTTTTTTAGCATCTCTTGTAATGGTGCTACTACTTCGGTGTATCCCGGACAGTTTTCACGAAAGAAGTTGGTGGCTCCGAAGAACATCCTTATGTGCTTGACTCTGGTTGGTCGAGGAAAATTTTTAATGGCTTCGATTTTCACTGGATTGGGCCTGATCCCTTCTCCATCAACAATATGTCCTAAATATAAAATTTCGTGCTGAAAAAATGCAATTTTTTTAGATTGATCTTGAAATTTGCCCTTTCTAGGTTCTCTAACAACTTGCTTAAATTTTGCACGTGTTCCTCATTGCTCTCTGATGCTAGTAAGATATCGTCGACATATCTGACAGTCATGTCTTTCACTTCTTCTGTTAAATTTCGATCCAATGCTCGGATTAGTGCAGATCCGGCTGTCTTAACTCCAAATGGTAAACGACACCAGGTGAAATTCTGATTGTTGAATAGAAATCCAGTTAACAGCTGTGATTTCTCTTCTAACTCGATGTGCCAATAGCTGTTTGCAAGGTCGACAGACGAATATATTTTCTTCTTATGGAACTTCTTGAGTACATCCTTAATTAGTGGTGCACGGTCGGTTTCATCTATTAATCTGGAATTGAGGGTGCGAGCATCGAGACACAACCTCACTGAACCATTTGGCTTCGCCACCGCTAATATGGCGTTCAAATATGGGGTTGGAGCTTTCTTAATTATGCCCCCTCTAAGCATCTCACCTATAATTTTTCTAACTGCTGCACGCTGCTTTTCTGGAATTGGGTAGAGTCGGCTCTTAAATGGTGTCCAGTCATCTACCTGCATAGCTTACTTGAAATTTAATATTTTTCCCGGTAATGTATTAAATGCTGCTGAGTGTTTACATAGCGTTTGTGCCAAGCAATTTCTTTCATCATCATTTAGCTTTGCCTCTCTTAATTTTTCATTCAAAAGTGCCTCAAAACTGTCTTTGTTGCCATCTTCTTCTATTGCCATGGACCACATTTCATCTTCCAATTCTTGCTTTCCCGCCAGGAGTCCTGTGATCGAGTCCTCTTCATCTGCTTGACTTTCTTCTTCTTCTTCCTCAGGAATGGTCTCCAGCTTCCAAATGTCAGCGTCTCTATCTAAGCCGTGGTTATTCATGTTCAGTCCCACTGCTGATAATCCTTCCATATTTCTGAATTTAATTACATTGTTGCGCAGGTCAATCACTGCTTGGTGCTCATATAGGAAATCCGCCCCCAGAATCAAATTTACATTCATCTTGTTCATCACCATGAATACGTGTGAGAAAGTGTGTCCTAATATTTCTAGATCCAGTTGTACCTGAAATTTGCATACGGCTGATTTTTCGGGAATTACTCCTCTAATTTTGACCTGTGGTACTGGAATCGTAGGTATTCTCTGTTTCTCGCTTAGAGCTTTAATTAATGCCTCTGATACTAGACATAGCTGTGCCCCTGTATCCACTAATCCTTTTACTCTTAGTCCTTCTATCCTCGTAATGATGACTGGTAATTTCCTCAAACAATGTTGTTCCGGTTGAATAATTTCACGAGTAAAATCCTCAGGAGTTGCGACCCATTCCTCGATGTTCGCTATCAACCACTGTGTCTTATCTGGCGTGAAATCTAGCCTATCTTCTTCACCCTCTAATACATTTTTTAATAGCCCCCGTGTTCCTCTTCTCATTCTGGCTTTCGCGATGCTGTTGCACTAATTCACTCTCTGCTCCAGTGATTTCCATATCTGGGTTCTCGCGATTCTCCATCGTCCTTCGCCAGCTATCCTTTTCCGTCTCTTGGTTGCGATGCAACTCATCTAGGTATCGTTGTGATGCCTCATGCCTGTTTTGCAATTCCCGTCGACTGTCTTCCGTATATCCTCGGTTCTCATCTCGTCCTCGGTTCCACGTTCTATTATCTCTTCTATCATATCTGCGATGATGATATGGACCTTCGCGACCACGCCCTCTCCATTCATCTCTCCTGTACTGTTGTGGCTGCCAGTTCCTCTCGTTCCTTGGTTCATATCTCCTTCGCTCCTCTTTCGGCGAGTCTGACCTTCCGTTATTATTCACGCTCCTATGGCTAACATTCGTGTTGGTGCTCTGCTCTCTAGTTTTGACTAGCTCGGCTTGGTGTACCAACGCTGCGCTGTCACTCGCTCTGACGTGTCTATTTAGATTATTTAATGACGTCTCATCCAACTGACGTAACACCTCCTCTGCTTGCAGTGCGCTTGAGACGTTTGCCGCAATTAAAAACTGTTGTACTGGCAACGGAAGCTGCTTTCCAATTGTCATCACCAGTTCTGACTCCGGTGGTAAAATATCCATATCCTTCAGTCTGAGTAGCTGAGCCGAAAAATATTCTGAATAACGTGTTGGCTGTGACGCATGATACTTCCTACTATATAATTCCATCCTTAAATTATGTTGTATAGACATGCTCCAGTGACGACGTAAAAATGCATGCTTGAAGGTGTCCATATCTTCAAAGGTGTAGCGAAAACTTCTGAACCACGTCAGAACGCTATCCGCAAGTAATTTCTCTGTTATTCTGAGTTTCTTATTCTCAGGAATGTTATTGTCTGTAAGGTAGTGTTCTAAGTCTTTTAGAAAAGCTTTCGGCGTTTGTGAACCATCATTGTTAAATTTTCGTGGGCGATCCTCCTGCATTCTAATTATTTGGACATACTGTGTAGTTGGTTTATTGTTATTATTATTGCCAGTCGGCTGTTGAGGTGTTGAAGCAAGTCCTCTAAATGTTTGAAACCCTTCATTATTCTCGCTACCTGTGGTCGCACGGCCCGGACTAAGTTCATTCATTCCTTCTACCTGAGTCTGGCTTGTGTTGAAATGATTAACCACACTGCTTGTCCCTTTGCTGCTATTGTGGGCTTTTAGTTCCAGAAGCATTTTCTGCTGTTGCAAAGACTGTATTTCTGTCTTAATAATCTTTCGTTCTTGTACCTCCATTTTCCCAAGTAACTGCTGTTCGACCTCCTTTATCCTCTTTTGGTTTTCTTCCATTTGATCTATGAGTTTCTTTCTATCCTCTTTCCCGTCAATTCCAATTTGTTGGCATGTCTTGTTTATTTCCACTCTTATTGCCTCATATCTATTTTCCTCTTTTCTCTTTCCCTCTTTCTTCTCGCTTTCCAGCTGATCGAGCCTGCCTCCTATCATCTCATTGCTCTCACGGATACTCTCTTTAAGTGCATCATTCTCGTTCTCCTGAATGCTCCATCGTTCTGCTGAAGTCAAAGCTGCCTTGTCTATTTCCGTTCTAATCTCTATCATCTCTCCTTCTAAGCTGTGCAATTGTTTTGCCGCACACTTAACCTCGTTGTCTACTCCTTTTATGGTAGCTTGGATTGCTAATTGTTCTATCTTTATCCCTTCTGTATTAGCGTTACATATTCCTTCTAGCTGTATGAGTTTCGCTGCCGTCTTTTCTTAACTGAACGCTATTGATTGCCTTAAGTTCGTCTCCATCTGACCTAACTGTGTGGTAGTCTCAAGCGTGATTTTAGCTATTTGCTGTGCTAATTTATCTGTCAGTTCCTCTTTTAATGCTTCCTTATTCAGCCTACCCTGTTCTCCAATTTGTTCCGTTAATTCCTCTTTTAATACTTCATTATTCCGCCTACCCTGTTCTGCAATTTGTTCCATTAACTGTGTGTTAGTAACTGTATTTTGTTCCGCGAGTAGTGCATTATTTGTCTTACTGTGTTCCGTTATCTGCTCCGCTAACTGTTCTGCAATTTGTTCCGCAATACGTGCATTGTTAATTTCACTCTGTTCTGCAATTAGTTCCGCAATACGTGCATTGTTTAATTCACTCTGTTCCCTACATTCCCTCTTAAAGTGTTCGAACTGTTCCATTGTTCTAGCTACTGAACTCTCAATAATAAGTCGAATTTCCTCCACTGACGCCATATCACACAATATAATACTTATTTGAGAAGACTGGGGCATGGAGCCTCACGTTCCCACCTTTTGCAATCATAAAATGAGTCGCTTAATCCCAATTTACGTTAATCCCATTAATGACTTTAATATGCTTGAAGAGCTGCCTATTTGATGTTTGCTTTTGTGAATAAACTTTCAGTTTACCCTTCTACGTTAATTTTAACTTCCCAGTTCTGTCAATAAAGTACTGACATCACTCTTACGGTTCATGCCGTCCTATAAAATACATTTGGAGTTTGCTACTAATTATTCAAATATAAGGGCGCCACGAAAACGCTGCTTCTACCTAACTATGCAAAATAAACTCAGCATTTTCGATTATTTACTTTAAACAAACTCCTGGCATTACTTTCCCCTGAATTACTTGTTAATTTGGCCACACCGTTCGGCGCCATGATGCTACCTAGCTCATCAAGCCCCACTACAGGGTGATATGACAGGGGATGCTCTACATCTGTTTACATGACCTCAAGGCGGCATATAGACTTCAGTAGGCTCCGGCTAGCTACTCTCTGACACTCTCCATCACTGTGATCCACTAATTAATAAAAGAAAAACTAATATGGACATGAATAACTACATCATTATCACCAATCCATATATACCCTTCTGCGTTCTTCAAGGATGCCGACTCTTACTCGGGTAGTGCTCTGTTCGGGGTGGCTCTAACTTATTCTAAACATCCTAGGAATATAGTCACAGGATCACAGGAGGCTTATCCTAAAATCAGTAGGTCAGAGAACTCCTAATATAAAATAATTTATTTCACAAAAACATCATCTCCCTTTTCTCCCAACCATAGACAAATAAAAACAAAATCAACTCCCTTAAATTGCTGAAATCAACAACATTAAAGAAAATGCAAAAATAATGTGGTGTTTGAAGCCATATTTTCAGTGTTGCCTTAGTAAACAAGAGTTTAGTGCTTTTCAGTCGGTCAACACGAATGTACCCAAAAGAGATGGGTTATGCCCTAATCCTGAAATAAATTACATGAGATTAATAAAACACTAGGATGACCAGTTTCGATCGTCAAGCGATCATCATCAGATCCATTACACTTAGGCTACAAAATCTATGTTGGAAATACAGGTGAAAATATTTACAATATGTACATGTACGTCTGACAAGTATTCGTTGCACACACATCTCCATTATAATATAATTAATAGTCCTGTCAGTGAATTAAACCCATCATGCCGAGATATAAAACGGATACAGGTCGTAGTTTATTGATATCGAAAAAATTGTACATATTGTAAATATTTTCACCTGTATTTCAAACATAGATTTTGTAGCCTAAGTGTAATGGATCTGATGATGATCGCTTGACGATCGAAACTGGTCATCCTAGTGTTTTATTAATCTCATGTAATTTATTTCAGGATTAGGGCATAACCCATCTCTTTTGGGTACATTCGTGTTGACCGACTGAAAAGCACTAAACTCTTGCAAAAATAATGTTTCACACTGGCTGAAACCAGGAATAGAAAATAGTCTATTTTTACTGCAGTCCACTGCTTCAAGTCCAAGAGTTATTGTCAACAGACTTAATTCAAATAACTATGGCTTAAACAAACCAGCCATTCTATCACAATAAATATTGCGCACTCATTTTTATAACTTGCAAAACTTGTTCTTTGGGAAATCGGACATGTCTACTCGTACAATCATCATCTTTCCTCACAAGAGTCAGATAATGAAGGCAATAGATTTATTCTAGGTTACGGGCATGTGTGTTTTTATAACTTTAAAAACAATTACTTCACTCAGAGCTATAACTCCGTTAATTATAGTAAAATAAACAAGTCAACATACATGAAGCATCAAATAAATATTTCGGCGGCCGGTGCGCTTCCTGAAGCGGTACACAAAAAGAAACCCCGGGAAGTTGGACTACCTCCCTTCATAGAATACAATGACAGACTCGACCTTGTGACAGACACACTTTCACCGTAATAACCAGCAGGCCGGCACAACCTTCCTGGTTGCTTTAGAATTCAGACGGCTAACCATATTTCTACCTGTTTCTTAAAGACTCCCTTTTACCTGCCTTGGGCTCGAGCAATACCATACCTTTCCGACGGAGCTAAAGTGGACTCTCATCAGATAATGAATTCAATCATTTTACTTACCATTTATATATCGTCGAAGAATGCGGGAATATCACCTCCGCTATTATTTCTACCCACCATTATATCATCGAAGAACGCGGGAATATCACCTCCGCTTTAATTTTGCTCGACCCAGGATCGACTCTTAGCCTTATCTGAATATATCTCACAATACCCTCTAGCCATTCTTGTCTTACCTCTTTTTGCCTTCGCGTGATAATCACTTACCATACTTATTACTCTCATAATTTCAGTGTCACTTACTGGTCTTGTCACCATATCGAGCGGTCTTCCCCATTTAGCTTTTACAATCACATTGTGCATAAGCACTATCAAACAAATATTCCCTTGACTGTGCATTCAACAAGATTAATGACATCCCAAACAAAACCATATTTAAAATAACACTTTGATGCTCATATACTTATTACGGTATGAAACACACAAAAATACTCATTACTGATAAACACACAAATCTACACAAACATGCCCGGTATGCCTAAAATATCCATTTTTATCATAACTGCTTATGATCGAGATAAACTTATCCGACCTCAATAATGGGAAACATTATGACCCACATGCCCCATACAATATTTACTTATCTCTCATATTTCCTGATGCGGTTCTGGTCCTTGATATCAGTCTTCTTCATTAGTTGGTTCATCTTGATAGGAGGATAATTTACACACGGTTTTTCTCAAAATTTCACCAAAACAAAGGTCCACTGTGAATTATTACCATTAACACAATGCACGGTTCTCGCACATGAAGCTCCTATCTCATATAGCTATCATCAACTTATTTAGTTCGGCCGACAGTTCATAGCTTCCTAGAATACTGGTCTAGCTGTTAATAGCTCGGGCGGCTATACCTATCATTACAACTGCGTCATACTGTTATGATATGCACTGTTCTACTTCGCACTCGCGAATACTTAGCGATGTTCGAATTTCGGAGGTATACTTGCTCCTACTTATAAACTCGTAAAAATGTTAATTATTCTTATGCCTCAAGCGTAGGCTCTCGCCTCTACAGCGCGTATTAAGAACTTATAAAACTTGTAAAAATCACGTTAATTTCTGAGGGCTCGAGGCACGGGCTTCCGCCTACCGTGATGCCCCAAAGTAGACTTATAGAACTTGTAAAAATCACTGTACTTTCTGATCACTCAGGGACAAGGCTTCCGCCTCCCGTGATGCCCCAAAGTAGACTTATAGAACTTGTAAAAATCACTGTACTTTCTGATCGCTCAGGGCCAAGGCTTCCGCCTCCCGTGATGCCCCAAAGTAGACTGACTTCGCTGTGTTTCGATCCATTATTTATACGATTTCTCTTAAAGGGACGTGGAGTAGGGGAGTTTCAGAATTTATTTCCAAAATAACACTCACATGAATATGCGAATTAGCTCCTTAGAACGTCCTCATTTCCAATGTCTCAATGACTCCTTTTTATTCAAAATCCGATCGTTGGATCCTTATATAATGAGCTCCGTAATTTGCTTCATTGTCCCTTAATTTCGGCGGGATTCGGTCGCGTCAAGCGTCTCTCACTGCCATTGGTCGTTTCAAATCCACCCCCTGATTTCATTTTAATTCTGGCAAAAATCACAGAATAATCCAATTTAAATTTTGACGATATTTCTGAGAGGCTGGGATAATCCCCCATACGATGGTATAATTCCTGTTTCTGTATTCTAATTACTGCTCTAATTCCTTTCAAATGGGCAGGGTTTATTTGGTAGGTAATCGTTGATGTTTTCTGCATCTAGCCGCGTAGTGTAACGACCTCCGCGCGTTGTCTGGCGCATTTGGTGTCCAGATGTGGATTTTCTCTTTCCTGCTACCTTTGTCCGCTCTGGGAGAAAGCTGCTTCAAGTCACGTACGAACCATCCTTTTGTCATTCTAGTTTCACAAGCAACTTCTATTCTCACATCGACTTTGAGACATGAATTAAATTTTGTTGGAATAATATGTAGACTTTATGCTATCAGAGATGCATAAAGGTCACAATACCTGAGCTATGAGAGCTTCTCTCTGCTGTGCAAGACCTTTTATCAACTTCTTAAGGGGCGTATCCATCCCTTCCATAGCTTGTTTCTCCGTCATCGCTAGAATTTCTAACTTTGGCAATACTTGACGGATTTTCAAATTTCAAAAATTCAAAAATAATTTCTTCAAAATTCCAAATCAATGCCATAACTGGAAATAGATTTCCACAATTCTGCATTCCAAAAGTAACTAAAATATAGTAGTTTCAGTAATCTCCGTCTCCCTCCAAACTATCATTCATTGGTTCGAGCTTTTCCTCCAATCGCGTAACTTCTTCCTCAGCACAATTCCATGTTTCCCTGCGACTGCGTCGTAAATCTCAGATCTTTCTCGAACAAAATCATGACGTCACCAAGAATCTCAGCTCAAGCAGCCTACTTGCGTGAAGTCTGCGTCATCCGTGCTTACGTCATGAATATCCACGTCACAACTATGACAGCCATAACTTTATTCATATTTTCCAATACAGCCATCGTGGTCTCAATATAATTCAATTTACGGGGGCAGTACATTTTCTGAAACTTCTTGCACACGCGGTTCCCAGGATCAGAAATGGCTGGTCTTTTCACTAACACAATTTCCCCTACCAATAATGGTCGATGATATCTTTTATGCCTTTTTCTTCGTTGCCATCTTTCAGCTTGGGCTTGCAAATGCGCAAAAGCACTTCTGATACGGACTTCTCTTCCAGGTGAGCGTCCATCGGTATGGGTATGATCTGACTCCAAGGTCCCTCTGGTTGCTCATTCCGATGCAACATTATAGGTATATCTCCAGTAGCCTCATGTATCGTGTTGTTGATGCAAAACTCAATTATATCCAAAATATCTATCCACTTCCAATTTTCCTCGGCACAGTATATCCTGCAATACTTTGCCGTTTCTCTCATCACTCTTTATTGGGGTTTGCCTCAGGATGGCGAATACTTGACAGTAGTTGCCGTATTCCAATGCTGTCTAATTCCTGTCTAAATTCCACGCTGGTAAAGCAACTACCGTGATCTGATAACTGATTCTCTGGTTTACCCAGAATAGGTATCACTTTTTCTTTTAGCCGCTTTAGTACTTGTTTGGTACTAGTCTTCTGTATGGGAGAAAGAACAATCATATTTGTAAAGACATCCATAGCCACCATAATATGTCAATTTCCTCTCCTAGACTTAGGCAATGGCCCAAAGTTGTCAATCGAGATGATCTGACATGGCTTCTCATGTATCAATGGTATCGGCTTTTGTCTCATCAAAAACGCATTTGGTTTAATACTTTGACAAGTATCACATGTCTTCAACGTATCCCGTACAGTCTCCCTCAGTCTCGGCCATATAAATGTTTCTTTCAACATCGAAACTGTTTTATCGACTCCCATGTGTCCAAAGGATCTATGGGCTAACCATACCGTTTTCCTCTGCAAGCAGGCAGGTATAACGATTCTCAATCGAGTATGGTCAGAGTCCTCAAACTTATGTAACATCCCATTATAAAAACTATAATCTCTAGCTATCTTACTAGCTTCAATATATACTGGTGTCCCTCTAGTTAACTTTCCTTCAAAGAAAGATATGAGCATGTTTATCCATGGATCTTCGCGTTGTCGTTGACTAATGTTCCACAATTCATTCAAAGTGCGTTGATCTCTATTTTCCAAATCTATAGCCATTACTTCCTCTTCTGTGGACTCTGGCTGTCTACTTATGTAGTCTGGAACGACGTTTTCCTTCCCTGGGCAATATTCTATAATGACATCGAACTGCTGAATATATAAAGCCCAACGCATCAGCCTTTGACTGGACAAGTCCGTCTTCATCAAAAAGGTTAAGGCTTTATGATCCGTTCGGAGCGTGACTGCAAACCCATATACAATTTTACGCCATCATTGTCAAGCATGCAATATTGCTAACAGCTTGATCTCGCTGATTGTATAATTTTTCTCGTGTGGTTTCAGTCTTCTACTAGAGAAAGCTAAATAATTCTTTCTTTCAGGATTTTCCGGGTCTTCCTGATATAGCATCGCTCCAATGCCAACTTGGGATGCATCTGTCTGGATGATAAATCCCTGATTAAAATCGGGATATCCCAACTTCACGTAATTTAAGAGCATTTCCTTAGCCTCAACAAACGCTTTTTCAGCTTCCTCCGTCCATTTCCATTTACCGTTCTTCTTCTTCAGAAGATCTTGCAACGGTGCAACTGTTCTAGTGTATGACGGGCAATGTCCTGAGAAGAAACCTATTAATCCCAAAAATTGGCGAACATTCTTCACTTTCATCGCCCTTGGAATGTTTCTTATAGATTCAAGTTTACATGGGTTCGGTTTGACACCATCTTTGTCAATTACGTGTCCCAAAAACGTAACTTGTCGTTGACAAAAGTTCGATTTTTTAGTTAATCTTGAAGTTAGAATTCCTTAAATCTTCGAGTAATTTCATTAAATGTTGCATATGTTCCTCAACATTCTCCGAAGTGAGCAGTATGTCATCAACATAACGAATAGTACAATTCCTTACCTCTTGTGACAAGTTGCGATCAAGTGCTCTTATGAGTGCTGACCCCGCTGTCTTTAATCCAAATGGACATCTCTTAAAGCAATATGTCTGCTGATCGAACTGAAATCCAGTCAACAGGCTGGTTTTCTCTTCAAGTTCGAGATGATGGTATGAAGAAGTCATATTTGTAAAAATTTTCATGCCCTTAAATTTTCTCAGTATTTTTTTATGGGTGGTGCCGAATCATTTTCGGGGGTGATTTTGGCATTCAAGTTCCTGGCATCTAAACACACCCTCACTGAGCCATCCGGTTTACTCACAATCACTAATGGAATAACGTAAGGCGTTGCCATTTTTTCTATAACACCTGCATCTTTCATTTTCTGCAGTGTTTTCTTAGTTTGTGTGTAATGTTTTCCTGCGACCGGGTATGGTTTCTGTCTAAACGGTGCCCAATCCTCCACATGGAAAGCGTATTTAAAATTTTGTATCTTTCCTGGTTTGGAATCAAATACATCCCTATATTCCAATAATAATTCATTTAATATCTCCTTATCTTCCAACATGATTTTGGCTTCTTCGATTTTTCCTAACAGGGTGGCTTCAAACTCGGTTTCTACACCATTTTCTAGTTCTACGTTAAAGACTTCCAGTGCCTCTTCTGTGGCCCTATAACCTTCCTCGGTTACTTCTCCCACATGCCATATGGGGTATTCTTTGAATACACGGTACCTGAGATATAATGTCTATTGCTCCTTGCATGTTTATTTCTTCCTTCCTCTTTGCCAAACACCAACAGTGATCTTCTGTTTTCTCCTTGTTGGCAAATCTCTTACGTCTGCATAAGTATGTTTCAGATATATAACTTCTGTGACCCACCTAGCGTCATCTAGTAGCGAACCTCTGAAGCTACTCAATCCCTCATCGTGCAAGAGGACTTACATATCCATCTGGCCACCAGATCTTTACTATCGCCAGCTATTTTCTCCTTGAGCAAGAGGATTACATCTACTGTTTCACCCACCATGCTGCGCTAATATCGCCTACTATCAATTCTTAGAAGATCATCCATCAAGAAGAAAATTTATTTATGATAAGTTGGTTATGCTGATATGTATACCTTTTGTTTCCTACCCCCACTCTCTCCCCTTCCTAGGACCTTCCGTGCTTCATTGAGCAAGTCTCACTTCTTAGTCGGCAGTTGAATCAATCAGTTAAGGCTCAACCAGAGCTAGCCTCCTGACCTAACGAGGCATTTTTTAAATTCCACGCCATGTTGGAACTCTAAGCATCAGTGAGGAACTTCACTTCGACATGCAACAAAGATAAGTACCTTCTTCAAGTTTTAACCTCATCTTCATGGTTTTAACTTCCACGTGTTTTTAATGATACCTTTATAGACAGTGTGAAAGTATTTATTCTGGGGCAATAATCATTCTTCGTGGGATTTGCCATGTTGAGCTTTCGCTTGTATAAGCCGACCTTACCATAAAGAGCTTTTATTAAGCTATTCTAATGAGAAATCCTCTCACTACGTGGGATATTATCTAATTACCCGCTGTCTATAATCCAACAAACTAATTCCTCCGCTGGATTTACATTGGCCCCATTTTACTGCTAAGATTGTTCTGGAACTTTCCAGATTCTGTACTCAATCTACAAGTCCTGCCGTCATGTATTTCTCACGTACCTGTGAGAATTCTATTTAAAATTGAATTATCTTACTTCTAAATTACTACATAGTGAAATTTCGGCCACCGCGGGAATTTTCTATAGCGTATTTAATGGAAATTTACAACTTTCTCAAGAAATAGACTCTCACTTATCTAGTGAAACCAGTTATTTTCATCATTGCAATAACTTTCTTTTCCATAAACTTTGTGTCTACACAGTGAACTTTTCATATATTTCGATGAACTATAGTGAAAACCAGTGCTTGCTCAACTTTTCTACCGCGTCGCGATCGTCCGCTTATATTCAAATAAGGCCATGAACATTTTCCTTCATTCCCATTTCTCTTTCCTAAACCTCTTACTAACAATTTGCAATAAACTTTTAATCTAGTTCTGTTCCAATGAGGTGTCATTCTAAGAAGTGCCCTTCCAATTTTGTTGGTTTATCATTAAGTATCTCTGTATAATTACGTGTCTAGCACACGTTTCAAACTTCCATTGTTTCTCCCTTCAAAAACAGGGAAAACAATTCTCTCAACTCTTGAGTGAGTTATTTTTTGGTCTCGCTAAATGAAAACTGCCTCATTTAACTTGCGAGTCTTATTTAAAGTATAGGAGGTCTAGAACTTTCCTTCTGATTAACTTTTCAGGTTCACAGTAAGTGACCTGCTCTCTTTGTATAATTCTCATAAAGTAATTCTGTTTAAATATAAGAAGTTGTAGGAACTTCCTTTTTATTCTTTAAGTTTCTATTTTGTTATCTTCAAAGTTGTTATTCTCGTTAGAATGTCCTTTCAGAGGTTTCTTATAGTACACTACTTGTACTCCTGTAAATGTTAAAACTTTAATTATTCCATTTTGCCTATTTTATTAAATCTTACCAAGATTTTAATACAAGGTTTAAAAACCTCAAAAATTGTCATTTGCCTGGAGCAATTTCTGAACGTTTTTGGAGGTCTGCGACCCCAAATTGTTAACTACATAGAACATATTTATTTGTTAAAGTTACGCTTCTTTGAATTGTTAAATAAATTAAATATTTGTTTTTGGATTCTCATTTCTCTGATACTACAGTTAGGCAGGATCCTGGCTTTCCTAGCCCTTCCTAGGTTTATGCCCTCGTTCATGCTTAATAAAGCTTTTACTATCTGTCTGGCCAGACCATCACCCTTCCCTATAGTACTTTTATTCGTGCTTGGGAGGAAAGACACTAAAGCCACTCTCTGGCAAACTGCCCAAGTCTTAGCTGCAGTTCCCGTCAGCTTCGACCAAGCTCGTACCTATTTTAGATATCAGGAGGTTAAGTTTCTGTGGCAATCGCCTTTAAGTGTGTTTAAAGTGAAGCTTATTAATTTTGTGGGGCTCTCCTCCTATTTTTCTATCCTTTTTCTTAAGTCCGAAACCCATTTCCTTTTCTTAATCATCTTCCCTTGGTGGGTGGGTTATTCCCTAGCCTATAATCTACCCAAAATTTGGTACCAGAAACCCGGGAGAGTCCATTTTTTATTTCTATTGTTTGTCAAGTGTCATTTGACAATACTTGGCAAATTATTAATATCTGCTTTGGATTTTTCAGCTATATCTACATCATGCAAAGCCTGTGAACGGGAAAGAGGCCGCTCCTGTCTCCTTTGGTGTGTCCTGTTCTTTCTACCCATTTGCTGCTGCAAACTTGACAGCATCTCCAAGGTTCTACAGTTTCGTGAGTTGTATTTCAATTTATTCTCTTTATCATGGCTCCTACTGAAAAAGATGAAACTCTCATTGCTAGACGTTCTTCTTATAAAGGGCAACTCACTAGATTCCGAAATTTTATCAACAAGTTAAATCCCGCCGAGTGTGATTTAGATATCTTAACACAACGCCTTAAGTTGTACGAACGGTCTTATGATTATTATGACCAAATTCAAACCGAGATTGAATCCGCTTGCCCAGAACTCCAATCGGATCGGGACGAGGTCGAACCCTTGTACTTTGAAGGGATTGCAAAGGCCCACCAATTGATTCGCAATATCTCAGAACCGGACACTAGGGTCATCAATCCGGCCCAGTTCGCACCCGCTTCAGTTCACAAGAACAAACCGAAACCGTTACTTCCCAAGATAAGCCTACCACACTTCTCAGGCAAGGAAGGTGAATGGTATTCTTTTTACGAACTTTACTGCTCCCTAATTCATGAAAATGCTGAGATCCCAGACATACATAAATTTTACTTCCTCCGTACGTCTTTGGAATCTGAGGCCTTGGCCTTGGTGGAGTCACTGCCTTTAAGCGCAGACAACTACCACATCGCCTTTAATCTCCTTAAAGAGAGATATGGCAATTTACGTTTGAGTGTAGCTCGTCACATACGCTGTCTTTTTAATTTACCAGCTGTCAAACCTAATGACGTCACATCTTTAAGAGACCTCTTAGATTCTATGCAGTTAAATGTCAGAGCGTTATACCAACTAAAACAGCCTGTCCAAACATGGGACACCATACTTATTCACCTAGCTACATCAAGATTCGATTTTTCGACACTGAAGGCCTGGGAGATCGAACTCGCCTGCAACAAGGAACATTCGTTCGAACACCTTATCTCGTTTCTCAACAGTCGATGTCAATTCCTTACAGCACTCGCATTTCAGTGCGAAAAGGTCGAAACGAATCCTCAGTGTCAAATTTTTGAAAAAAAACTTGCTTCTTCAAAGGGACATCAGCCCCCATTTGTCGAAAACAAACAAACCCGTTCTTCTTTCAATCATTCAAGAGAAGATATCAGGCCGCTTAATAAATCTTTAAAATGCACGCTCTGTAAAAAGCTTCACACATTGTATTCGTGCAAATCCTTTAAAGAATTGTCTGTCGAAGATCGAAGGAAGTTTGTGTTGAATAGCAAACATTGTTTCAATTGCTTGTCACCTAAGCATTCTTCTTCGAACTGTACGTCATCAAATCTCTGTTTCCATTGTAAAAAACCGCATCATTCTTTATTGCACGTTCACGATAAATCGAGGTCATCAGTACCTGCCTCTTCAAGCTCCATGCAGAGCAGCTCCGAACAAACTAATGCTTCTTCCTGCATTTCTAATGCCGAACCTTCTCACAGTGCGCAAACCCTTTTGACCACTGTACAATTCGAAATCCAAGATAAATTTGAAAATTGGTTTAGAACCCGTGGTCTTCTCGATTCCGCTTCAACGCACAACTTTGTTTCGCAATCGTTGATTAAAAAACTAGGTCTTTCGTCATCGCCTACTTCTATCAGTGTGACCGGCATTGACAATTTGAAAACTCAAGTTTTGCAGTCTTCAAAATTGAAAATCAGAGACGTTTGCCAAAGAAACACCAATCTTAATTTAAACTGTCTCATTCTTACCAGTATTGGCAAGGACACTCCAAGTCACTCTATTAATACCTCCGGATTAAAGATTCCTTCGCACTTAAGGTTAGCCGATCCTCAGTTTAATGCTCAAGGTCCCATTGATGTACTTTTCAGTGCCAATGTTTTTTGGAATTGCATTCGCAAACAAACACGCAAGTTATCTTCAACCGTGGTCGCCAGAGACACCGATTTTGGTTGGGTTATTACTGGTGAAATTCAGCATCCCAGTGTTCAAACCAAAGCGCAATGTCATTTCGTTACAGCTGACATAAATCTCATTTCTGAAAAAGAGAACGCTCATTTTTCAGATCTCAATATTTTTGAAAAACACTTGCCGAAACGATGTCTCATCGTGAACAACTACGCTACCTCTGTAAGTTGCTTAAATGGTTTTTCCTTCTTCCCGCACAAGATGGCCATTCAAGTTCGCCTTGCTTCGTGTTATTTCGTTTACCTTCTTATGTCATTTTTTATAGCAGTTAATTGCTTAAACTTTTTCTCGAAAACTATCTTCCCCTTGTGTAAAACCATGGCTATCAGTCACCATCACTTTGCTGTACGCTATGTTTCACTTCTTTCGTTATTTAGAAGGATGGCCACGGTCGGCTCCTCCCTCCTTCCTCACAATTGGAAGTCGCTCATGAAACCGTTTGAAAATCTGAATTCTATAACATCTAGAATAACTATTCTTATGCATAACCTTCTTCTCAATGTCCCAGCTTGTCTTCTTTGCTCGGAAGAATTAAGCTTCTTTTTGTTGAAAATTGTCGGATTCCGTGATCCTCTCAATTATGCGAAATTGATTTCCTACTCTATTTCATATATCTTTAAATTGCTTTTTCACGTCCAAGTTACGATTGACTGCATTCCGTTCAACCTAAATATCTGCTTTAAGTTACAGCTGATTCAACCAGTGTTGTTTGTTTATTCTGAACTGCTTGTTTTTCAAACTTGTTTGTATACACGCCTGAGGAAGGCCAAGTTGTTGTTTATTTCCTGTACGCTTGACAAAGGTCAAAACAAGTTTCTCTTATCTCAACTCTGGCTGATTGCCAACCATTGTCTGGCGAGTCGCTACTGCAAGTACGGAAGCCGCTCACCTATTTCCCAAAATAAACTTGTTCCAGTTAAGGACTCGTTCAGCTATTTATATGCCTTATCTCGTTGTACTATGTGTGTCAAGGCCGCGCTTGCCTGTGTCTTTCGTTTACTCAAGCTCGTATTCTATAACTGCTTCGTTCCTTGTTTCAAAACTTCGTTGCGTATTTCTCACGCGCTTATGTATTGCAATTTGCTTACATCTTTTGCGATCTTAATGTTCATTGATGAACAAACTTGCTTTTTCTCGTCGTCACATTCGATGTGTTTTTGTATTCATACTTGTTATGTCACGTTTCTCGCTGACTTAAGTATTTTTCTGAGTAACCCCTTTGATACTCATTATGACTTAAGGTCATTGTTTATGGCTACTAGGTTGTTACCTATGGCGTTCTTGCTTTCTACTTGCATAGTTCCTTTGTTTACTTGGTATATTCTTATCCTGAATAGATGTACTTGTCTCTATACGTTTTGTTTAAACTTGTCAATTCTTCTTTCTCATCGTATCGTAATCTTTACTAGTGCTTTATTTCTCTCAGCTTCCAGCTATTTTGTGATGGAAGATGTTGATAATTCTCGCCTTTTTTCTCCGCTTTCTAATGACCCTGATGACCTCCTTCCACTCACACCTGGTCACTGTCTTACACGCATTTCTCTCTCTGCCCCTCCTCCCCTTCCTAATTCTTTCAGGGATTCTGATTTACCTATTGTTTGGTGTAAACTTGAAGCCCTCCGCAATTCCTTTTGGAAAATGTGGAACTTGGAATATTTAACTTCCTTACAACGGAGACAGAAGTGGTTTCTTTCCAGTCCCGACATTAAAGTGGGAGACTTGGTCTTAGTTAGGGATGTTTCACCCCCCCTAGTCTGGCCTTTTGGAAAAATGACCCAGTGTTACCCTGGAAGAGATGGGAGAGTCAGGGAAGTCAGAGTCTTAACTATTAATGGTCCGATCACAAGACCTCTGTCTTTGATCTCTCCATTACCTTTAAATGTTTACTTGTTTTTCTTGTTCCCTGTTGGTGTTTGTCCCCCCAGTATGGTGTATTCTTTGAATACACGGTACCTGAGATATAATGTCTATTGCTCCTTGCATGTTTATTTCTTCCTTCCTCTTTGCCAAACACCAACAGTGATCTTCTGTTTTCTCCTTGTTGGCAAATCTCTTACGTCTGCATAAGTATGTTTCAGATATATAACTTCTGTGACCCACCTAGCGTCATCTAGTAGCGAACCTCTGAAGCTACTCAATCCCTCATCGTGCAAGAGGACTTACATATCCATCTGGCCACCAGATCTTTACTATCGCCAGCTATTTTCTCCTTGAGCAAGAGGACTACATCTACTGTTTCACCCACCATGCTGCGCTAATATCGCCTACTATCAATTCTTAGAAGATCATCCATCAAGAAGAAAATTTATTTATGATAAGTTGGTTATGCTGATATGTATACCTTTTGTTTCCTACCCCCACTCTCTCCCCTTCCTAGGACCTTCCGTGCTTCATTGAGCAAGTCTCACTTCTTAGTCGGCAGTTGAAGCAATCAGTTAAGGCTCAACCAGAGCTAGCCTCCTGACCTAACGAGGCATTTTTTAAATTCCACGCCATGTTGGAACTCTAAGCATCAGTGAGGAACTTCACTTCGACATGCAACAAAGATAAGTACCTTCTTCAAGTTTTAACCTCATCTTCATGGTTTTAACTTCCACGTGTTTTTAATGATACCTTTATAGACAGTGTGAAAGTATTTATTCTGGGGCAATAATCATTCTTCGTGGGATTTGCCATGTTGAGCTTTCGCTTGTATAAGCCGACCTTACCATAAAGAGCTTTTATTAAGCTATTCTAATGAGAAATCCTCTCACTACGTGGGATATTATCTAATTACCCGCTGTCTATAATCCAACAAACTAATTCCTCCGCTGGATTTACATTGGCCCCATTTTACTGCTAAGATTGTTCTGGAACTTTCCAGATTCTGTACTCAATCTACAAGTCCTGCCGTCATGTATTTCTCACGTACCTGTGAGAATTCTATTTAAAATTGAATTATCTTACTTCTAAATTACTACATAGTGAAATTTCGGCCACCGCGGGAATTTTCTATAGCGTATTTAATGGAAATTTACAACTTTCTCAAGAAATAGACTCTCACTTATCTAGTGAAACCAGTTATTTTCATCATTGCAATAACTTTCTTTTCCATAAACTTTGTGTCTACACAGTGAACTTTTCATATATTTCGATGAACTATAGTGAAAACCAGTGCTTGCTCAACTTTTCTACCGCGTCGCGATCGTCCGCTTATATTCAAATAAGGCCATGAACATTTTCCTTAATTCCCATTTCTCTTTCCTAAACCTCTTACTAACAATTTGCAATAAACTTTTAATCTAGTTCTGTTCCAATGAGGTGTCATTCTAAGAAGTGCCCTTCCAATTTTGTTGGTTTATCATTAAGTATCTCTGTATAATTACGTGTCTAGCACACGTTTCAAACTTCCATTGTTTCTCCCTTCAAAAACAGGGAAAACAATTCTCTCAACTCTTGAGTGAGTTATTTTTTGGTCTCGCTAAATGAAAACTGCCTCATTTAACTTGCGAGTCTTATTTAAAGTATAGGAGGTCTAGAACTTTCCTTCTGATTAACTTTTCAGGTTCACAGTAAGTGACCTGCTCTCTTTGTATAATTCTCATAAAGTAATTCTGTTTAAATATAAGAAGTTGTAGGAACTTCCTTTTTATTCTTTAAGTTTCTATTTTGTTATCTTCAAAGTTGTTATTCTCGTTAGAATGTCCTTTCAGAGGTTTCTTATAGTACACTACTTGTACTCCTGTAAATGTTAAAACTTTAATTATTCCATTTTGCCTATTTTATTAAATCTTACCAAGATTTTAATACAAGGTTTAAAAACCTCAAAAATTGTCATTTGCCTGGAGCAATTTCTGAACGTTTTTGGAGGTCTGCGACCCCAAATTGTTAACTACATAGAACATATTTATTTGTTAAAGTTACGCTTCTTTGAATTGTTAAATAAATTAAATATTTGTTTTTGGATTCTCATTTCTCTGATACTACAGTTAGGCAGGATCCTGGCTTTCCTAGCCCTTCCTAGGTTTATGCCCTCGTTCATGCTTAATAAAGCTTTTACTATCTGTCTGGCCAGACCATCACCCTTCCCTATAGTACTTTTATTCGTGCTTGGGAGGAAAGACACTAAAGCCACTCTCTGGCAAACTGCCCAAGTCTTAGCTGCAGTTCCCGTCAGCTTCGACCAAGCTCGTACCTATTTTAGATATCAGGAGGTTAAGTTTCTGTGGCAATCGCCTTTAAGTGTGTTTAAAGTGAAGCTTATTAATTTTGTGGGGCTCTCCTCCTATTTTTCTATCCTTTTTCTTAAGTCCGAAACCCATTTCCTTTTCTTAATCATCTTCCCTTGGTGGGTGGGTTATTCCCTAGCCTATAATCTACCCACCATACCTGTTCATCAAATCTTGTATTTTGTTCCTGTAAATTTATGTTTTGCTCATCCACTTCCTCATTTTGAATTCTTATGCAATTTTGCGCTAGGTCTATTATGACCCTGTTCTCACGGATAAAGTCAATACCCAATATAATATTGTATGGCAACTGACTCACCAGCAAAAGGCATTGTGAAATTTCAGAACCCCCGATGATCATATCAATGTACACTTGAAATTTGCATGTCAAGGATTTCTCAGGGATAATTCCTTTAATCTTTACACTTGATGTGGGAATTTTCAACACACGACCTCTAGATTCCAATTCGTTAAGTAGGCTCTGTGTGATAAGACTTACAGTTGATCCTGAATCAATTAATGCTCTGACCAGTAACCCTTCTACCCGTAACATTATAATAGGCAGTTCCCTTCTTATGGGTGTTTTCCCTTCAATTTCTTCATTTATCAATTCATCTGGTCTAGCTATCCAATTTACAATTTCAATTTCGTCCCAGCTCCTGGTATGTTTCCACTTTTGCCAATCTAAATTTGGAGTGTTTTTTAATCCTTGGGGTCCTTTTTCCCCTCATTCCTTAATTGTGACTGTAACTCTAAACTCTGAGCTCCCTCAAGTTGGTCGGGTGATATATGTTTTTTCATTGCTTCACTCCACCTTCCCTTTAGTCCTTCAGGTTCGTCCAACCGCTCATCCATATAGCGTCGACTTTCCTGGTATCTTTCTTCGATTTTGGCTCGGTATTCCTCACTTCTATCTTCCGGCCTTACATTCCTTCTAGGATAATTTTCCCAATTTCTTCTATTATCCTGTCTGTAGTTATTGTAATACGGTTTGTTTTCTTGCCTTCTATAACCCTATTTCTATTATTCCTTCCTCTATAACCTCCCCTAGTATGAGTTTGGATTCCCCTAGGTTCATTGTGTCCGTACTCGCGACCAAGTCGATGAGTGTCTGTACTGGTTGACTTGTTCTTGGTAGAGGGCTTCTCCCTGTCATCATGGCTGCTAGCCATATGTACTTGCTCCGCTTGCCTTTGTTGCCATGGAGTCACATGTGCGGTGGTCATATCCAATTGACGCAACACACTCTCCACTTCCACAGCAGATTTTGCATTAGATGAGATCAATAACCTTTGTATCTCATATGGAAGTTGTCTTGCAATGGCAGCACATAGATTATTTTCAGCTGGAGCGATATCCAGCTCCCTGAATTTACACAGCTGAGCAGTGTAAAATTTCGAGTACTTAGTAGGTGCATTAGTACTGTATTTTCTGGAGTACAGATCCAGTCTTAGATTTTCTTGCACGTCTGCGCCCAGTATCGCTTCAGGAATGCTTCCTTAAAACCTTCTACTGTGTCAAAAGTGTATCTAAAACTTCTGAACCAAGTAAGACATTCACCTGCCAGCAGTTTTTCAATTGCTCTCAGTCTCCGATCCTGAGGAACGTTCATTTCATTGAGGTATTCCGCTACTTCTTTTAGCCAATATTTAGGAGTAATTGACATATTATTACCCGTAAATTTAACCGGTCTATCCTCATTTGATTTTATAATATTTATGATCTGTCCATTTGTTTGGTTACCATATGGAGTTGACATGGCCATAGGATATCCTGGTTTCTTATAAGGGCTCTCCCCTCCTAAGTTCCTATCTTAATTTGTGCCTTGGATATCAGAATCAACCCATATGGTTTTCTGGAAATCATTTTGACCTTCAAACTCTAATTTCCTTTCTCTTCGGGCACTCTCTTCTTGAGACATGAGCTAAACCTCCATTTGACTGTTCTTGTGTTCAGTCCTTTCCAACCGTGAGCCAAATTCATTCTCAAGTCTTTCCTGTTTCTCCTTACTGCTTTCAACTTCTTGTTTGATATGAAATTTCTCTTCCCTGAAACTATCCCTTATTTCAGGTAATTGTTCCTCTACCTTTTTCTTGATGATCAGGACCTGTTTTCCTATAATTTCTGGCTTGACATCACCTCTGGTATCTAAGTCTTCCCGAATCTCGCTTATCTTTTTCTCCATTTCTTTTTGTCCCTTGACAATATCTCCCTTCATTTCCTTAAGCTTTTCCTCTGTTTTCCCTTGAATGTTATACAATACCTTTAAGTCGACTTGAACCTGGTCTACTTCAGTATTGGTTTCTCCTACTTGTAACATTAATGTTTCTATGGTTTCCTGAACTCCATTTATACCCTTACTTATCTCGTCTATCTTCTGAGTATTCTCCTTAATTTCTTCATCTCGCTGCTTTCTTTCTAAGCGGAGATTCGTTTCGTAGGCATTTAATCTCTTATTTATTCCCTCATCGTGCGTCCTCCAGCTCTCTTCTACCTGCCCGGTAAAATGATCGAATTGGTTTTTCATACTGTTCGCATCGGATTGATTTTGCTTTTTCATTCCTTCAATTTCGTCTTTAACGGTATCGAATTCCTTTTTGAGATTTTCTACCTTTTCCTCGACCCCTACGAATCTGTCTCCTAGCGCTTCGAGACTACTTTTTATCTCATCCCGGGATGCCTGACAAAGATTATTGTTGGATTTTATCTGATCTTTTAACTCTTTCTGCACCCCTTCGATTTGGGTTGCAAGTTCCTTTTTACATTCATCTACATTCTTTTTACAAGTATCTTGCATTTCTTTTAATTGAGTTCCCATAGAACCAAACTTATCATTTAGAATTTTAAAATTTTCTAGACATTCCTTTTTGGATTCGTCACTATTTTTAGCCTACTTTTCACATTTTGAAAAAATGAGGAAAAAGTAGACTTACGAGATCGGGCAAATGTGTGTCTGTCTGTCCTTCTGTCTGTCTGTCCTTCTGTCTGTCTGTCTGTCTGGCTGGCTGGCTGTGTGTGTGTGTGTCCCTATCAACTCCTAAACGGCTGCAGCAATCGAAACAAAATTTGGTAGGAGTAAAGATCTATGCCTGAATATCTCACGGCCATATTTGAAAATGATGTCAGTGCTACCAACTGCTGAAAAATCGCAATTGAAATTTGAGCTCCATGTTGGATATCTTGGAAGGTAAGAAAGGGAGCTATTTCAAAATTGGCACACGTACAGACAAAAATATTGCAGTTTAATTTCCAGGAGGCCATACATGGCAGTGTTGCCAAAATGATTATAAGCCTGCTGATAGGTCCAAATTTTAAATGCATATAACTTCTACAATTGGATTTCAACCAAATTTCGTATGTGCTATGTGTACATACACAGATATGACTAAGCGTATTCTCAAGAGCCTCCAGGGCTGCCAACTGTTAATAATTGCCCTCATTTTTTTCATCCAATATCCCATATATCAGAAAGTATGCAAGCCGACAGCTTTAAACTATGCACACGTATGGTACCTGACATTCTATATTAATTTGGAGTAGCTTATATACGTCACTGCTACCAACATGATTCTAAGCCTGATGAGAAGTCCAACTTTAAATACATGTAACTTCAATACTATCATTTGGATTTCAACCACATTTCGTGTGTGCTATGTGTACCATAACGGATATGGCTATGCCGATTCTTAATAGTAACCAGGGCTGCCAACTGTTAATAAATACTGTCTCTATTTTTGTTACCCCCATATCAATATATCTGAAAGTATTCAAGCCAATAGCTCTAAACTTTGCACATGTATGGTACTTGGCATTCTAGATTAATTTGGAGTAACTAATATAGACCTACGTCAGTGCTGCCAACATGATTCTAAGCCTGCTGATAGATCCAATTTTAAAATGCATGTAACTTCTATACTAACTAATGGATTCCATTCAAAATTGACGCAACAATAGATCATTTTATTTCAGATTATTTCTTACCAATACATGTATGTCATTGTTGCCAACATGATTTTACGCGCGCTGTTAGATCCAATGTTTAACTGCATGTAAAGTCCATGCTATCCATTGGGCTTCAACCAAATTGTGTATTCTGTACCTTAAGAGATGGAACTAAGAATATATTCAGTCACCAGGGCTGCCAACTGTAGTTCTCCATTAGGCTACATTATGCCAGGTATACAGTATTTCGAACTAATTAGAAATTTCGATATTACCAACTTAATTTCGTCATTATTCTAGTTAGATCCATATAGATTAATTATTGGCATGAATCTTAAATTTTAAGAATAGTAGGCTCTTTAGTTCGTCACGGAACTTCTTGTTTTCTATAGTATTTATTTGGATGTTCAACTCTGCATTAAATTCCTGATTTTCACTTTGGAATGTTTTCAATCTTTTTTCCAATTCAGTATCAAAATTTTGAAATTTGGAATCCATTGTCTTTTCTATTTCAGCCTTCAGTGCCTTGTTATTTTCTTTACTGTCGGCCTTTAGTTCATCTTTTAGAGCTACCAACTGTTTTTCAAAGTCTTCACAATTTTCCGTTTTCATAGTGTCTATCTCAGCCTTCAGTTCACTGTTCATTTTATTACTGTCGGCTTTGATAGATTCTAATTTCTCATTCATCTTATCACTATCAGTTCTAAGAGATTCCAAATTCTCGTTTATGGACCCTAAACGTTTCTTAGTTTCCTCCTGTTGGAGGTTCAATTTAGTGTCTATAGATTTGAATCTAACTTCACTGTCCGCCTTAATGGCGTCCAAATTTTTCTATTGTCCGCCTTAATGGCCTCCAAATTTTCACTATTGTCCGCCTTAATGGCGTCCAAAAGCCTCTGCATCTCCTCACTAAATGACATTTTAATATCTTCAAAGAATGCAGTGGGCTACTCTGTCCCATCATTGGTTCATGCATGAGGGATGGTACTCTGAACTCTTGTGTCCCAATTTCCAAAATTCAACCTCAGTACGGGTGTTTACTAAAACGTACCCGTATGGTATAATAACTCATTACAATATCAACTCTATTATGGAAGTGATTCTCTTAAAATTCAAAAATTTTAAAAAATCATATTTTTCAACAAATGAAAATTTTGATTTTTCAAGTAAAACTCGGATTTTTCCTCGGAAAACTCAGTACCAAAGTTTACGGGTGGCATTATCAATGTTGATAGGGGGGGGGGTTATCTAGGGCTGCTCGGTGTGGGTTTCCAGGGTCCCATTGCGGTCAGTAAAAACTTTATACCTTTGAAGCTAATCCTATCACTATTTTACCATTACGTGACATGACCGTCTTTAGTTTTCCTGAAAGCCTTAATCCAAGCACATTACTTCTATTCCCCCATGTGCCCATTTCAACCATGAAATATGCAAATCACAGTTCGCCAGCAATGCTCAATTGGGAGTATCAGGGTTCATGGTATGTTCTCCCATTCTGTGACTTAAACACTCTGGATTAAGCATAGGGTACACTTCCAAAAATAAACAAAGTCAAATCCTACTATCAAAACATTTAATTATTCAAAATATGACGCTAAAAAATAAACATAAAACACTGACAATACACTTCACACTTGTCCAAAGATGAACAAGGAATTCAAATTAAATATTCACAAAATAATAATTAATGGTTATCCAAAAAACAAACAACAAACTTCATTTGAGTTTCACTCCCATATAACACGAATCCTTATCCCTTAAGAACGAGCTCCAAATGGCTCGGTAAAGCTTACATGCATCGTGTTAACAATTAAACACACACCATTTAGTTTTTACATGAGTATATCTAGCTTTAATTACAATATTATAGTATGGCTCCTGTTTAATTATTTTGGGCTCCCACAACGTTCATTTGTTACCATCTCTCTTCTCAAGCTACCAACTCACTACCGTGCTTGGGAAAAACCTGCACATCCCCGAGTTATAGAAAACTACTGACAAAGTCAACTTAAGATTACTCCCAAAATCTCAACATTTTCATCATAACTCGTGAATCAACTGAATCATTTAATAATAAAGTTAGGGATTTTATTATATTGCCTTCAAAGACAATTATATCTTAAGGAAGCAACGATCTGAACTCTGCAAGCGATAATAATGAACGTAAAAGACCTCAGTTCAAATACTGGGTCGTTAAAACAATCTTAAACACATCCGTGTAACGTGAACCAGACAGCTCGTTCTTGACCTTTCTCTATAAGAGAGTGTGTAAGGGTCTGTCTCAATACTTGGCTGATTTATGGCTTTGGAAGGAGGGGGGACCCAACGTCTCGCTCCCTCGAGAGACGGGCTATACAGTGTTTACTACCAGCTGCTTTAATGCATTTCTTTTGAAAGACAGGGCTTATAGTACAAATTAACAACAAGACATTATTAGGTTCTACAAACCTATTCTTTTAGCTTCGGTAAAGTATAATTATGAAGTGTCCTCATTAGCGGATAAGAGAATCCATAAAACAACAAATATATAGGGGCTTCGACGTGGTAGACTCTGAGTTCAATCCCTTAAAACTGCCTCGGGAACCGTATCCCAACTTTGAGTACTTGCGACATTAGCGAGTTAGGGAAGGCATAGTACGCAACCAGCGCTCATAATTCAACATAAATTGCACCCTTTTCCAGTATTGCATAGTACCACAATTCAACATAACTCATTACCGCTACTAACTCTCCCTCACAATTATTACCGAGCATTTCAACGCGTTCCTAGAGTGACAAATTATTTCAATTGTGCGACATGGCGCTCATTACATAAAATAGCCAAGTTGCCTTTCAAAGAAAGAAAGAAAGAAAGAAAGAAAGAAAGAAAGAAAGAAATTCAAATCAAAATTTGATCTTTGTCTCGAAATAATATATTCAGACTTAGCCTCCATCAACAATAATTATCTATAACATTAAGAACATTATTGGTTCCACAACATATTAACAATTCATTTAAGGAGCTCTTGCAGCTACCCTTATTCAATATAAAATTCATCACATAATTAATTTATTTAATTATTATTATTATTATTATCACGCTTGCTTTACCATAATTCTATTATTTACCATTATACTGATATTCCACTGAATATTTTCCACAAGGGATTCATTAATACTTCAAATTACTTATATTTCAATCCAATTAATCGTTCAGATCGCGCAACCTATATTTCACATGTTTTCAAACATCCCTACTTCCACTTCTGAGGATTTTACGCAAATCTTCCCAAAACACATAATACTGAAATTAGTACTCACATGATTTACCGGTCAGAGACCGAGTTCTCCATTGATGAAACATTTCACCCCCTTATTGCTTCTTAAGCCATATTCATGATCATAATTACACTTGGTAACACTTTTTTTACATCGCATAAAACACATACACTGATCACATTTAATCTAAAATATACCATTTTGGGATTCATTTTCACTTAAAAACAAATACAATTTCACTAAAAAATATATTACACTCAAAATTTTCACTAAACTTGAATTACATAAAATTTTATCACTTTGGCATTAATTATTTGCCTTAACACACGTGATTTCATTATTCTTTCCCGTTTCCAAGGGTTGCACTTTATTTACGTCGGCTTCCTAATCCGATGGGATGATTGAAAGTCTCGATCGAACTACCCTCACTGGAACGGTTGATTCTCTTATTCCGGGTTTGACTATCGGCTTAATGATTTTAATGCACGATATCGTATCACGCTTGACGCTAAATTGTTCGTTTCATATAAGTCTGTCACTGACGTTTTACTTCTAGAATCGCTCGAACTCGTATAACGGCGACCTAGTAATTTCCTTGGCTGATAATCCACACGTGGATTTTACTTTCTGATTCTACGGTTCTTTAACTATTGGACTAATTCCAATGTCTGACTGTTCATTTGTCTACACATAGAAAAAGCCTGGAATCTCGATTCCTAAATTCTATCGCACTCAGCTCTAGTCTCCTCAGTTCAGGAACACTAGGCGTTACTATCACGTTTTACCCTGATCTGGTTATTTAACGTAGATACAGAATTGTATAGTTCACTGTTCTTGGGTACTTCGAAATCCTATGATGCTGCGGTTCTTTAACTGAAACTATTCAGATTCGAGTACCTATCGCCGGTAATTGCTTAAGTCCACAGTCTAAGACTTTGACTGTACTGGTGAAATATATAAAGTCCGAATCTTGATGCTGTATTTCCTATAACAAGGATTCTGATGCTTCTTCTCACGGCGATACTGTTGACGATACTTAAACGGCGACTCCCATACGGGGTGCTCGTCTGCGATACAGAGTAACAACACCTATCACGGTCTGGTGAATACTGCATACTCTTCCTGGCGCGTCCAGGGTTTATATTCAAATCTGCCACAAAAAGATCAGATTTGTTTCTTCTCCAACACTAGCTTCTAAAATAATTGTCGTATAATTTTGAAAAATATGTCTCCTAAAAGCTCTCGTTTTAAATGTAAAACGGGTTGCTTTAATCCCGAAAATCGATCACAAAATTCCAAGATATTAAATAAATGGGCTCCTCAGATGCGTGGGTATTGTGGTTTTATTTTTCCTCTCTGCTAGCTTTGAGCTCGGGGAATAACTATCGACGTCATGCCACGTGTGCAGTTCTTTCCTGTGCAATTATTATAAACTTTAACCACACACAAAAATCTCTTTCCCAGGATGATCTACAGTGACGGATTCATTTTATTAATTAAATGCTTGCAAATGGCTCAATTTTAATTATTTCTCTTCTTGCGTTATTTCGACGTTGTCATTTTTATCGCTGAGTAAGGTCTTTTTCCGAAATTTCTTCTCTGTCACTCGCTACGGAAAAATACCAGCTCTATTAATAATCATGCGGTAGCCACTTATCGCCGCGTCAGCCGTGATCTCATGCTCGCGTGACTAGTGGTCACTCGCGCTTGCGTCACCTTGTAACAGCCCAACTTCTTATTAACCCTTTAAGATTCTTTACAAATCGATTCTAAAGACTGCATTATTTCTTCTCCTTTTGACATATACAGGTATGGATTCGACACTAGAACCAATCCACATGGGTTCAGTAGATAGAGGCAATTAACGTAAGTAGGATATATGAAAATAGGCTGTATAGTTCTTCACGGAACTACTTGTTTATTTATTAAGATCATTTTACGCCGCTTACGCAGTAACAGTACAATATAATCCGATAACCATATAAAGTAAATCTAAAGAGTGGTTAATATTATTATTATTATTTTACTTTTTTCTTTCTTCGAATTTTCCCAATTAATTGTGGTCGCCGGAGCCAAGCAGGCTCATTTTCGTTTTGCCATTTAAGGGTGGATGTCCTTCCTGACGCCACGAGATTTTCGCGTGAGAATTACACCCCGCTCTCCCCGAGATTCAAACCCCGGCCGTCTGGTGAAAGACTGTGAACGACGGTGAAAGCTAAGCCACTGGGCCGTTACGCTCCCCCAATATTGATAATTTTAACATTAATAACAATAGTCTAATAATAATTACAATGATAATTATAATATCTATAGGCCCTTAATATAACACGCTAAGTTCATCAAAAATATTAGTTCCTGAACCAGACGGAATTAGAAGGTGCGGTTTGTACCCAAATCTTCCAAATCGTCTCAATAACTTAGTACAGGAATAATCGTGCAGTTCTTGAAAAGTGAACGAAAATATATTTATTTGTTTAAAAATTGTGTTTCAACAAAATAATAAAGAAGACGATTACAACTGGCACAACTGTGTCTCGTCCAGCCCACATAACAATAGTGCCAGGCGGGTAGTCTGTACACATTGGGCGCACACAAATCATTGTGCATTGAAAAGAAGTTTCAAACAGAAATTATCCGCAGCAGTGACGAATTGCACTCTAATTTCATAAATATAGACCATTGGTCTAAAAAGTACTTTTAAACAAATAAACATATTTATAGAGGCCCGCATAACAGTAGTGCCGGATGGGTGGTTGGTTAATGAACATGCGAGATTTCTCGCACAGGTTCCCTAGTAGCCTATGTTATTATTACGTCTTCGCCCTGTAGTAGTGAGCGCATTTCAACAACTGGCAGCCCTGATGAAGCCGTGTGGCCAACCTAACGGCAAATGCATAAATGCCTGGGAATTCCCGCACTCGGCAAAAACAACTAGGTTTGAACTCCACCAACGGCCGTCCTTGAAATGGTTTTTGGTGTTTTCCATTCTAAAACATGGTGCACGGTCTAGAACTTCCATGTCGACCAATCCCAATTTTATCTATATTCATTCTTTCATTAATCCTTATGCTGTGGTTGGTTTCTTTCAGGAAGGACATCAGTCCGAAAATGTATCATCTCACCTCATCAGGGGCGTAACTAGGATTTGCTTCTGGAGGGAATGAGCGGGATCAAATCTGAACTAAGTGTTCTTTTTGTTTTGTGTTTGTTTTCTGCTTTTGATTTTGTTCTTGAATTTTAGTTTTTTTTTCATTTTTTGTTTTGTGATTATCTGTCCATGCTTGTGTTCCAGAATTTTGCTTTTAGCTGTGTGTTTTTGGTTTTGTTTTCGTGTTTTTTTTCTGCTTTCGTTTTTTATTTTAAATTTTGCCTTTTGATTTGTTGTTTGGTCATGTGTTTGTTTTTCCTTTTTGCTTTGAGTGGAGCCGCAAAATAAAAAATTAAAGTAAATTTACATGTTTTCATGTTTGATCTCGATAACATTTGATATGTTTTATTTTTCACCTCTCAATGGGTAAAAGCGTGGAAATGATCAGTTTTGGTGGGACTAACACCCAATATTTTACACAAGTAAAGAGAAATGTTCTCAAATTAGTAAGTATAAACGTAGGCCAACATGATCCAGTCGTTTGTCATCATTTCGAAAATTGCCTTCCTTTTTTTTAAATAAAATTCTCATCAAATTACGTTTTTTAAATAATTTTGATCTGGGGGGATTGAACCCCCTAATCATCCCACGCAGTGACGCCACTGAACCTCTTATTCAACCCCGTAGATTAGGTAAAATACGACGAGACACTGCTGGGAGTGCAGAAGAAGAAGCACTGCGGAGGAGAAGCAAAAGTCTCTTTGCTAACAGGAGAACAAGAGATAGCAAGAGCGAATATCACACCAAAAAGTGTTATTTACTTATTTTTATATTTATTTATATATTTATTGGTTTATATATGGACATGTATGCTCTCTGTACATCTAGCTTCATTCGTATCCAAAGTACTATACCCTGCGGCGCCTTAACCCTTAAGTACTGACGTAAAACTTTACTGCATAGTTACTGACATGAAGTCCCATGGACCACTTCCGTATTAATGGATTAGAAAATGCTACAGCCATAATGGTTTTTTCATTAATCAATTATTGCAATAAGTCACCCCACATTGAATTGAAACACATAAAACAAAAGCAAATAAAATAAAAATCTATGCACAAAATAATAATATTCTTAATGTGGCACTTGGGATTGAACAATAATAGTGGTATCGAAAATGTTGACAGTCTTTGTAGTCTATGACACATACATATTAAATTGAATCATGGACGTATAGATCAAATAATGGACAACATAAAATAACACTTAAAATGTTAACCAGTACAAATTTAAACAAGATGTTCAGTAAAGAACATATAGCCTACTTTCTCTTAAATGCATGGGTATTGTTATAACTCTTTGTCCTTTTCAAGGAGTATAATTGAATGTTGGTTGTAGTAGCTTGTTGAAATACAACGTGCTATAGGGATATTAAACATGAATATGAGGTGCCCTTTGCTAGTAAAAAATTTCATTCAATTCGGTTTCACCGTGTTTGAATTGATATGGGGAATGGATTTGCACACATACATGGCCGCTATTTGCAAACTATTGGGCTGATGACGTTGTAGTCAGTCATAAGATGCTTTCCACAAAAAGGCATGTTGTTGCAAAATCTGGTAGAGATCAAATGATCAGGATGGTCGTAGTTTGATTTAAGCTTTTAACACTTGGGTGGCCGTCATTCCGTTTCCGTCAAGATGGCGGCGATATAAAACATGACACTGAGGTGCCCTTTGCTAGTGCTACCTCTGTACCAAATTTCGTTCAATTCGGTTTCACCGTGTTTGAATTGATAGGGGGAATCGATTTGCACACCTACTTGGCCACCATCTGCAAACTATTGGGCTGATGATCTTGCAGTTTGGTCGGAATATGCTTCCCACATAAAGATATGTTGTTGCAAAATTTGGTAGAGACTAGATTATTAGGTTGGTTGTAATTAAATTTTAGCTTTTAACATTTGGGTGGCCGCGATTACGTTTCCGTCAAGATGGTGGTAATATAAAATATGACACTGAGGTGCCCTTTGCTAGTGCTACCTCTTTACCAAATTTCGTTCCATTCGGATTCACCGTGTTCGAATTGATAGGGGGAATCTATTTTCACACAAAGATGGCCGCCATCCGCAAAATATTAGGCTAATGACCTAATAGTTTGGTCAAAGGATGCTCCCTCCATAAAGGTATGTTGTTGAAAAATTTGGTAGAGATCGGATGATTAGGTTAATCGTAATTTGATTTAAGCTTTGAACATTTGTGTGGCCGCCATTACGTTCACACACACACACACAGACTCACACACACACATACACACACACACACACACACACAGACAGGCACACTTTTTTTCGCCCTGTGTTGATCTCATAAGTCTACTTTCATTTTTTGCAAAAATCGAAAGTAGGCTAAAAATCCTGCAGCCCTTTGTATCAAGCTATCCCTCTGCAATGCAGTTCAGACATACTGTACTCTTTTGGTGCATTCTAAGCAGACCGGATGTTTGCACACATGACACAGGTAACATGCTTTTCATTTTTTCTTTGCTGGATGGAGGAAACAGATCTTCCGGGACTGCCTTGGCAACTTCTCATCAGTGGTTTATCCATGCGCCTATGATTGGAACGAAGTGATGGGAATTTTACTTTGTTATGAGCTGGACCTCGAACATTTCTTGTTGGCTCGGTTAAAGGCCATTTGAAGCGATCTCTTCCATAATATTAGCTTGAAAACTTATCTTCGTCCTCGGGCAGGTCTACCTCCATTTCAGCAACACAAGTCTGATATATTTGAAGCAGTGTCAAGATCACTGTGGATATAGTCAGAGTCTTCATATTCCGAAGATGATCATTCCAACTCATCTTCCGAGATATTTCGTAACATACGAAACACTTTGTCCTCAAAACACGGGCCAGATAGTCTAATCTTTGAAGGTCCTGGTTCGTCACCCATATTTCAATTAAATAAGAACGTCTGTTCTCCATAAACGGATATTCGCACAACATACTTATAGTCACACAATTACGGACGTGAGGTCCCGGGGACCGTGCAACAACAATAACTAACTCTAGTCAACACTGGCAGCTCCTAACACCTTGGCGACACTCAGCGGACTGGAAGTTAGGAAGCTAGACAAAGGAACAGGTTTCCAAGGCCTCTGACCCATGCAAGGGGTGGTATGGTAGGAGGGGAGTGGTCCCGTGGACCGCACGTCAGTAGGTGAGGGTTAAGTTAGTTACTGACAAGTAACAACGTAACCTTGTCATTTGTCCCCCATCACTACCAACATGTAAGTGTAATTTTGTACTGTTGGGTTTATTCCGAGCTGTATACATTGTTGCCTCTCATATTTTGAAGTCACCATATTTGCAGAGCACTTACAGACACTGGAATTGGCGTTTATAATGAAACTTGGAAGGTGGCAGCCATGTTCTGATGGTCGTCTATCGCTGTGACATCATTCCTTGTAGGTCAATATTCACACTGTTAGCCAGATAACATAACCTATAAAGCAACCCCTATTGAAAAACATTGTTCCATTTTTACTTCATGTAGAGTAGACTGCATGGTCTTTCTATTTCGTATTATTAAACACTAGCGAACTCATGCATAAACCACCCGCCCGGTTGATGAACACCATGTCCCAAACCTTTATTTCTAGGGACACCTGTTTACAGGATGACCTAATCCACAAAAGAAAAGAACTGAAATACAAATATATTAAAATATCTTTGCGATTGCACCCAGTAGCAATTTGCACGTGTTTTCATCTCAATAAGTGGCAACCGTGATGAAGCAGTGAGTAGCCAAGTAGCTTGACCAATTTCATCATTAATCTGTCCTTAACTCCTCAGATGTAGTTGGTTTCAGGAAGGCCGTAAAAATCATCCTTCAAATAAAATCACCTCTCATCTGCCACCGTAGATAAGGTAATATGAGGATAGGAGAAATACGTGACCGGAAAGTAGGTGAGTGAAGAAGAAGGGCATTTTCTGGTGAAGACGCTTGCCACTGCGTCTGCTTCCATTGACCGGGAATCACCGACGCCTCCGAATACATTGGGCACGTGCACGCCGACACTGGCAGGCTGAGTGGCGAACTGTAGTTTCCGACGAGTCCCGCTTCAACCTGTCCTACAGTGATGGCCGCATACGCGTTCGACACCGCCGTGGAAAACGCAATCAGGCAGACGGTATTGTTTTAGATCCCTTAGTTGGGGGGTAGTTAGGGATAAAACACTTGTGTTACTGTGATGATTTGGAAGATAGTTCCTAGGAGTTAGTAGCTTCCCGTAGCTGGGAGAGCTTACCAGTGTAGAGTGTTGTTCAGTGTTTAAACGCTAGGGGGTGTTCCTGCAAAGATGCAAGTGTTGATTAGGGGATGGACCTCTAAACGCAGGCTACTGTACCGGCCTGCCAGCTGGACGGTGTGGGTAATACAATAGGCGTGCTGATGTCAGCGGCTCGACGTTACGTAGTCGGGTCGCGTGCGGGAAGCACAATGAAACCTGACCAAGCAATTACTGGCTACTATGGTCACGGTCAATCGTGACGAGAGTCAGGAAGGGTATGAGGATGTAAAGAGGCGTGTAATTATCAAGACAAGTGTAATTTACTGACCATGTGTTTATTGGTCAGTGAGTGTGAATTTGTAAGTCCCTTGTAGGGGAATGTAAGCAATGATACAAGTAGAGTGTACAAGATTATGAGTGGGTGTTTACAAAGTAAAGGATTCTGAGCACTTTGCTGATTCTCACCTGATGATGTAGCTGGAGCAGATGTCGGCTATGGTCTTCGGCGGCGCACACTGTACATCAGATGATGGCTCCAATAAGGACTCCTTTCTTATAGTTCTTGCCGTTGCGCGGTCAGCATTCCGCCGACGTAGCTGCCCCAGTTACTTGTTGTGTAGATGTTTATGTATGTGTCGCAAGTAGTTGGCTAACCTCCCAAGTTGGGTGGCTGCCTCTTGCTGTGTAAAGGTGATGTTCTGGTCTTATGATGTTGCCAGTTAGGGTGTTTTTAGTGAAAGATGGGGGGTGGTTTTCAGGGGGTACAGCCCCCCAGGCCTGTACAAGTCCTCTTCTTCGATTAGTTCGCGTCCCCGCGAACGGGAACGGAACGTAGAGTGGGGGTGTCGATGTGATGGGTCGTTTTTGATTTCCTCTTGTACTTCTTCTTCTTTTCTTCCGTGTTGATGTAGGCGTGTCGATGTCGTGGTGATGTGAGTTCAGATTGTGCTCAGAGGGGTAGGTTTTGGGATATACATATTATAATTTAGAACAGTTCATTTAAAAAGTTGACATTTGAAATATTAAAAAGTACAAAAAAATACGTGATTTTGACATATATATATGTGGTGGTATTGTTCAGGGAGGAAAAAACCCAAGGCTGGACGGGTGGTTGTGCCGTCCGGCGCTGTGTTGGGGAAAAAATTGCTCCCTGCAATGTTTTAGTGTGAAAGGTGGAAGAAAATAGAAAAAATAGGTGCCCCAGGATATAAGTTAAAGGAAATATTATAATGGTTTATTGTTCTTGGGATGAAACGGGACACCTTCACAAGTTTGGGCGTTAGTAGAAAGAAAAATGAAAGAAACAAAAGTGTATACACAGTGTGGCAAGGTTAAATGGTGTGACCATAAGGTTATATGCATAGATGTAACAGAATTGTGTTCCTGATGTGTAGGTTATACTGCAATTCATTATTTTCATATTACTTCTTGCATTTACATTTTCTTTTTACAATGATGACATGGTAACAGCTATACTAATATAAATACTAATAATAACAATAATATGCTTTGCCCGTGAGCTTGGTACCTCTTTCTCAGTATGTGATCACTTCATAGCGCTCTCATCTGGCCTTGGTCCTACCTTTCCATCCATGGCCATTTTCTACCCAGCTATTTTACTGTGTTTTAGTGGCTGTGCCGCTAATTCACACCTGTCGTCCATTTTCCCCCGTGGGTGAGAAAATTGCACCTTGGAAGCAAAGGTGGGCGCTTACAACCCTTGCGCTGTCCCTGGCTGCCGTAGGTCGCTCATTATTTAAGCGCTTTCTAAGAGTTGCGTCAGTAAAGTTCAGTGTCCCACGATCACTTCACGTTGCTGATCGCGTCGTCGTCACCTTATCGGCGCGACTTGAAAATGTAGCAAAGTGTATGTGTTTGTGTGACATCAGTGTTTTACATTTGTGTGTGTGATTTGGGATATGTATTTACAGGGTGTATGTACAGTGCAATGATCTTGACCTTTGAGACATAAATATTTTGTTAGTGGGTGTGCTGCTGTCCATGTTTTCTTTCTGCAATCCTGAAAGAGAACGCATGGGTATGGTTATACTGGACAATGCATTGTTGTCATTCATACATGTATATACCTTCTAATCGCCCTTGGCGCCTTTCTCTATTCTTATTCTATGCCGGCTAGATTTCTATATTAGCCTAATGTTGTTATCTTAATCTATTGTGTTATCGGGCTTACCCTGGTAACCAGGTTTTTGGTAACCAGGTGCCGAACGCGTTATCTTAATCTTACTTAACTTAATGTATTGTCGGGCTTACCCTGATGACGGGTTTGTTTGTCACCAGGCGCCGAAATGTGTTTAACCTAAATTATGATAAATGAAAAAACAAATGGTATTTATAAGCCGAATGGTTTTACCTTAGTCTAGTATCGAAATGTGCTGTGCTATTATTTAGCAACAGCGGTTATTAAATTTGCTTAATTCTAAGTTGCGTACCAAATGCAACTGTCTTACATGCTAAAATTTCGACCGGAGCGATCGCCCGGGGCAGTTTTACCTCCCCAGATCACCACCCGCGTGTATTCTAGAAACACCGGTTGTCTCTAAAACCACCGGATTCCGCTGCCTTAATACTAGTTGTCGACATTTATATTAGTGATTAATACTAATAATTACTAAATTTCCGGACGCCTGCGCTGCTGGATGGCAAACGCATCGCCGTTATACTTGCCTGTGTTGTCATCCTTCTTCCTGTGTTATTCATTGATGTATTCATCATTGCTGGGTTTTGCCCACTATAACCCCTGTGAGGGCTCGCTGCTTTCCTCATTTAATATCTCTGGCCGCTCGCCGCGTCACCATTTAAGCTCTGGTGACTCGCCGTCAGCCATTTATATGGGCATTGGACATCGTCCGATAGAATAATATCATCCGGGAATTTTAGCGTCCGGGAATCCTCATCGCCTATATTGGCATTGCTGGGTTTGCCCACGCGAACCCCTTTTGGCAGCTCGCTGCATGCCTATTTAATATCTCTGGCCGCTCGCTGCGTCACCATTTAAGCTCTGGTGACCCGCTGTCAGCCATTTATGTGGGCACGGGTCCGAATGATCGCGTTTATTCCATATTATTCATATTTCATATTATTCATTATTTGTTTATTGATTATTCATTTGTTTGGTTGTCTTCACCTCGGCCACGCGGGGCAAGGACTTGGCGAATCTAGGATTGGTCCCGCTGAATCCTGAGATTCTGCTTCACTCCTGCGAGTAGGAGACTAACTTCCCGCCATAGAAGCTCTACTTACTTACATACTAAACTAGGAGTCTAGTCCTAATTTGGTCGTCCCTTGGTTCCTCTCCTGAGTCCGGTGCGGAGTTGGCTAATTCTCCCCCCGTTTGTCAAAAGTCTCCCCAGCAGGTCTGGCTTCGATGCCCGTAGCACATAGTGGGTGTGACGTTTCTTTGTCCCGGGGACAGGCTAGGTACTCCCGGGCTTCCGAAGTCTGCCCGTGCTAGGTCATCGGTGCTTCGACCTTACGTGGTTCGTCTCTTTGGTCTGGGTCATTGAGCCAACTGGGGTAGGGCTCATCATCGCCTTCCCCAGCTCTGCTCCTGTGTGGCGCCTCTGCCCTTCTGTTTACGCTGTCATCACCATTCAGCGTGTCATCAGATTCCTTTTGTGTTAAAAAAATAGTGTGATTTGTAAATAATTTACTGTGTAATTATGTAAATTTTTAAGTGTTCTGGGGTTGTAGAATCTTCTAAATGCATGGACTACTTCAGGCTTTCTGTCGCTACGTCGGACTTCCAGCGGTAATGCCTTGTTAATTCTCTTGGAGGCGTTAATAGGGTTTTATGGCGTTGGGTTCCTTGTTATTAGGATCCGGGGGTGTTATCTGCTGGATGGGCGTAAAGCGTGGTAGGAGAGGGTTGCGCATCGTTGGGTTCCATGTTAATGGTGGCCGGGAGCCGGTGATGCTGTCAGGATGATTTTACAGTGAGTGGACGGTGTAGGTACTTCCCACGTTTGCAAAAAAGTTTAAAAATTTCTTGCAGGTGTAATAATAATAATAACCCAGGTGTGTGGGTAGGATATTCCATTCATGTGGCTGGATATGAGGCGTATCCGCTCTCATTTGTGGATAGGTATAGGCCGAGGTGTAATAATCCTATGTCCCTTGCATGCGGGATTATTTAGTAAAAAAGAATTGTTATTATAGATTTGGCCTCATCTCTTGCTTGAGAGATGTGCTTCACGCTTGATTGTCGTTTTTCCGACTCGCCCCTAATACTCGGGCGTAAGCCTTGAGAGCCAGGGCGTAGTGAGCCCTCTCTTTAGACGCATGAAGTCTATCAACCCCGATGTATATTTTTGCATGTAGTTTAGCTGTTTTTGTGTGTCCATGTGATTGTGTTGGCTAGTGTTGTGAGTGATAAGGTTATGGAAGGAGAAGGGTGGTATAATGGTAGCCCGTAGGTGGTGTCCTGGCCATTCTGCTGGCACCATCCATCTCTGCTCCTGTCATCCTCACTTGGTCACTATCTGCTTTCTATCCGCTCCTTGGGATTGTGAAGTGTGGTGACGCTGTGACGACATGGCCTAATCTGGTCTCTCATTTATAGTGTTAAGGTAGCAAGTGATCGTAGTGTAACTGGTCGTGTCCTGATCGTCTATGATGGTTTTAAGATTAAAAAAAACAAGAAGAGAAGTAGTTATTGGGGGGGTTGTTCCTTGAGGGAATCTGTCTGTATTCGCTCCTGATTAGTGGTCGGGTGTGGGCAGGAGGTGCCCGTGGCTGTGGTTACTGAGGCTTGCGTGACTGTGGTTGCGTTCCGCTGCAGCGTGCTGGCGGGCGAGCTGATATCGGCTAAGTCCTATCGTGTGTCGCGTGGCTGAGTGTCAGGTGGCGCGTGTGGCTTGTCAACATCTTTGTAAACATGCCCCTGTGGTCATGTCTGCATTTCATTATCACTTCCGTTATAACAAGAGTGTCTGCCGACAGCAGTGTTGCAATACTCTAGAATTCGCAACTCAGTGTTTTGTCGTGTTATGTTTTCATGTCCTTGTATACGGGAAGTCTTTGATGTTACGTATGGCGGCTGCCGGAACGTGACTTTTGCCAATGTTTGTGTATTGATATTGTTGTGCATTCCGGGAGGACCAGTGTGCTAATCTGTCCCGTTTTTGCTTACCGATGTTGTGTAGACATCTATCCTGCAAGACCTTTGTCTTGTGTAATTTTTCTAACTTGTATTTAGGAAGTCTATTTCCTATGTTTGGGGTAATCGCAATTTTGCATGGCTTTTTGCCGGACGACATGTGGTGTTACCTGTATCTAGGTGTTGGGCGCTATGGTTCAGAGGAAAGTATTTTGTGGTCGCTAATGCCCTAAGTAGGCTGTGTGGCGAGTATCTTGGAACGAATCTATATTCCTGTATGTATGGTAAAGAACCTCCCTGTCATTAAAATCGTGTGGCTCAACCGCTTATGTACGTGTATACGGTCCCATTTCCGTCTGAGTGGGAGTGAATTTTCCCCTGTAAATGGGTCTATTCGGTGTTTGGTCGTGCTGGCTGAGTTTTATGACCTGTCATGATGAAAAAAAACCGTGTTTTGTATGTAAGTGATCTTTCGTTGGTCGACACTTATTGTTTTCCACGGTGTCCGCCATTGTTGGGTATTCGGACCTGGGATCCCGTGTAATACTCTGTGTTTCATGTCTGCGTTGTCTGTTGGGATTTGAGCGTCCCTAGTGTGGCCCCTGATTGTGTTTTCGCGCCAAAAATACCATTGGTTAGTTTGTTTTGGCACGACTGCATCCTGTTATCGTGCGCTCGCACCCGCCTTGGTTTAAGGTCCTGGTGTTACAATTTTTTGTACTGTATGTACCATGGCACGTGTATTGTATTTTTGCGACACGCGCATGAAAATATGCGTTAGTGTGAGTGTTTGCTGCTATTCTGGACGACCCTCGTACTCTAATTTTGGGAGTTATAGGGTTTTAAAACTGGCGTGAATGACTGTGTGTGTTCCAGCCAGGACTGGAATACGCTTAGTTTGTCCGTAGCTAGTGAAGGTCGCGTACTCACGAGTGTGTTATCGCTGACTGCGATAGTGTCTAATTTCATTGACGTGTGCATTATCTGTTACTTGTCTGGCGATGTGCATATGTCCAGCACGTGTGTGTGTGAGCTTGATTGCTCGCTCTCTTGTTGTGAGCATGGCTTTCCGTAATGGAAAAGAACCTTCGCCTAAATACGTTCGTGTCCCCAAATCTTATGTTATTGTAGGCGTGGGATGAATATATTCCTGTTAGTGGTAACTAGATGTTGTTATGTATGTGTGTCACCGGGCCGCTAGTTGCGTGTTTGGTGACTAGGTGTCGGAGGTTCTTTTATTATTTTATGCATATAAATGTCTGTCAATGTGATTATCCCTTGTTTCCCTATCATTCAACTGGATAGTTACCCGACCTTGCATTCCTAGTATTCAGCAAGTCGCGGGTCCGAGACCGTCTTTGTCCAGGATAATTATTCCCGGTGCCTTTTAGGCCTGTGTCTCCGGGACAGTTTTGCTAGGTATAACTGACTCTTTTGTATGGTATTTCGTTTAGTGTGTGACCTCAAAAAATAAATAGTGGTGTTTTCCCCTTGAGCTGTGATTGTTACCCCCTGGCGTTTATGTTGAGTTTGAGCGCTGTTATGGGGGACGAGAAACCTTCATGCTATAGGCAGTGTAATGTATAACGCATACCTATGGATCAAATATATACAGTTCAACTTGGATAATTCGCACTTCACGGGATTAGTGAAAGAAAAATTGAGTTATGCGAACGTTCGCATTAAGAAAGAAAGAGTAGGGAAAGTACATTGTATGACGTTTACATAGTGGTTTACGTTCACTAAAGCAAATTAACAAACGATGGTACTTTATAAAGATTGTACCGTAATTAATTTCGAAAGTTTCAAATGAAAGTTGAAACCTGAGTGTACTATGCACCTATTTGACGCCGTTAGTAAGGCAGTAATCTAGTTATGTCGCGGAGAAATGTACTATGTTTCAAAAATAGTTTGAAATTCTTGACTGTTTCTTACGATTAGGGCTCTCGGCCATCACAAGAGATTCTAGCAAATTGTAGGAACGGAACATAGAATAACTTAGTCATTTCTACTTAGAAAGACCCGCCTAAGCTCCATGCTGTGGATTGTTGCTTAGGCTGTATTCGGGACAGTCCTTTCCGACCCTGAGCCGCGTGGCCCAACTGATTGGCTTCCGCTTGGCTTTGCACATTAAAAACTTTGAATTGTCCAAAATATGTCCTGATTTAACCACGATTATAATCCATTGATGGCCTAAAAAATGCTAGGGGCCAAGAAAAAAACTAAGAAAAATTTTGAATTATACAATTTTGACTTAGCCATGTTCCACATGAAAAATGTGCAGTTTTGTCCATGAGTCTCTGCGTGTCTACCGTTTACAGGGGTGGAACCTGCCCTTTGTGTGTCCATTGTAGTGTTTCCTTAATGTAAAAGAGCCTACCTGTATCTATAATTGTGATGCAAGTGACATTGGTGTATGTTATATTCCTGGTGAAAGTTGTTATCCCCGTCCGAGCGTCCTTGCTCGGGAAGGTGAATACTGTCGCCCTGTCACTAAGGCGTAGGCCCCTGAAACCCGTTGAGGTGCTTCTTTGCTATTTTCTGGAGGAGTTTGTAGCAAAGTAAGCCTGGGCCTACTTTCACCGTATTGCCTGGATATTGGTCTGAGTGTGTTTGTGTCTGAGAGGCTGATTGCGCTCCACGCTACCCTAGCAGTGTTTATAGGGGTGTGTGTATTCCTGACTGCCCGGCCTCGTGGGGTAGGTAATAAGACCTTTCTTATACTCCGTGTACTGTGTGTTTGTGGCTGGTCAGTGTGCACAGGCGTGTGTTTTGCACCCTGATGGGCTGAAGGCAACACCCTCTTATGCATTTGCACCTGGGGTACACATGCTGGTGCCCGCTTCCATTCTGGCAAACTTGCCCTTTGAACTAGCGGTAAAGGCCATGTAATTGCCTGTGATTGCCCTGGCGATGTATTGGAGTGTAGTCTAACCTATTTCTGGCCTATGGCCACGGTAGACTCCTGTCCTTGTGTTTGCCTATGTGTGTAGGTCTGTGTGGGCTTAATGTGCTGTAGGGCGGGCTCTACGTTCTCAGCCTATGGCATATTTACCTCCCGTTTTCTCCCTGTGTTATTACGTGCGCCCGAGAGTCCTGGCGTCAACTCCCTCTCGCTCGTCCGTTCCGAGGGGGTTGGCGTAAGTTCTGCCATTCGGTTTGGCAAAATTGCCTTCCGAACCGGCGCTGAGGGACGTGTGTTGATGTGACCTTGGCCCTGTAGTGTGTTGGAGCCTAACCTGGCCGTCTTCTGAACGATGGCCACGGTGAACTCCTTCCCTTGTGTGGCAGAACGTGTCGAGAGGGACATCCTCGCAAATTGCCGAGTTAGCGTATCTACGCTTATGTCCTCTCTCGGCTGGGTTGGCGGCCCTGCCATGAACTCAAAATTGGCCTTGTTAGCCTGGAGTTCCTTATATTCCTCCCAAATTTGGGCGTACTGCCTATTGAGGCTCATGGCCTGTTCGGCAACTTTGGTGCCATTAGTCCCTATCCGTTGGTGTTCTGTTATGAGTGTTTCCCATTGCTGGAACATGAATTCGTGTCGGCAGTGTAATTTCCCGTGTGCTGTAATGATTTGTGTACGGAGGGTGGGGATTTTTGCTCTAATCTTCCGATTCTTGGCGCTGCGGAGTGGCCGGACGAGTGCCCTTATAATCCGCATATACTGGGCGTGCAGGAGCTGTTGAAACCTTGTGAGGTAGTCCTGTCTTGTCTCAAAGACCTTGTGCCAGGCAATTAGCTCCTGGTATTCCCCAATGCTCCTCAGCACAGCTAGGCGGTATAGAGGGGCCATGCCGAATCAAGTGTATGTATATATTTAAAAAAAAAGTGTATGCTTGGCAATGTATTATATCTCTGATTCTTTCCAGGGGGTGGGGGGTTGGTTTGAAAAAAACTTCCCTTGTGTAGCTAGGGTGAAGGAGAAATAATGCCTTCTGAGAAGAAAAAAAAAATTCAATTTTTTCGCTTGGCTGTGAGCGGTACGGGCTGTTTCTACCACGAGGGCTTGTTGTATGAGTCCTACCCTTACTGTGCGTGGTAGCCGTGCCTCCACCAATATGTTTTAGATCCCTTAGTTGGGGGGTAGTTAGGGATAAAACACTTGTGTTACTGTGATGATTTGGAAGATAGTTCCTAGGAGTTAGTAGCTTCCCGTAGCTGGGAGAGCTTTCCAGTGTAGAGTGTTGTTCAGTGTTTAAACGCTAGGGGGTGTTCCTGCAAAGATGCAAGTGTTGATTAGGGGATGGACCTCTAAATGCAGGCTACTATACCGGCCTGCCAGCTGGACGGTGTGGGTAATACAATAGGCGTGCTGATGTCAGCGGCTCGACGTTACGTAGTCGGGTCGCGTGCGGGAAACACAATGCAGTCTGGCAAAGCAGTTACTGGCTACTATGGTCACGGTCAATCGTGACGAGAGTCAGGAAGGGTATGAGGATGTAAAGAGGCGTGTAATTGAGAATACAAGTGTAGTTTACTGACCATGTGTTTATTGGTCAGTGAGTGCGAATTTGTAAGTCCCTATTGGGGGAATGTAGGTAATTATACAAGTAGAGTGTACAAAATTATGAGTGGGTGTTCACAAAGTAAAGGATTCTGAGCACTTGCTGAGTCTCACCTGATGATGCAACTGGAACAGATGTCGGCTAGGGCCTTCGCGACGCACACTTTATAACAGATAATGGCTCCAAAAAGGACTCCGTTCTTATAGTTCTCGGCGTTGCGTGCTCAGCATTCCGTCGACGTAGCTGCCCCAGTTAGTTGATGTGTAGATGTTTATGTATGTGTCGCAAGTAGTTGGCTAACCTCCCAAGTTGGGTGGCTGCCTCTTGCTGTGTAAAGGTGATGTTCTGGTCTTATGATGTTGCCAGTTAGGGTGTTTTTAGTGAAAGATGGGGGGGTGGTTTTCAGGGGGTACAGCCCCCCGGGCCTGTACAGTATTGTTGTGCGGCATAGCGGAAAAACACCAGGAGTAATGGTTAGGGGCGCAATTGCCTATAACAGGCGATCGCACCTCGTACGTCTTGCGGGCATTCTGAACAGTGGCGGCTACACCAGGGAAGTTTGATAGTCCGCGGCATTGCCCATCTTGCAGGTCGTCCCACTGGCAATATTTCAGCAGGACAATGCCCACCCTCTTGTGGCGAATAATGTGCAAGGCTTTTTCGCAGAACGACGGATAGGCTACCTCTGCCTCCCTGGACTGACCGTTCACCTGACATGTCGCCCATCGAAAATGTCTGGGACATGGTCGGTCGGCAACTTGTTCGTTCAGGTCCATCATCCGCCACTGTTGATGCTTTGTGGACGCGCCTACAAACCGCGTGGGACGGTATTCCCCAGCAGGGTATTCAAACCCTGTATGATTCCATTCCACGACGTCTAGCGGTTCTGATTGCAGTACAAGGTGGCGCGACGCCGTACAAAAGATCAACCGTCAACGTGCATGTACCGGACTGTCCTCCTAATCAGTAATGCATTGTCATGTCCCTAATCTGTAGTATAAAGTGCAATGTGGTAATACTCCTGATTCTTGGTGTTTCTCCTTCTACAAACAGTAGACTAGTGTATTTTACACAAGTAAAGATAAATTTTCTCAATAGTACCTACATAATCCATTCGTTTGTCATCAATTCGAAAATTTACGTTTTTCAAAACAAAATTCTCATCAAAATACTTTTTTAAATTATTTGGATCTAGGGGGGATTGATCCCCCAAATCATCCCCCCTATTTACGCCACTGAACCTCATCTTCGATCCCGTAGATACGGTAAAATTAATATAATTACGACGAGACGACACTGCATGGAAATTGTTTTTGATGGTGAACCGAGTGCGGAAGCACTGCGGAGGAGAAGCAAAATACTCTTTGCTACCAGGAGAACAAGAGATAGCAAGAGCGAATATCACGAATATGTGGTATTATTTAGGTTATTGTATGCACGGTCATGTATATATTTACTTTGGCAGTTAGCTGCACTTATTAAATTATTAATATCACATCAAAAGGTTTTATTTATTTATCTATTTATTTATTTATTTAATGACATGTATGCTTTCTGTACATCTTATCCATAATACAATATAGGCTATAGGCACATTTTTAGTTACTGACAAGTAATAATATAATAATAATGTTATTGGTTTTACGTCCCTTTTAACTACACTGGCTTTTAGAGACGTCGGGGTGCCGGAATTTTGCCCCGAAGGGGGTCTTTATCGTGCCAGTAAATGTACTGACACGGCTCCCTCGCATTTGCGCACCCTCAAATGCCAGCTGATTGCGCCAGGTTTCGAACCTGCAACCTTAGGCTCAGCAAGCGAGAACGTTACCCCTGAGCCAATTCAACTTGTCCAAGCCTTTATATGGAATATAATACGATTCCTACGCACACCTGTGTACAGGACAACGAGCTTAAACATTACTATCATTAGTATCTTTAAAGCTCGTTGGTACAGGATAACCAAGCCCACAAAATAATAATTAAATGAAACACAAGCCAGAATATATTAAAATATCGCAAGATTTCGCCCATAAGCAGTTTGTGCGTGTTTGCATTTCTACTACTGGCAACCGTGATGAATCAGTGTGTGGCCAAGTAGCTTGACCAATTTCATCATTAATCTGCCATTAACTCCTGAGTTGCAGTTGGTTTCAGAAAGGACATCAGGCCGTAAATATCATCCTTCAAATAAAATCATCTCTCATCTCATTTCCGCCCCTGTAGATAAGGTAAAGAAGAGCATTTCTGGTGAGGAGCAGCAGCAGTCTCTTTGCTACTAGGAGAACAGGAAATAGCAGGAGGTATATCAAAAGACATAATTTATTTTTACTTTTTAATTTTTCTTTTTATTAAGAACACTTTACCCTGTTTATGCAGTAACAGTACAATACATTCCGATAACCATATAAAGTAAATCTTAAGTGTGGTTAATATTAATAATAATTTAATTTTCCTTTGCTTTTTCCAATTAATTGGGGTCGCCGAACCCAACCAGGCGCATTTTAGTTTGGACGTAGATTTAAGGCCGTATACCCTCATCTGACGACGCGTAATTTTTCAGGTTAAAATTCCACCCTCCTCTCATCGGGATTCGAACCGCGGAAGTCTGGGTGAAAAACGAGCAGCTATGCCACTGCACCGTCACGCTCTCCCAATAATGATAATTTCAATATTAATGATAATAGTCTAATAATAATAATAATAATAATAATAATCATCATCATATCTATAGCCTATACGCTAAGTTCATACGGCAAAAAACTCAAGCCCCTTAACCAGAAGGAGTTAGAAATTGTGGTTTGTAGGCTCTACTCATTCTTCAAAATCGTCTCAATAGTAGGTTACAGGAAAAATCATTCATTTCTTGAAGAGTCATCGGAAATATATTTAATTGTTAAAAAGTGTGTTTAAACAAATAAAGAAGACGATAGACCCTGGCAGAAAACTGTCGCGTACAGCCCGCAAAGGAATAGAGCCATACACATGGGGGGGGGGCAAAAAACATAATGTGCATTGAAAAGAAGTTTCAAAGAGAAATTATCCGCAGCAGTGACGAATTGCACTCTCATTTCCTAAATACCGACAATTTGTTTAAAAAGTGCGTTTAAACAAATAAACATATTTATAGAAGCCCACATAACAGTCGTGCCGGGCGGGTGGTTGGTAAATGAACATGCGAGCCTATGTTATTATTGCGACTTCGCCCTGTAGTAGTGAGCGCATCTGAACAACTCGCAAACCTGATGAAGCTGTGAGGCCAACCTAACGGCAAGTGCGTAAATGCCTGCGTATTCCCGCACTCGGCAAACGGGTAGGTTTGAACTCCACCAACGGCCGTCTTGGAAAGGTTTTGGTGTTTTCCATTTTCCCTTCTAAAACATGATGCACGGTCTAAACCTTCCATGTCGACCAATCCCTATTTTATCTATATTCATTTTTCAATGTCTCGTATGCTGCGGTCGGTTTCTTTCAGGAAGGACATCAGTCTGTAAAAGTCTCATCTCACGTCATCAGCAGCGTAACTTGGATTTGTTACTGGAGGGGGATGAGCGGGGTCAAATCTCTACAAATTGCTGGTTTGGTTTTGCGTTTGGTTTCTTTATCTACTATTGTGTTTTTTTTTACTTAGGATATTTTTTTGTTTGTTTTTGCTTTTTCTTTTACATGTTGCTTTCTGCTTTGAGTTATTTGGTTCAGTGTTTGTTTTCTGCTTTGGATTTTGTTTTTGAATTTTACTTTTTTCATGTTTGGTGTTATACTGACTTTGCTTTTGCTTTTGAATTTTTCCTTTAGCATTGTGTTTTTGTTTTCAGCAATTGTTTCTTAAATTTAAATTTTGGTTTTATGTTTTGTGTTTTATGATTTATGGTTTTGTTTTTGCTTTTTGATTTATGTTTTGGTCATATTTTCCTTTAATGAAAGCAAATCTACACTTTATCATGTTTGATCTCGATAGCATTTGATATGTTTTAATTGCACCTCTCTATGTGCAAAGGCCACTGCACCCCATCTTCGACCCCGTAGATAAGGTAAAATTAATACACGACGAGACACTGCTGGGAAAATTGTATTTGATGGTGAACCGAGTGAAGAAGCAAAGCACAGCGATGGAGAAGCAGAAGGCTCTTTGCTACCAGGAGAACAAGAAACAGCAAGAGCCAATATCACACTAAAAGATGTAACTGTATATATTTATTTAATATTTGTTTTTTATTTTCTATTTCTTTATGGATATGTATGCCTTCTGTACATCCAGCTTCATTCTTAAACAAAGTAGGCCTACTGGTCGGTTCCAAGCTCTGTGAACTTGCGGGATGAAGGGGACAGGCAGGGTTGGAGCAGGCGTGAATTGAGAAGCCTGTCGACAGCCCGCCGTGTTACCTGACATATTCGTCTATTCCAATACTGCTAACATAGGGTCCTTTCTGAAACCAGTGTGGTGTTACGAATAAGTCAGTGAAACACCGACCAATGTATTTGGTTCGGTACTATGCACGGACCGAGAAACCTCATCACTCGTCAACTCCATTTCTCATAGTCCGCGATGCACATTCCTCTCAGGTTCACGCAGCTTAGACTCGAGCAGTACTATAGCCCGCGGTGCCTTAAATTAGTTACTGACAAGTAACAATGTAACCTTATCATTTGTCCCCCATCACTACCAACATTTATAGTGTAATTTTGTACTGTTGAGTTCATTCAGAGCTGCAGTCACTGTTGCCACTCATTTTTTAAAGGCACCATGTTTGCAGAGAACTTACAGACACTGGAATTGGCGTTAATAATGAAACTTGAAAGGTGGAAGCCATGTGGTGATGGTCGTCTATCGCTGAGACATCATTTCATGTAGACCAACATTCACACTGTTAGCCAGATAACATAATGTATAAAGCAACGTGCATTGAAGAGCATTGTTTCATGTTTCATTTTCACTTCATGTGGAAAGCAGAGTCTTTCTATTTCGTATTATTAAATACTAGCGGACCCATGCACATACCACCCGCCCGGTGGATGAACACTATGCCCAAGCCTTATGGAATAGGCTATAATACGATTTCTACTCACACCTGTGTACGGGATGACCTAACCCACAGAAGTAAAAAAAAAAGAAATTTATCTTCTATTTTCTTTTTTGCACAAATTATAGGCCTATTGAATAATCTATTCGTTTGTCTAATGTTGTCCATCCTGAATAAATATGTGCCAAATACATTTCAATCATCATCTCCCGCGCACAGCATCTGCCTGCGAGCCTATAGAGGTCTGCAGTTCGTCTCTTGATTCAAATTCCATTTTCTTGTGTAGGGTCTAATATGTTTCTAAGAATATTGCGCTTTTGCTTTTCAATTTCTGCCTCATAAGTTATGGTTTCTGATGAATATAGAGCTTCTGGGAGGACGACGGTTTTTGTTGTTTTTCAATTTTGCAATACGTGACATCACTCTTACGTTAGGCTATTATTATTATTATTAGACTATTTCCTGTCTACATGTCTGAACTGCTAAAAACGAAAAAAGTGGAAAAACCGAGAAGATTGTGTACTGAAGACAGTGAGGACGATGAGTAATTTCATCAAGTAAAATGAAATTGCCTGAGACTTCTGATCGTAACAGTGACTCCACCCTGAAGTAAGCCTGAACAGGCAGTTCCGGGGTGGCCTTAAGCCAAGTATAGGGTTTGTGGAGTTTTAGTATGTAAGAATCCTGCATAGTTATAAGTCCGGAAGCTTGCAATCTGTCTTTTGAAGATTTTCCCACGGTGTCACTCGAAAAACAATAAAAATAGACTAGGCCTATTAATATAAATATCATAATTATCAACAACATTATTAGACTATTATTAGACTATTATTATTACTATTAAAATTATTATAATTATTAATATTAGTATTATTGTTTTTATTATTATTTATATTAACCACTCTAAAGATTTACTTTATATGGCCAACGGAATTTTTTGTAGTCTACTGTTACTGAATAAATGGGGTAAAACATTTTTAATAAATAAATAAATAAATAAATAAATAAATAAATAAATAAATAAATAAATAAATAAATAAATAAATAATCTGTCTTTTGATATATCTCCTGCTGGTTCCTGTTCTCCTAGTAGCATAGAGACTCCTGCTGCTCCTCACCAGAAAATCTCTTCTTAACTTAATTTCCGCGTATGTATGTCCCTATTCTTATTTTACCTTATCTACGGGGGCAGAAATGATGATTTTTACGGCCTGATATCCTTCCTGAAAACAACTGTAACTGAGGAGTTAATGACTGATTAATGATGATATTGGTCAAAATAATTAGCTACGAACTGCTTCATCACGGTTGTCAGTTGTTGAGATGAAAACACGTGCAAACTGCTACTGGGCGAAATCGCAAAGATATTTTAATTATAGTCTCGCTTGTTCAATAGGCCTATAATTTGTGCAAAAAAGAAAATAGAAGATAAATTGCCTGGAGGAAAGAATGACGGAGGGACCTTGAATGAGTTGAACATCGGGGAGAACATAGGCCTAATGAAAATCCGATAAATCTTCAGAACCTCTGTTAATAAGCACACCTTTGTGGTGAAATCTAGCAGCAGGACTGGTGGGCCAACAAGATGGACAGGACAGGAGAACGCAAGAAGCAACACAGGGAGTGAGGCAAAAGTCATTAATATCCAACGCGCTGTATCAATGGGCATAACGAGAATGAAATAGATAAATAGTAATAATGAAAGTCTAATAATAGTCAAATAATAATAATAATAATAATAATAATAATAATAATAATAATAATAATAACAATGATCATAATTAACGGGCCCATGTGTAAAAACCACCCACCCGGCTTTATTGGTATGCGGGCTCGACGCGACACAGTTCCGGCAGGGGCCTTCGTGAATTTTCAGTCGTTCAACAGGTTAACGGGGGAGGGGGGGGGGGGGAGGGAGGAGGGGAAGAGAGAGAGAGAGAGACCAATTAAGGTATTGGGTTGTGAGTACAATAAGGAAGGAAGCTTTTAGTTTTACGTGACCGTTAATCATGCGATCATGAGACACGGGACCTCCTTTTTACCTGGAATCCGAACCACAGGACATGTCATTTCACTATGAAAATCTCACGTGCATTGACCGAGAATCGAACCCAGTCCACCTTGGTGAGAGGCCAACAGTTCGACCACGCTCCCTTGTGAGTAAAATATTATCGTGCTAATGACATTGACACGGTTGTGTACGTCCTACAGTTCTAACATTCTGTCTCCACAATGTATTGATTTTTGGGCGTTCCTTGTCCATGTATGATACACCTCTTGTGTTATCTTGTGACCCCAGCATGTGAGACGGCTGTACTGCGTTTCACAGACAACACACGTTGTGTTTAGTAGCTCAGTCGCAATAACTACTGTTAGTTCATGCGGTCCTGTTACTAAGCGCTCCTTGCGCGATACGGACACAAACGTGTCAGTACCGTGACGTGTCAGTCCGTGAAATTGCATCAGTGTCAGTGATGATTCACATCGTCCCTTTGAATCTGTCTGACGGGTTCTTAATTCACCGGGCGCATATTTTGTGTGTAAGTATCAGTGCACTATCCATTCTTGATAATGAGTAATGTCGACAACAATGTTTTTGATATAGTCACGGACGTACTGTGGTGTGAGTTTGTTCGCTCTCGTGAACATAAAATGAATGACGAACAACTCATTGAACTGGTTCGCAATAATGCCGTTCTGTATGATTTATTGCAGCCGTAGTAGCCTACATGACAGCGATTTCAAAAATGCAATATTTAGTAGGCTATAATAGGAACTTCCTCATCCTCGGCATTCTCCTTTGTCACCTTTTCGTGTTCTTTTCGTGAAATAATCACATCGAGACTCTGTCTACTCCCATTTTAGCCTATTTTACACATTTCGCAAAAATGAGTACAAAGTAGACTTATGAGATCGGGCAAATGTGTGTCAGTCTGTCTGTCTCTCTGTCTGTCCTTCTGTCTGTCTGTCTGTCTGTCTGTGTGTGTGCCCCCCCCCTATCAACTCCTAAACGGCTTCAGCAATCGAAACAAAATTTGGTAGAAGTAAAGATCTATACCTGAATATCTCACGGCCATATTTGAAAATGATGTCAGTGGACCAACTGCTGAAAAATCGCAATTGAAATCCGACCTCCATGTTGGATATCTTGGAAGGTATGAATGGGAGCTATTTCAAAATTGGTACACGTATAGATAATAATATTTCAGTTTAATTTCCAGGAGGCCATATATGGCAGTGTTGCCAAAATGATTATAAGCCTGCTGATAGGTCCCATTTTTAAATTCATATAACTTCTACACTATCAATTGGATTTCAACCAAATTTCGTATGTGCAATGTGTACATAAACAGATATGACTGAGCGTATTCTCATGAGCCACCAGGGCTGCCAACTGTTAATAAATGCTCTCATTTTTTAAAATCCAAATACCCATATATCAGAAAGTATGCAAGCCGACAGCTTTAAACTATGCACACGAATAGGACCTGACATTCTATATTAATTTGGATTAACTTATATAGGCTACGTCAGTGCTACCAACATGATTCTAAGCCTGCTGAGATGTCCAAATTTAAATACATCTAACTTCTATACTATCATTTGGATTTCAACCAAATTTCGTATGTGCTATGTGTACCATAACATATATGACTATGCCGATTCTTAAGAGTAACCAGGGCTGCCAACTGTTAATAAATACTGTCTCCATTTTTGTTACCCTAATATCAATATATCAGAAAGTATGCAAGCCAATACCTCTAAACGTTGCACACGTATAGTACCTGGCATTCTAGATTAATTTGGAGTAACTAATATAGGCCTACGCCAGTGCTGCCAACATGATTGTAAGCTTGCTGATAGGTCCAATTCTAAAATGCATCTATCCTCTATACTGAACCCTTTATCCACAGGCTGTATAAAGGATTCTAATAAATTATTCATCAACATTTGATACATTTCTACAGACAGCAGATATGAGAGCCAGACGGAGTTGGGAAATGTTGAGAAATCAGTGGCAGATAGAACACAATGGTTTAAGCTCCTGTGGTATTTTAGAAGGTAGCATGATATTCATGACGCATAGGGCAGGTGCGTCTTTTAGCGCAAAAGAGAGGCTTGGGTACGCACAATATGGCTTGTTGCTATGAGTGTTGGCGCCAAGAAGGAAATTGAATGCTACGATGTAATTGGTCAATATTCATGTTAACCACTACCTGTGGCAGAAATACAAGTAAGAGCGCGCGAAGATCTACAAGAGTCTGAACCAATAAGATCAAGACGCCCTGTTTAAGCGGCAACTCGGCGTTGTAACGCATCCTGGTGAATTAACGCGGGAGTTATCTACGGTTTAATTCCACGATCAATTCGAGCTAGCTACAGCATAATCGTAACCTCCACATTGCTACGAACTCAATGATACCGATCGCATGCTAGTCTGATAATTATTATGGAATATTTTTTCATAAATCCCCTTCCATGCCTACTCTAGCCAGTTTCATTTATAAATGGTCCAGGAAGCTTCGAGAGATGACTTTTATTTGAGCATTTGAGGACGTAAGGCCTTTATTCAGGTGTCTGAGGACACGAGGCATAACTTCATATTTTTCATGTATTTGAACATTGAACATTTTCGTCAAGTTATAAGTGTAACTTCAGTGATTTATTTGTAGTCCCAGTACTACCAGATAGGGGATTTCATCGAAATAATTCACCAATAGACGGTCAAGGAATTTAGTACTTGATCGGTGAACTTAATAGGAAATATATCGTGTGTGTATCTGACAAACATAATTTTAATTCAGCACGAGATGACGTCTAGGAACGAGGGCGGATCTTGGAACCAGCAGGACATTTGCCAGAAGATGTCAATGGCGAGCTAAGCATTTTAAAGGAGTGATGGCTGCAGATGTTTTCCTGACGCTGTTCTATAGGAATGAGTACAAATGAATTTATTTATTTATTAAATCAGCTATGGTTTTATGGGACATTTTTTTTTTGATATTTGTTTGCTTGTTTGGTAGTGTAGATTCTTAGATCTTGTTTAAAGACACATTAAGTATGGGACAAGCTGAGCGCTTTGTATTTTGTAAATATTGTGATTTTGTTTGGTTCAACTATACGGGGCTATGCGCAGCTCGTGCTCGCAGTCGCTTGCGTAAATCGCGGTCAAGCATTATAAATTCGGAAGTATGCCTTATAACAAAAATGGAACTGAATTATTTTGAGATTAAAAATAGAATTAGGAGGGTAAAGATTATTTGTGAGCAGAACTTATGACGGATCAGGATTATTTTGATAGTTGCTTTTCTAGCAGGTCTTTACGGGATGGCACTCTTGCACCCGAGTTTTTGTTGTTTATTTGTTTAATGTGTCTATGGACGCAATGTAGGTTGATCTGTTTTGAGCCGACCCAGATGGTATGTTTATGAGTGAGTCAGTCCAAGCTTTATGGTGTGTTGTGATTTTATGATGTGTTCGCGGGGATATATAATTGAGATTATTCCGGCTTGCTGCATATCAGCCCAGTTCATAACCTCGCGAGGCTGAACTCGTGGTATATATTTCTGTTTTCTTGCCATCCAAGAGGATGAGTGAGATATGTCTGCGTTTCCAGATGGATAACGGGATCAGTGTGGTCTCATGTATAATAAGCACCGAGCTTGAAGGACTGAGAGAGAGTCGAGGCAGCGATGACTCATACAGGAGGGGTGCGCTCAAATCAGATAACGCGACGTGGTCATTAGTAGCAGGCTAGGTTCCTGTATTTCAATTTAAGACGTTGTTTAAAATTCACAAAACCCTGATCGGTTATAAAGAGTATTTGATTGATTAAATGGGTGCTGTCCATGTTTTAAGGTATATTCCGAAACATCTGTTTGTCTGGCGTTTATAAATGTAAATATAATTTTTAGCCGTTAGGTTGTTGTTGCTTGACTTCTCGTGTGTTTATTATACGCGTTCAATTACCCCGTGTGTCAATAGGATGTGCGAGGCTGTGTTCCCAATTTTTTGATGCGAGCTTTTCGGCCTATTTTCGGCATTATTATTATTATTATTATTATTATTATTATTATTATTATTATGCACATAATTTTCAGTCGTTAAATATTTTTTATTCTACTTGTTATCCATTTTTAGCCTTTTTTCAATTTTGAAAAAATAGGCTTATGAGATCACCTTTTGTCCGTGTGTGTGTGCGCGCGTGTGTGTGTGTGTGTGTGTGAGGTGTGTGTAGGTGTGTGTGTGTCCCCCTAATAAATTCTAAACGGCTGGAGCTATTTCAATGAAACTCTGTAAGATCATAGCACTGTTCTGGGCGACCCCGACCGTGCCCTTCAAATTTTGTTACGTCTCACCAATCCAACATGGCGGCTGTGCGAAATATTTCACCAGCATTCAATATCTCCGAAAATATTACCGATATCACCCTGGAATCTTTTACGGTGATAAAGGGAACCACTAGAAGTTCACCTATGTGACTCTTGAAACACTGGTAACTACAAAACCAACATGGCGGCCAAGCGAAGTTGCGACTTTTAAATAGACGTTTCTCGCGATGTAACCAACCAAACGCAATACAACTTGGTACAGTATATGTCTATGTACTTTGTAATAAACCGACATCTAATTTCGTTCAATTTTTTACATAACCACAAGATGGCGGCTGTGCGAAATATTTCACCGGCATTCTATATCTCTGATACTATTAGGGGTATCACCCTGAAATGTTGTACGGAGATCAAGGCCACTACTGGAAGTTCACATGTAAGATTTTCAAAAACCGGTTAACTACAAAACGAACATGGCGGCCAAGCGAATTTGAAAATTTAAATAGACCTTTCTAGCGATTAAATGTTCCAAACGCATTGAAACTTGGTACACGAAATGTTTATAGACATTGTAATGCACTGGTATCTTATTTATTTCAATTATTTAGATAACCTCAAGATGGCGGCTGTGCGAATTTTAAAATTAAGTTTTTATTTCTTGTGTCGTAATCATGCGATCGAAGTGGAAGTTTGAATAATGAACCTACGCAAAAATTTTCCTTTAATGGTACATGACTCTATGGCCTATACATTTAACAATCCATCATGGCGACCATCCGCAATATTTAGACGGCTATGAATATCTACGAATCTATTATAGCAATCAAACTGAATATTTTTATGTTCATAGGGGCTATGAACATAAATTTACCTATAGGACTTTCAATAACCTGGTAATCACAAATCCAACATGGCGGCGACCATAAGTATAAATATTCACATGGACTTTTCTCGCAATTTAACCATCCGAGTGCAGTGAAACTTGGTACAGTAAATCCTTATATGAATATTAATCCACTGGCATCTAATTTATTTCCATTGTTTCCATAACCACAAGATGGCAGCTGTGCGAAATTTTAAAATCTAGTTGTTACTTCTTGTGTCCTAATCATGCGATTGAAGTTTGAATGCTACACGTACACAATAATCTTCATGTAACAGTACATAAATCTAGGACCTACATATATAAAGTCCAACATGGTGACCATCCAAAATATTTAGTCGGTTCTCAATATCTACAAATCTATTACAGCAATGAAACTGAAATTTTGTATGTTGATAGTGGCAATTAACATAAGTAGGATATATGAAAATAGGCTGTATAGTTCTTCACGGAACTACTTGTTATTTCTAGTATAGCCTCTGTCATGGTCCTTTCTATTCATTAGAGCATGTTGTTTTTGCGAACTTTGCTTTGAAAAGCATCCAGGACTGAGCACGACCCCGTAGAAAGAATCTTGATAAAACGATGCTTTTGAAAGGTGCAATACTAACTAATGGATTTAATTCAAAATTGACACAACAATAGATAATATTATTTCTGATTTTTTCTGACCAATACATGTATTTCATTGTTGCCAACACGATTTTACGCGCGTTTTTAGATCCAATGTTTAACTGCATGTGACGTTCATGCTATCCATTGGACTTCAACCAAATTTTGTATTCTGTACCTTAAGAGATGGAATTAAGAATATATTCTGTCACCAGGGCTGCCAACTGTAGTTCTCTATTAGGCTACATTATGCCAGGTATACAGTGTTTCGAACTAATAAGAAATTTCGATATTACCAACTTAATTTCGTTATTATTCTAGATAGATCCATATAGATTAATCATTGGCATGAATCTTAAATTTTAAGAACAGTAGGCTTCTTCACAGAACTTCTTGTTATTATATCATAATGCCCATACTACAGGGCGCCAGGGAATGTTCTCCTTAGTGGCTACGTGCAGCAGCGAGAGGTTGCGTCATCAGTTTAGTTGGCAGCATAGTGTCCTAGATAGGGTGAAGGCCACATGTGTCGGTTGTTGGCGGTCGAAATCGTCAGAGCGTGTAGTTAGATTATTGGAAGAATGCAACTCTATGTTGTGAATGGCTGTGGTGAGTATAAAGTTTACTGTTTGTTTCTTATTATGATACAAGCTACAGCAGAGCTGCCAACGTAACTGGTGACGTAATCTCTCGCAGCAGCTTGTAGGCACTGCGGAGAACATTCCCTGGCGTCCTGTATATTAGTTTACTAACTTTTTTTAATAACAGTTTATTTAGCAAAACAGCAATTTTCGGACATTCTGAAATAATAATTTTGGCTACAACTGAATTGAAACAACACTGAGAGGTGTGCATAACCCTCACTGAGACACGACGAATATCACGGAACTGACAAGTCTCGGATATGTGTGATGGATCTTTACTCGTCGTTCCGTTAATGGAACTCAATAATAATAGTCAGCAAGGTGACTACAGGACCTCCTTTGGAGATGTTGTTTTCTTTCATTAGACAGAAAGATAGCACAAAAGTCCTTCTTAGGGTGAATGTGGACTACAATTTCTCTCTCCCCTCCGTGTGCTGCAAACTGGCTTATCTATGACAGCGGCACTCGAAATGTGTGTCTGGGAGTCTTTCGATTATTATCCATAGTTGAATAATTCAAATCCCGTGCTTTGATGTGCACTTTATATTCCTTTCTTTCTTTCTTTCTTTCTTTCTCTCTCTTCCTTCTTCTATCTGGTCAGTAGATTACTTAAGAGCATGGTCAAAGTACTATACACATCTATGATCATGGAAAGTTGAAGCGTGACATCATACGGTCCAAACCTAAAGTATGATTAGTACAGCGTTGCCAGCCCGTCGTTGGATTTGAATTCTATCTACGAGTCGTTGCCTATAACTACTGAGGTGAGACTGTCACAATAAGCCGTTATATACGCATTGCTAATTTATGTGCCTTGCCATATTACTGGAAACCACTATTCCGTTCAAACTAAGCAGATCGCTTGACGATCGAAACTGGTCATCCAAGTGTATTTATTTATCTCATGTATTTTTTTTTTTCAGGATTACGGAATAACCCATCTCATTTGGGTACATTCGTGATGACCTACTGAATAGCATCAAACGTTTGTTTACTAAGGCAACACTGAAAATGGCCTCAAACACCTTTATATTTATACGCTTACCGATAGCCTATTTACAGATCATTTGTTTTAGAAAGATGAGCGGAAAGCTTACGCATTGAATTGGTATGTCATCTTCTAATAGGTAACCCACTTGGAATTATGCAAAGAATTAGAAAAACGTTGATAAGGGAACTTCCTATTATTTTTATAACATATCGTTCCGGTCTGGCATAAATGCAACCCCGTAAGTTAGCAGTTCAATTTACCAGAAATTCTGAGACAAAGTTTGGCGCACATGTTGTTCAAAATATACCGTGTGAGACAGGACTCATGTTCCATCGACCAAAATAATGGTTTAATGAAAAATCTCAAAAAAAATTTAACTGAATAAATTGTCAGCATAATCGGAAAAGATAGCCAGGGGTGAAGTGAAGTACGAACAACTCTCAAGGGAACCTTTAAAGCATCAACAACAACCACCTTCCAACTCGTGGACTCATAGATTTTCGTAAATTATGGATTCGTTTATTGTCTCTGTTCATTAACAAAGACGTCTAAAAAGTAACCACGTCTGTCACCAAGTGGAAATGTGAAAAGACGCTTGAGTGGGGGCAGGTCGTGACGTCTGGCAACCCTGTCGAACTTGACAGGTAGAATGGAATGCAGCATGACCGAAAATGGTGGCCTGATTAACTCTTCGCTCCCCCTCAGTCCCCACCACCTCGAACAAGTAAACAGATTTCAAAAGGTCGGAAGAACTCGCTCGGGGATGTTCGCTGGCCCCGCCGGGCTGTCTCTAAGCGCTTGGTCCCCTCGTTGTTCTCATGGTCATTAGGATTGCAGAACATAGCAAGAGGTTAGAGACTTGTCTGCTCTTTCACGATCATCAATCTTTCATCATTGTTATAAGAGTTCAGGTCACTGAACGATCAACAAATGATGTGAAAATACGCCAGAGGGTGTCCAGACATCAGTTTTCTACAGTTGGGCCTACATAAATTATACAGTAGAATTGTCATTACCTACGGATATGTAGTGTAGGCTATATGATGATTAGTTCTTGAGCCTTATTTATATTAAGGCAGCAAAAATCACAGTATTGTAATGTTAAATCCTCAGCATTACTAATGTTTGCAATTCACTGGCAAGTTTCCTGAAAGTATTAGCCTTAATGTGAATTTCTTCTAAGTCATCCTCCTTGACTGGATCAAGTATAAAACCCCTGTTGGTTGTATGCAGGACAGACAAGAGAAAGTGGCCGGCTAGGGTGGAGCGGGGGGGGGGGGGGGAGAGGTTGGCAGGGCAGGTGCTCCACGGCCCGATAGGGCATTGATTCATTATTGCCTTTATGTGACTTGAACTTGCTACCGGCAATCATTTGGTGAATTCAATGAACTCTCAGTGTATAATGTTATGAGAGTTGAAAATCATATTCTGTCAAATGGACAATACAGATTTTTCTTTTTAAGAACAACTGTCTCTGAGCAGTCAACTTAGGTGATAGGACGTCCCTGTGTATTCCTCTCAGAATATACCTGAAGATAGATAATTCCATTATTGTAAATTAAGCTTATTTCACTTATTCACCAAACCTTCTAATGACTCTCTCATCACCTTCACTTTAATTTCGCTAAGGCCACAAGAGCTTGGGCTACCCAGGTACATTTGGTCAGCTAACTCAAGAGTTTCGAGTTAGGTGCGTCACGTGGAAATTAGGTAGACTATTTAGAGGTGAAAGTGCCTGAAATGGATATAATGAGCTTATTGTCTAACTAAACTAATTGTAATTATGTTGTGCTGGCAGGTAAGTAAAATAATTTTTAAAGTAGCGCCTTCAAAGTAATTCATTTTCGCACTATCTGTTGGATAGTCGGCCCGAAAACTGGTTGGATCCTCAATAAGTACCACCGTTAGGTTATGTGGGTAGATAACCACAAAAAACAAGATGTTCAGTAAAGAACATATAGCCTACTTTCTCCTAAATGTATGAGTATAGTTATAACTCGTTGTTATTATCAAAGAGTATAATAGAACTATTCTTTGTTGAAGACCTTAGAAACGATTTACCTCTACCAAACGCCACAACCTAGATAAAAACTGCTACCATCATTGACGAAAGAAAGAAAGAAAGAAAGAAAGAAAGAAAGAAAGAACGAAAGAAAGAAAGATAAGAAGTATATCAAGAATGTTATGGATCTGGAGACATAATCGACCGGACTGGCTGCGTGGCTCAGCGGTAACGTTCTCGCTTGCTGGACCCTAGGTTGCAGGTTCGTATACTGGCGCAGTCAGCTGGCATTTGAGGGTGCACAAATGCGAGGGAGCCGTGTCAGTACATTTACTGGCACGTTAAAGATCCCCTTCGGGCCAAAATTCCGGCACCCCGGTGTCTCTAAAAGCAGCAGTAGTTAAAAGGGATGTAAAACCAATAACATTATTATTATTATTATTATTATTATTATTATTATTATTATTATTATTATTATTATTATTATTATTACATATACGACCTGCCGTGGGCAACATCCAACTTTGAGTTGAGGCATGTCTTTACACGTCTGGTTGTGCATGGCTTTCACAACCCTAATTGAAAAAAAAAGGAAGGAAGATTGTAGTTTTACGTGACCGTGAATCTTGTGATTATGAGCCACGGGACCTCCTTTTTACGTGGAATCCGAACCACAGGACATGGCATTTCATTTCGAAAATCTCACATGCATTGACCGGGAATCGAAAACCCTAATTGAATTAACAAATCTTTCCATGACCCTACAGAGACGTGTGTATACAAACTATGTGGATATTTTCGATTGCTATTTGCCTGAAATAAAAGTAGTAATTAATAACCTGAACTAACACCAACGGCTTGAATTCAGTTACTATGTGAAATCGTTTTGTTCTTTACTTCAAATAACATTTTCAAGTAACGCAAAATAGGCTGTAACAAACCCTTTAAAATAAAAAGTAAAAATGTATCGTAGTATCATCTTGTCATTCTTCAAATTCGATGCGCATAGAATGCCAATGGTATAGTAATCAATGGAGCCCCACGTAGACTAGTCGTGACATCTAGTGGTGAAATATCGAACAATATAATCCTAACAGAGCGAGTGCATTCTAGCGGCCAGAAGAAGAAACTTTTCAATAAAATCTGGAAGTTAATAAGTAGGTCAGTGTGCAGTTACCTTTTTGGCAGCTAGATGTATCGAGTAAATCTGCTGGCGAATTATGTTTTAATTAAATATATATTTTACACCATAATATGCACAATATAACGCTTCATTTTAAAACATCTGAGTCATTACAAAACAATAAACATATAACATTTCAAGCAAAAAACCTAGCTCTGATCGGGTTTGAACCATAGGCATTTGAGCGATAGGCTAACGCTCTACCACTGAGCTAATTTTGTCAACGAATATCGTTCTATATAAAATGACTTACATAGAACTTGTTAGCAAATAATGATTTATACTAAACGATTTCATCACTGGAGTATATTATTTATATATAAAGCATTTCATACAAAGTTTATTTATATTGTATCAGTACGCTATATTGCATGCAATACTCAAATTAGTGAAATATAAGTCAGGCACAAGATATCCGCTGCCATCTTGTCTTATTACTGAATCAGCTCAGCTTTTTAAAATCACGTCTGCACTATAGTATTACAAAATAAACTTTTAATTTCGAACGTGCCTCTTCCTTTAGAACAGTTAAAACGATTCTCGGCTCGATAATCGGAACTGGTGGGTCCCATGATATGGATTATAAAGTTTGCATAATTCGCACGGCCTCCATCCTGAAATGGTATGGCGGACGACCTTGTAGTTTAGTCACAAGACACATCCTATACGAAGGTATGTTGTTACCAAATTTGGTAGAGATCGGATGATTTGGTTAGTCGTTATTTGATTTTACGTTTTGAACGTTTGAGTGGCCGCCATTCAGTTTTAGTAAAGATGGCGGCGATATAAAACATGACACTGAGGTGTCCTTTGCTAGTGCTACCTTTGTACCAAATTTCGTTCAATTCGCATTCACCGTGTTCGAATTGACAGGGGGGACAGACATTCAGAGTACACACACTCACACACACACAGACACACACACAGACACACACACACACACACAGACTCACACACACACATACACACACACAGACAGACACACTTTTTTCGCCCTGTGTTGATCTCATAAGTCTACTTTCATTTTTTGCAAAAATCGAAAGTAGGCTAAAAATGTATCGTAGTGTCATCTTGTCATTCTTCAAATTCGATGCGCATAGAATGCCAATGGTATAGTAATCAATGGAGCCCCACGTAGACTAGTCGTGACATCTAGTGGTGAAATAACGAACAATATAATCCTAACAGAGCGAGTGCATTCTAGCGGCCAGAAGAAGAAACTTTTCAATAAAATCTGGAAGTTAATAAGTAGGTCAGCGTGCAGTTACCTTTTTGGCAGCTAGATATCTCGAGTAAATCTGCTGGCGAATTATGTTTTAATTAAATATATATTTTACACCATAATATGCACAATATAACGCTTCATTTTAAAACATCTGAGTCATTACAAAACAATAAACATATAACATTTCAGGCAAAAAAACCTAGCTCTGATCGGGTTTGAACCATAGGCATTTGAGCGATAGGCTAACGCTCTACCACTGAGCTAATTGTGTCAACGAATATCGTTCTATATAAAATGACTTACATAGAACTTGTTAGCAAATAATGATTTATACTAAACGATTTCATCACTGGAGTATATTATTTATATATAAAGCATTTCATACAAAGTTTATTTATTTTGTATCAGTACGCTATATTGCATGCAATACTCAAATTAGTGAAATATAAGTCAGGCACAAGATATCCGCTGCCATCTTGTCTTATTACTGAATCAGCTCAGCTTTTTAAAATCACGTCTGCACTATGGTATTACAAAATAAACTTTTAATTTCGAACGTGCCTCTTCCTTTAGAACAGTTAAAACGATTCTCGGCTCGATAATCGGAACTGGTGGGTCCCATGATATGGATTATAAAGTTTGCATAATTCGCACGGCCGCCATCCTGAAATGGTATGGCGGACGACCTTGTAGTTTGGTCACAAGACGCATCCTATACGAAGGTATGTTGTTACCAAATTTGGTAGAGATCGGATGATTTGTTTAGTCGTTATTTGATTTTACGTTTTGAACGTTTGAGTGGCCGCCATTCAGTTTTAGTAAAGATGGCGGCGATATAAAACATGACACTGAGGTGTCCTTTGCTAGTGCTACCTTTGTACCAAATTTCGTTCAATTCGCATTCACCGTGTTCGAATTGATAGGGGGTGACAGACATTCAGAGTACACACACTCACACACACACAGACACACACACACACACAGACTCACACACACATACACACACACACAGACTCACACACAGACAGACACACTTTTTTCGCCCTGTGTTGATCTCATAAGTCTACTTTCATTTTTTGCAAAAATCGAAAGTAGGCTAAAAACAAGGCAGTGCTATATTGAGGCGTACTAGGCAAGATGAGGAGTGAGGTAATTTGCCATTTCTTTCCTCACTGTCAGAACAGCAGTACTAACCCTATGAGTAGAACCTTTCACAGCATCCACAGGCATTGACTGTGCTCTGAATGTCATTACTAAGCACCACCCATACCTCAGTAGCTTCCATATAATCACAGCCATTAGTGAGACTGAGACATCGGTGGAAAGCCACATTTTTCTCTAGCCTGTGCCAACAGACAAATGCACATCTACATTTTCGCACTAAGTGAAAAACTATTGTTGCAGGATAAATAACTTGCGAAAGGATGGGCTGTTTCTGTTGTCAAATGTAGATAGAATAATACATTACAGCTCTTCCCGGCCCTAGTTGTACGGTCAATGCCATAATAGCTTCTGTTCATTGATCCCGTGTCCGATGCGTAGGAAGAATATTCAAACTTAAGTCGTCGTTCTAAAGATCCTTCTGAGAATTGCCATTACCGGAGGATCTAAGCCTATGGTATCTGTTGTTGTGAAGGTGTTCACTCTCGTGATACAAGCCAACTACACCTTTGTATTATTCAAGGTTACAAGGCTCCACAACTTTCCTTGTCACGTATGAATTTAGCAGGTTTTGAACAGAGGCTCCTCAGTAGTTCTGTGTATTGCTTTTGTGTCGCGCCGTGCCTCCGATGTTCGTGTAACCTCTCATACTGTATTGTTACCCCAGTATGTAGCGAGGCATTGCGTTCCATGACCAGCCCAACACGTGATAACTTCCTAAATACCATGTTTTCCTATTACGAGGCGTTGCTTGCACGATACGGGTGTGTGACTGGATTTGCTTTGGACTCGTCTACAGTGAAATAAAATGATATAAGATTAACAGAGTGGACAAATACAACCAAATAGGAGCTCTGAGATTGTGCTGCTTCAAAAATGCCAGTATGATGGCGAAGTTGTATCAAATACTCTTGATTGCATACACCAATATAATCAATTTTAACCGGAGCTAAGATTTGGGGTAGGAGGTAGGTATACTTTGATTTCAAAAGATGAACGGTGAAAGCTGTCATCCGCTTGAAGGGTGAGGTGAGGAGTGGAGACGTGAGGGGTAACGGTCTCCATGGCAACAGCGAGCTGTGTTGCAATGTATGCAGACACAGAATTGAGCACGTGGTTTGACTCAGTGTTCTATTGTACCTTCACTCGTCACGGCCATTAGACCGCTAGACAGGGGGGTTAACTTCCCCAGTATTTGTGTCGGTGTCGTGCCATTTCGTCCAAGTGCTATTTCGTCCAAATTTCACGAACAGAGGCAGGTGGGTTGACTCTCTGCCGGCCCATTAGTGCTATTTCGTCCAAACACCTATGATTGACAGTTTGACAGTTCTACAATAACTGTTTCATATCATTGCGTTTCTTGTTAAAAATAAGTATTTTTTTGATGTTTGTAATAATGGACGTTACACGCTCCGCTCGTTTGCCACCAGTCAACTATAGTTTACAATGAAATGCTTATAATACAAGAAACTTAGTGAGAATTTAAAAAAACACAAATCAGGTGATAATTATAAAGATGATAATTGTTGTTTTAAGGAGCCTAACATAGGTTATCGGCCCCTAACGTTCTGGGTGATAGCGAAAATGACAATGAAGTGTAAACCAGAACGAAAATTAAGTGAGAAGGAAAATACTTACAAAAAAGGAACTCAGATTGAAACTACTCACAAAATGGAGAGCGGTAATACTTACAAAACGGAATTTAGAACGAAAATACGCACAAAAGGAATAGATTGAATAATACGCACAAAATGTACGTCAGGTTCAAAATACGTACAAGATGCAATGTAGAGTCGAAATACTTAAAAAATGCACGTGAAATTCAAAATACTTATAAAATGCAAATTACATTGAAAATACGTAGGCCTACAAAATGCAATTGAGATTCAAAATACTTACAAAATGCAATTGAAATTGAAAATACACAATGCAATGTAGATGATAAACGCATATTTCAGATTTCAAATACTCACAAAGTGCAATTGATATTGAAAATGATACCCGTTAAGTAATAAACTAGGTTGGTCCCTTGTAGTGGTTGAAAACTCCATAATTAACAAGGATGTTAATTCATAGAGATCATTTCAACGAATTAAGCCTCTGTTGATAAGCAGAGGTAGGGAGGGGAGGACTGGAATTCCACAGCAGGGATGGGTGGGAAATCCCACACTGCACTGCCTCAACCCTTGTCAACATTTCGTCTGGACAAGATGGCACTCATTAAATTGTGTAATAATTTGTAAAACCGAGCTGGACGAAATGGCACGTTTTTCAAGTAAATTTGTTGCTGGACGAAATAGCACCTAGACGAAATAGCCCTGAACCTTTGTGTCATCCTGCAAGCTTCATGGAATGTTATGAGTCATGATCTGCCTCAGTGGCAACGAGCATTTCCCCACATGCTAGCTTTGACAGCTGTCACCGTTCATTATTGGTAAATCAGAGTAGGGCAGTGGCCTTAATGTAGGTACTGTACCCGATAATCCGGAAAGGATCCTGTTGGAATATCCATTGCCCCCGCTGGATTGCCTATTTCTAACTGCTCCGGCATATACAACATTAGAAATCGCTTCCAACATGGTCTTTATAGGGATTTACAGACAGCAGTTACAAGAATATTTGTGGATCAAGAACCAACTACACGGGGCACTCACCTTTACTTACCTCGGGGATTGGGACTTCAGCTTCGCCTACATTACATCCACAATACTCTGCTCCTTATATTTAAAATGAATCACTCCAACAACAATGGAAAACAATCTGAACAAATTTATTAACAAAAAGATAAACTAATCTACTATAAACAAAATAACAACAAATGAATTTAACAATTAACATTAAAATTAAAAACACGCACTCATTCACACCTCCTTTCAATTCTACATCTTACTACAATGCTGTATTAAAATTATGAGTATAAATCTTGGCTTGATATAGGCCTGCACTGCGTAGAAATAAAAACGTTTAGTGAAGCCTCTTAATTGCATTCCATACACATGGTTTCATTCACAAGCCTGCGTTGTAGAACGCACGTGCAGAAACTTGGTTTTATCAATGAAATATCGGCACCATGCCGTACTCGAAACTGGTTTATACAATAAACAGAAGGCTGTGAGTCTACACCTGCTTAAATATTATGTCATCGCTCCCCAGAGCTAACGGTGAATCATGCTTGCTAGCCCACAGAGACTGCATGTGTGCATTTATAAAACACGTAAAAATTAACATTGAGATCTTACAAAAGTTCATATAACTGCTCTGTTTCTTAACCAATCATTCTAAAAAAAATTATACATTCTTTCATTCGCACTCCGGATTGTTCTAGACCAATACGGTTCCACATATGCTCTTAACAATAAAGAATCATTCACTCCCATAACATCCGCTCATCAACACACTCTATTCCAAAACAACTAATTGATAAATCCTATTAACTTGTTTAACTAATTAAATAATTTCCATAAAAATTATTTAAATGTTATATGTTTATAATGATATCCATTATCTAGTGTTGCTAACGCGACACTTTCGAGATTCTAACTTCTCGGTTAAAATACAAATCTTAACTAAATTTATACACTGGTTTTTAACATAACCACTCTTTCTTTAATCTTCTGTACTTTCAATATACTGCGTACACCTCGTCTTATATAAGTTTCATTACATTATCGGTATAATGCAGTCGACTGATTAAGGTGAACTGTACTTAATTACACAAATTCGGGTTTAATAAAATTTTAATAATAGTATTATAGACGTGAGTAGACAATCTTTCTCATGTTGCTTTTCCGCTGAAACCCTCCTGTTAACACAGCTAAATCATTAATTCACAAGAACTGGACTACTTGTATACAACGACTCTTATCATGATACATGCCTTTTAATCAAAGAACAACAATACTTTGACTTCCTTAAAATGCGGAATTCCCTCGCCTGAGCACTCCATAGCTCTACAAAACCTCATATAACAGTATATATGTCATAAACAATTATCATCTACTATGTTAAACAATATTCAAAAGGGATTAATTGTTATTAACATATCTTATGTAGGAATTTCTCTCAAATAATGGCATGACCCTCAGTACCATTGCACATGATTACTGGACTACAATTATACATACGTAAGTTCTTCAAACGAAACTTCCAATTGTAATGAACGATATTAGATAGTCGTGATTAACCTCCTAAAGTTTACTCCACAACAAGATAATTAACTGTTAACTCGTCTGTCGCAAATACATGTAATAAAAATAATACTCCTGTTTCATCTCACATGTCTAGCTATAAATTGTTTATCGTTGTAATATCATGTCCACAAAATGACTTGATGTTACACAAATAGAATGACATAACACACATGTTATTTATAGTGTCAGATAGAATTCAATCCTGACCGGGATAAACTAGTTTTGAATTCCTAGCCAAAGATTTGAATAATCTTCTATGAAAAGGAATTTCCTCTAACATATTAAATGAACAAAGCTCTTAGCTTTACATATAATAATAAGAAAGGTTTGTCAATTTAGTAATGTTTTTCCACTCTACACAAAGAATGTTCATGGGGATGAAGACTTCGGTCTTATCAAACTAGTAGTATTTCTTAGATCGTCGATAGTTTATGTACAATAATGATATAATAATATCATTCGATGTTTCTTCTTTTCTTGAAGTTATATGTCGTTACATTAAAGTGCTCAAATTAAATTTAATAAGAATTTAATTTGAAGCTATGACACAATGTCAGAATACTTGGTTAAATGAAATTATTAAAAATTCGAGGGTCGAAACGACTAGTCTCCAATGAGGCAATATGGTTCCTCAAACAAAATTTTAATGTCAGTTCCACAACTGATCAGTAGAATAAAATTGAAAAATAGATGAAATGCAATCATCATCTAAATAATCTTGCAGTATAAAAATCTCAATACACATCTGAAGTGTAAAATACATAAAAGCACTGAAATACATGAAATGTGGAAAAATAGAAATATGTAATAAAATCGCCGAACATATGGAATAAGATTGCTGGAAATATGGAATAAAATCGCTGAACATATGGAATAAGATTGCTGGAAATATGGAATAATATCGCTGAACATATGGAATATGATTGCTGGAAATATGGAATAAAATCGCTGAACATATGGAATAAGATTGCTGGAAATATGGAATAAAATCGATGCTCTGAATGTCACTAATCAAGCTCTATATAACAATTGAGATACACTAATACCTTATTTAGACGAAAACTTGAAGATCAATGTAAGTATTGCCACAATACTTTAGATGTTTCCTCAGTACAAGACACTGATATGGATCTGCATTCGAACCTCGGATCTGCGACCTCAGAGATGAGAAACGTCTCACTCTGGAATTCACCAACATTCGCTTGGGCTCGAACGACATCCTTCTGGCAAATTCTTCTGGGTTGTTGGGTTATATTTCCCTAGCATCTTGACAAATTTCTTCTGTAAAGTCTCCATTCTCCGTCGTAAACAGGGGCGGCCGCTCCTTATGTGCTGAAGTGCTGCAGCACATTGCTTTATTTGAAAATACATTATTTTAATAGTAGGCCTATTATCTACAAATACAACGCTTTAAAAAATATGTCAAGCAAAGAATAGGACATATTTCTACTCCCCTCACTACGAGGTACAGAACATGTTCGGTTCGAGGTATCTAGACGTGCGCTCCACTCCGTGCACGGCGTTAGCTGTGCAGATCACAGCCCAGCGAGAATTTCCAAGTTTATTGGCAGAAAGAGTGAATTTTGTCTTCTGCGCATGCGCGCCCAACTTTTCCCTTGTGTTCTGGATGTGCTGTTGGGACAACAGCTAAGACCAGTCATCACAGCGATTCTTTGTTCGACCACAGAGGCAGCACTGGTCACACGGAATGTGAAAATGGCCAGTGGCACTATCTGGACTCAGCAATAGGATTTAAGTGGGAATCGCTCAATGAAAATGGGGTGAAAAAATCAGAGGAAGCCACCAGCTGTTCCCGCCAGAAGGTCTTTTTCAATACGCCCAACCTACTTATTCTATAGACACATTTTGTAAATCGATGTACTATAAAAATCATAATGCTTATGTCGTCAAAATAAGGACATGATTATTGTGATGCCTAGTTCATACATTTCACTATAGCAAAATAACATGTGATTTTGCATTACGGCGTTGCTGGTTTCATTTTAATGCTTTTGGTAATACTGAGTAGTACTGTTTTTGCGCGGTCAGATCAAGTGTTCCCTAATTCGTGAATATTTTGTAATTGCAGGTTTTATTGTGTGCAGTATTTCATTAATTTTGTATGAGGAATGAGTATAAGTGTTGAATTTGTTTGCGTGTTTGTGCAATATGGAAAACTCAGTGGAGAGCCTCTTGAAAACCCCATTTTCAACCAGAACTCTAGAAGAAAAAATCTAAGGTAAATAAGTTAGGTAGACCTACCCCGGACTTAGATATTGGTCAGAAAGCCACTTGTAACAAATCTGCATACACTAGAAAAATTAATAGAAAAGTGTATGAAAACGATTGGGTGTGCGGGTGTGCGATTAGAAATGCCCTTTTCTGTTTTCCTTGTTTGTGTTTTGTCATTAGTGATTCTTGGGGAACAGTGGGTGTTAGAGATCTTGGACATCTAAACGCTTTAATGAGGAAGTATAATGACAGCGAGAAACACCTCAATAAATCTTTAAATTTAAGTGCTTTAGGAACAGTTAATATTGCAACACTATTAACTAAGCCGTGCTTATCATGAAGAAAAAGAAAAGCACAATCAACAAGTGGAGAAGAACAGGTATGTGCTATGCAGAATTATAGACTGCATTAAGTTTTGTGATGCGTTTGAATTAGCTTTAAGAGGGCACGACGAAAGTGATAATTCAGACAATCCTGGCGTTTTCTTGGGCCTAGTAGATTTAATTTCCAGTATAAAGAGTGCAGTAAAGGAGCACATTGAATCTAATAGAATTTTCAAAGGGACCTCAAAAAACATCCAGAACGAGCTATTGTACTGCATGCTAGAAACCTGCAGAGAAGTGATAGCAGAAGAAATGCAGCAAGCATATTTTGTTAGTGTGATGACCGATGAAACTACCGATGTTTCAGAGCAGACACAGTTAGTGTTGGTATTTCGGTATGAGAAAGATGGTATTCCATACGAACGATTTTGGGGCTTCTTAAACAGGAAGGTCAGAATGCGGATTCCCTTGCATCATGAATTTTAAGTGTAATGGACATCATGTTTAACGCTACACCACACAAAGTTATTGCGCTGACCTACGACGGGGCATCAGTAATGAGTGGTGGTAAAGGTGGAGTGCAAGCAAAGATAAAAGCCTGCTATCCCAACGCACATTACATCCAGTGCTATGCACACCAACTGAATTTAACAATGGAACAAGCAGCTTCGTAGAATCAGTCGGCTAGGATGTTTTTCGCTCACCTGTCAGCGTTCCCTGCTTTCTTCTCGAGGTCGCCGCAACGGGCGTCTGCTTTAGAAGCAGTGGCAGCTCGAATAATTCCAACTGGACCAGCGACAAGATGGAATTTCAGGTCGCGCACCGTAAATGTGGTGTACGAGCAAATGGTATCCATATGGGAGTGTTTATTAATGCTGGAGAAAACCCCATCCTATAAAACTTGCCTTCAGGCAAACGAGCTTCGTCGGAGCTTAGAAGACGAGGAATTCATATTTTGGCTACATTTCTTTCATAAATTGATGCCACATGTGGACATTATGTACAATCAGTTGCAGTCAAGAACAGCTGATGCCGTGAAGATAAAATCCGCTGTGTCACACTTCAAACAAGTGATCAACAACATCAGGGAATCGGTAGAAAACATTGCTAGCACTGGTACTTCTGAAGAAACGTGTGCTTCAGAAAACAAGTGCAGAAAGTTATCATGTCGGCGTACTGATGCCAAGGAAGTATGTGATAGAATAACACGAGAAGCCCGCGATCGCTTCCAAGCCTTGGATCACCTGGAAGCAGCAAAACTGTTAGATTCCACCAACTTTAAACGATTTTCCGAAACGTTTCCAGATAAAGAACTAGGTGTAAATGTTCAGGCCTATAGCATTCTGGAAAAGAAAATGCTCAGAACTGAACTGTCGGTTCTGTACTGTAGGCCAGATTTTAGGAATATTGGTGGGGCAGTCCCTCTTCTGCATTTCATAATATCCAGTAATCTGCAAGGTACGTTCTGCCAAACAAACAAGCTTCTGAGGATATTAGTAACAACACCCATGACTACTTCAGAGCCTGAGAGGTGTTTCTCATCGCTGAAGAGGATCAAGACCTTTCTGCGGAACACCATGGCACAAGAAAGACTAAGTGCCCTCGCTATGCTCTCCATTGAGAAGAATATGGTATCCAGTATCGAGGGGTTCAATGCCAGGGTGATTGGCATGTTCTGCAGCAAGAAGGAGCGATGTATGGACTTCATTTTTCGTCACTGAGTGAGTGTTTCTATATGTTTATATACAAAACATTTTTTTGGAGGGAGGGTTAAGCCTACAGCACACAACTAATATTCTACACCAGCCGCCACTGGTCGTAAAAATGTATCGGCTTCATCATTGGAATACAATTATGGAAATATCCATATAAATAGTGAATTAAATGTTTCCATTGCTAATTGATGTTATATTAGTATTCGTAGACTGACGAAAATGCACGAGGTTACACTACGTCTGTATTCAAGAATACGTTGTCTAACGAAGCTCCATCGTTGTATCTTCACTTCTGCTATTGAATATGTCTCTGGCGCATGACTGTTTAGTCCATCATATCAACAATATAAATAAAGTTGAATGATAATGTTTGAAGAATAATTATAGTCATACTGTTAATGTTTATGTGTTGCGCCAATACTAAGAGTCCTCCGCCACTGTTCACTTGAACTGAGCTTGCCAACTTCGCGTTGCAATTTATAATGATCTTCAGCTCTGTTTCTAACACATTTGGAAATGTAACTAGACAGGCTGATATTGTCGAAACGGTGAATATTTAAGCACTCGACTGTTCTTGATAAATGTTCACTTATTTAACTTCCAATCTCAATATTATAAGAGATATAATCACTACTATGAACCTCGCAACATCGCACAGAATGGATGTGCGGTGATCTCTAACGCTCCACCTAGCTATCCTCGCGTCTTCACAAGTCGACAATCGTCGCACTCGGACTAAGCTTTGGGATCTCCGTTAACCCAGTATAATCACTTCCTCGCTCTTCAAAGTCTGCTGGAATAAGAACCTCGATCCTTGGATCTCCCCCTCCAAGTCGTATTTTTGGCGGCCATATCATTCTCCCACCATAATTTTAGCGCGTAGATTACTAATGCTTATTACTGCGTAGATTAACCGATCTGTGGTTTTTAGAGTATCAGACATAATTTCTCTTAATATTATCTTCATTACCAAATAAGAAAATCTTCTTCTAAGGGCCTAAATGCATAATTTCCACATATTGTGTAATTAAAGTTGATCCCGTCTTCAATAAGACCTCTCCTCATTGGCTGTGGGCTGGGATCCAATAGCATAATTTATAACAATATTTATAATATTAATTTCCAAACTCGCTGTTGCTATGCTAAGAATAGCCTTCTAGATGCGTCCATTGTGCAACATATCACGTGATCGGGCTCTCCCACAGCGTCGAGCTTGTAACACGACCCTCTTGTGTCACACTTCCAGAAATTATATTTGCTAGTTAAATTTTATCATGGGGACGGAAAATACTCTCATTTTGTCCCTAAGTAATTCATTTTACGGGGGCATTCCTCCGTCATCTCAAGTTAAAAACAGTTGCAAATTGTTTTTAATCATACTAATTCAAGACTTTTGATATGTCACTAGAACTCGTATATTGAATTATTTTAGCCTATTTTATTATGATACTTTTTCAAATTTTTAGCGTTGAATTTTCCTAGAATAACGTTGTTTTCATCATCAAACAATTCATAACAGTTATTCCCATAAGCATTAGTTATCCGGAACGGTCCAATAAAGATAACTCCGAACTTGGGGTATATTTTTTGCTCACGTCCGCTTTCACTGGTCTGCGCAATAAGACCTTACTTCCAATTTCCAACGGCGTACCGAAACGTTTTCCTGCAACTCGTTTCAAGCGCTTCTCTGCTGCTCTCTGAAGTCTTTCTTTTGCCATATCGATCCTCGCTTGTCTCCCTAGATCAGGATCTCTGGGAATGAAGTCAAATACATTGTCCCATGACCTTTCTGGATTCCTTCCTAAGTGAAGAATCATAGGAACTTCTGCCGTGCTTTCTTGAACTGTGGAGTTCAAACAATCCTCAATCATTGGCACGTATTTTACCCAACTGGGGTGATCATCTGGGCAGAAAATTCTGCAGAATTTACTAAATTCTGCCATATAGCGTTCGTTTGAATTTGACTCTGGATAACGCACGCTTGAAAAGATGTGCTTAATTCCCAAACTTTCCATGTCTGCTGCGAATTCGGCTGAAGTGAACTGCGCTCCATGGTCCGATAAGAGATATTCTGGTTTCCCAGCCTTCGGAAACACAGCATTCTCTAATCTGCTTACAACATTTCTGGTATTGGCTTTTTGCATGGGATTCATGGTAACGAATTTAGTGAAGACATCAACAGTCACTAACAGGAACTGATTACCCTGTTATCCCTTCGGACAAGGACCAAAAATATCCGTGGCCATCAGCTCACGTGGTTTAGAAGGTATTATAGCTCTGGGTCTTCCTTTCAACAATTCTGATGCGAATATTCCTCTCTGGCATTTATCACAAGATCTTATAATCTTCGCTATAGTGGATCTCATGTTGGTCCAGACAAACCTCTCTTTAAGAGTACTGAGGGTTTTATCAAAAACTCCATGTCCGATAGAATGGTGTGCCAACCACACTAACTTTGTGACAAGATTAGGGGGCACGACTATACGAATCTTAGTGTGATCGGAGTCTGCGTACTTACACACGAGATCTCCGTTTAATACATAGTGTCGTGATCGCCTTTGAGTAGCAGCATAATCTAGATCTGCTGTGTCCATGTAACCCTTAAGGAACCTGTACATTTTCCTAATTGGAGCGTGTCTCTTCTGTGACACACCGATTCGGGCTAATCTCCTAACGGTTTCCTGATCTTCTTCCTCCAATTGTACATGGTTAATCTGCAAATTTCTAACTGGGTTACGTGATAATGCGTCAGCCAACAAGTTGTCCTTACCTGGCTGGTGGACTATTGTAGCATTAAATTGTTGAGTGAAAAGGGCCCATCGACTTAATCTATCACTCGACATATCGGTTTGAAGCATAAATTGAAGTGCCTTATGGTCGGTGATAATTATAATCTGATGTCCGATTAATATCTTCTTCCACACTTATAGAGCTGTCACGAAAGCTAATGCCTCTAGTTCTGTCGTGAAGTAGTTCTCTTCGTGTTCTTTAAGCTTTCTTCTGGTAAACGCAATGTAGTGCTTATTTGCATCTTCGTCCTTTTGGTATAAAACTGCAATAATGCCTACACGTGAAGCATCGGATTCTATGTAGAATATTCGTTCAAAATCCGGATATTCTAATTTCACGTTGTTTTTCAACATCTCCTTAGCTTTCTCAAACGCGCCGTCAGCGGTATTACTCCATTTCCAACGGTTATTTTTCTTTAGCAAGTCATAGAGAGGTGCCATAATCTCTGAATACTTTGGACAATGACTGCTAATGAATTGGCACGCACCTACAAATTCTCGCACTTGTTTGACCTTAGTGGGCTTTGGGAATCTCGTAATAGCTTCCACTTTCTGCAAGTTCGGGTGATATCCATGCTGGTCAATGGTGTGTCCGAGAAAATTAATTTCTTCTTTCATGAAACGGCACTTATCGAAGTTTACCTTTATATTTGCGTCTCTCAAGTTTTCAAAAAGCTTACGCAAGTGTATAAGATGTTCCTGGACATTTGGTGAAGATATGATTAAATCATCAATATAACAGATCACGTTCCTCTTAACTTCATCGGTGAGTTTGTTACCAAGGGCTCTAATCAGGGCTGGACCACTGTTGACCATGCCAAAGGGAATTCTCTGAAATACCCAGGACGTCTGGTCAAACAGAGACCCTGTGTATTGTTTGCTTTCTTCTTCAAGCTCAATTTGGTAAAACGAAGAAGTTAAATCTAGGACGCTAAAACATGCTTTTCCTTTGAACTTTCTGAGCAAATCTCGTATTTTAGGCGGTCGGTCTGCCTCGGGCAAAATCTTTAAGTTAATGGTCCTGGCGTCGAGACATAGGCGTAATTGACCATTATTTTTCTTGACTACAGTTATAGGGTTGATGTAAGACGACGCCTGCTTCTTTATAATTCCGTCAGCTTCCATTTTCTTGATTATCCCCCGTACTTCTTCATAGTACTTTTCTGGTATCGGGTAAATCCTCTTCTGATAAGGAGTTTCATCCGTAAGCCTAATCTTATATTTGTAGTCCTTTAGGAATCCAGGCTTATCATCGAAAATGTCTTTAAACTCCATGATTAATTCCTCAAATTCATCCTGAATTTCGTCAAACCTTTCTGCTTGGAGAGTAGGCATTTCCCTTCCATTTTCTACCTCTTCAATAATGTTGTTAATAACTTCTTCCCTAGGATCTTTATCTAGACTGTCATTTGAATCCTGTTCTTCTAACACTTCTGTGTTTATTAACCCTTCACTAAATTTTATGACTCGGTTTTTCATATCAATTACTGCTCCAACTTTAGTAATGAAGTCAATGCCTAGCACGATATCAAAATTGATTTTGCTCACCACAATAAAAATGTGTTCATATGTGCTTCCATTTATCTCAAAGTTTAACAAAACTTGGATTTTGCATTTGACTGCTTTGTCTTGAAAAATACCACGCACTTTAACAGTAGATGCGGGTAAAACTGTCATCTTTTTGCCCTTAGATAATCTCTGATAACAATCATCCGATATGATAGACATAATGGCACCAGTATCCATTAAAGACTTACATATTTGTCCATCAACATTAACACATATAATCGGTAGCTCGAATGGTCTTTCTTCTCTAACAATCTCTTTCTCGAAGAGTAGGTCTTCGTCTGTCACCTCATAGATTTCGTTTATCATAATCTGGTTTTGTGTAGCAGTATATCCATCTCCTCTAATTCCTTTTCAAAATTGGTTTTTTTTTGTCCTTGAGACACATTCTCATGGTTCCCCTTCTGACTAGTAGATGGACCGGGATCTATAATCAAACTTTTATTTTCCCTTCCATTACCATTCTCATTGTTTCTCAACTCCTTGAGATACTCTTGTCCTTCCTTATGACGTTCGTCATATTTCTTCTTCGTCATCATTTCATCTTGGGAGTTTCTGTTACGATTATAGTTCTGGTTATTCCTATTGTTATTTCTGTTATAATAACCAATATTGTTATATCGGCAGTTATTATTGTTGTGATAATAACCACTTCTACGGTTGCCATTGCTATTATCATTACCACGTCCTTGCTGTTGCTGGTATGGACGACCTCCACGGAATCTCCTGTACGTGGATTCTGGTCTACGATCCCTGAAATAATTATTCCTTTCAGGACCAATATTTCCCTTTTCTGGTTCTTTCGGATCGTCTGTCTGTTGTGTTTGGTCAAGATAAACTGTGTTAATGTCTTTGTATTCTTCCTTTGGTTCTTCGCAACAACGTTTGGCATAGGGCTCGTGTAATCGCGTTTTCTGAGCAATTCGTCCATGCTTGCTAGATCGTTGATCCCTGACGAAATAATTAGACGTCTGACTTCAACAGGGAGCATCCTGGCTATCGCGTCTATCAACTGAGATGTAGATAACGGGAGTTGAAGAAATCTGAGCCTGGCTAACTGACTCGTGAAGAAGTCTGCGTAGCGTGTAGGAAGAGTTCCTGAGAATTTTCGTGAGTATACTTCTGCGCGTAGGGAGTTTTGTGCTTCAATAGACCAAAAACGCTTCATTAGTGCTTCTGCGAATTCATCGAAGTTCATGAAGGTATATCTGAAGGCTCTGAACCATATGCGCTTCGATAAAGTAATCTTTGAGATTTCTAATGTACTCTATCGGTTTGAAACTATCTAGGTTGCTGAACTTATGCGGTTTGTCTTCAAAGTTCCTTATGACCTTCACGTTTCTCGGATATGAATCCTGAAGGTTTTGTCGAAAATCTCTATTGTAACTTTCGGGCTCTTTACTCCTCTCCTCTAAACCTTCAGTAAACCTGAATAATCTTTCTTCCGGCCTAATTTCCCTTTCTTCCACTTCTAGGCTATTTCTTCTAGTCTGATTCCTCGAATCTTCGAAATCTACCTTCTCCCTTTCCTTTTCTTCTATCTCAGCGATAATTTTCTTCAGCTGTTGTCCTACTTCAGTCTTTAAATCTTCCTTATACGTCTCAAGCTTGGCAACATCTCCTAGATTAAGATTTTGTAACTTCTCGGATACGTATTCTTCTAGTTGGTTAGTTTTCTCCTCACTCATGGCATTAACGTTAGTGACAACCTTGTTTAATCGTTCCTCTATCGTTTTAGTTTTACCCTCTAACGATTCTTTCAAAGCTTGCACATCCTGACTAGATTGAGTTCTATCCTCTTCTTGTTTTTCAGTGAGCGTATCAATCCTTTTACCTAGATCTGTTCTTACTTCGATAACCTCTCTATTAATTTCTACTTGTGGAATTGGCTAATTTCCTTTCTATGTTATCTTGGATTTGCTTAACATGTTCCCCACTAGATTTGTTCCATTCGTCTTTCCTTACAACTACATTAGCTTTTAACATTTCAGCTATGTCCTCTTCAATATCTGCCTTAAGAATTCTATTATGGTCGATAACCTGTGTTCGTAAAGTTTCTACGTTACCTTTTGATTCGACCAGAGAAGCTGTAGTTTTTATTCCATCGTTAACAAAACGTGTCGTTAAAGCAGTTATATTCTGTGTACATAATTCTTTAGACGCCTCTACCTCTTGTCTAATCTTATTGATGTCCTCCTGGACTTTTGTTACATCTACAAATACCGTATTGACTTCTGTCTCTATTTTACTTATGTCAGACTGTACATCAGTGACATCTGACTGCATGTTATTTATGTCAACCTGAACATTAGTGATATCGGCTTGGATTGTATCGACTTTACTTTGGACTGTGGATACATCTACTTGGACTGTATCTACTTTACTTTGGACATTAGATACATCTAACCTAACATTACCAACATCGGACTGTACTATGTCTACTTTGGATTGGACAGTACCGACCTCTGTTCGTACACCACTTACATCGTCCTGTATCTGCATTGAGCTGGCCTGTAATCGCGTGGCATTTTCATCCATTTTAGATGCACTAGTATGCAAACCCTCTAAAGAAGTCTGAACTTCCTGAATTTCAGTTTTGAAACTTTCTTTAACACTCTCTGGAACTTTATCTGAAAGAGAATCAACAATTTTGACAACCACTGTGTTAAGGTTCTCCTTTCGTTCCCACTTCAGTTGTTCTAGGTCCTGCTTGGCTTCCTGAAATTTACCTTGCATATCTACCATACTCGCAGATAAACTCTCCTTTATCTTACCCTCAACAATATTCAAATTTGCCTTAATTTCATTTTGGACATCCTTTAAATTTCCCTGCAGTTGCTCCTTCAAATTCTGCTGCAATTCCTCTAACATCCTCTTTACATCCTCACTTGCCATTGCAATATTATATAATGCTATAGAGACATAAACAACAACAGAGCAAAATAACAACATACGAGCAACGTTCTATTCTATATATATTTTTGAGCACCCTAATGTCTAGAAGTAACTTAAAATTACCTTAGCATTAACTTATTGTACACCCTATGTGGAATAAATTTACTCATAATGCTCGTTATCCTGTGATTCACTTTAAATACACTACCACAAAGAAAATTCTACTATTACCATCATCAATATAAGTTAGCTTTAGTTTACGCATGACCTTAGCAATCGTCATGTACCGGTAAACTGAAATAGATATCAGATCGTAGGTCGTTTTTCGAAACTGTCTACCTATTATACCTCTCTCAGGTTTCTAAGATCTGATCTTTATCTGAGTGTAACCTTCCTAATATTAATTTAAATTAAGCCTATATAATTACACTCATATCCATCTGAAATTGGATAATACATCCCACAAGTCTGGTAATTATTTCTTTCACTAGAAATGTTCAAACCAACTTCCTTTTGAGACATTGCGAAGCTAATTTCGTAGCCCCAACGTTCATAGGGCGCCTTTCCTACTGTATCCGATAATCCGGAAAGGATCCTGTTGGAATATCCATTGCCCCCGCTGGATTCCCTATTTCTAACTGCTCCGGCATATACAACATTAGAAATCGCTTCCAACATGGTCTTTAGGGATTTACAGACAGCAGTTACAAGAATATTGTGGATCAACAACCAACTACACGGGGCACTCAACTTTACTTACCTCGGGGACTGGGACTTCAGCTTCGCCTACATTACATCCACAATACTCTTCTCCTTATATTTAAAATGAATCACTCCAACAACAATGGAAAACAATCTGAACAAATTTATTAACAAAAAGGTAAACTAATCTACTATAAACAAAATAACAACAAATGAATTTAACAATTAACATTAAAATTAAAAACACGTACTCATTCACACCTCCTTTATATACTACATCTTACTACAATGCTGTATTAAAATTATGAGTATAAATCTTGGCTTGATATAGGCCTGCACGGCGTAGAAATAAAAACGTTTAGTGAAGCCTCTTAATTTCATTCCATACACATGGTTTCATTCACAAGCCTGCGTTGTAGAACGCACGTGCAGAAACTTGGTTTTATCAATGAAATATCGGCACCATGCCGTACTCGAAACTGGTTTATACAATAAACAGAAGGCTGTGAGTCTACACCTGCTTAAATATTATGTCATCGCTCCCCAGAGCTAACGGTGAATCATGCTTGCTAGCCCACAGAGACTGCATGTGTGCATTTATAAAACACGTAAAAATTAACATTGAGATCTTACAAAAGTTCATATAACTGATCTGTTTCTTAACCAATCATTCTAAAAAAAAATACATTCTTTCATTCGCACTCCAGATTGTTCTAGACCAATACGGTTCCACATATGCTCTTAACAATAAACAATCATTCATTCCCAAAACATCCACTCATAAACTCACTCTATTCCAAAACAACTGATTGATAAATCCTATTAACTTGTTTAACTACTTAAATCATTTCCATAAAAATTATTTACATGTAATATGTTTATAATGATATCCATTATCTAGTGTTGCTAACGCGACACTTTCGAGATTCTAACTTCTCGGTTACAATAAAAATCTTAACTAAATATATACACTGGTTTTTTACATAACCACTCTTTCTTTAACGTTCTGTAGTTTCAATATACTGCGTACACCTCGTCTCATATAAGTTTCATTACATTATCGGTATAATACAGTCGACTGATTAAGGTGAACTGTACTTAACTACATAAATTCGGGTTTAATAAAATTTCAATAATAGTATTATAGACGTGAGTAGACAATCGTTCTCATGTTGCTTTTCCGCTGAAACCCTCCTGTTAACACAGCTAAATCGTCAATTCACAAGAACTGGACTACTTGTATACAACGGCTCTTATCATGATACATGCCTTTTAATCAAAGAACAACAATACTTTGACTTCCTTAAAATGCGGAATTCCCTCGCCTGAGCACTCCATAGCTCTACAAAACCTCATATAACTGTATATATGGCATAAACAATTATCATCTACTATGTTAAACAATAATCAAAAGGGATTAATTGTTATTAACATATCTTATGTAGGAATTTCTCTCAAATAATGGCATGACCCTCAGTATCATTGCACATGATTACTGGACTACAATTATACATACGTAAGTTCTTCAAACGAAACTTCCAATTGTAATGAACGATATTAGACAGTCGTGATTAACCTCCTAAAGTTTACTCCACAACAAGATAATTAACTGTTAACTCGTCTGTCGCAAATACATGTAATAAAAATAATACTCCTGTTTCATCTCACTTGTCTAGCTATAAATTGTTTATCGTTGTAATATCATGTCCACAAAATGACTTGATGTTACACAAATAGGATGACATAACACACATGTTATTTATAGTGTCAGATAGAATTCAATCCTGACCGGGATAAACTAGCTTTGAATTCCTAGCCAAAGATTTGAATAATCTTCTATCAAAAGGAATTTCCTCTAACATATTAAATGAGCAAAACTCTTTGCTTTACAGATAATAAGAAAGGTTTGTCAATGTAGTAATGTTTTTCCACTCTACACAAAGAATGTTCATAGGGATAAAGACTTCGGTCTTATCAAACGACTGGTATTTCTTAGATCGTCGATAGTTTATGTACAATAATGATATAACAATATCATTCGATGTTTCTTCTTTTCTTGAAGTTATATGTCGTTACATTAAAGTGCTCAAGTTAAATTTAATAAGAATTTAATTTGAAGCTATGACACAATGTCAGAATACTTGGTTAAATGAAATTATTAACAAGTAGTTCCGTGACGAACTAAACAGCCTACTTTTCTTAAAATTTCAGAATGATGCCAATCTATATAGATCTATCTAGAATAATAACGAAATCAAGTAAAAGAGTAATAGAGTAAATTGCTACAGTAGGCAGCCCTGGTGACTCTGAATAGTCTGACTTAGATCTATCTCTTAAGGTATAGAATGCACATACAAAATCTGGCTGAAGTCTAATGGATAGTATGGGCGTTATATGCTTTTTGATATTGGATTTATCAGTGCGCGTAAAATCATGTTGGTAACCATGGCATGTATGTGATGCTCAGAATTAATCTGAAATATTACGATCTATTATAGTGCCAATTTTTGATAAAATCCATTTGTTAATATAGAAGTTACATGTAAATAAAAATTGAAACTATATGAAAGCTTAGAATCATGTTGGCAGCACTGAGGTATATTATTTACTCCAACTTTATATTGAATGTCAGGTACTATACGTGTGCAAAGTTTAGAGATGATGACTTGTAAACTTTCTGATATATTGATATTAGGATTAAACAAATAGAGAGAGTATTTATTAATAGTTGGCAGCCTTGCTCGTTCTTACGAATACACATTGTCATAACTGTTATGGTACACAAAGCAAATACGAAATTTGGTTGAAATTCATATACTAGTATAGAAGTTATATGCATTTAAAAACTGGACCTATCAACAGGCTTAGAGTCATGTTGGCAGCACTGATGTATATAAGTTACACCGAACTAAGGTAGAATATTAGGTACTATACGTGTGCAAAGTTTAGAGCTGTTGGCTTTCATACTTTCTGATATATTGGCATTACGGTAAAATCATAGTGAGAGTATTTATTAACAGTTGGCAGCCCTGGTGGCTCATTAGAATACGCACAGTCATATCTGCTGTAGCAAAACATAGTACATATGAAATCTGGTTGAAATCCAATCGATAGTATAGAAGTTACATGCATTTAGAAATTGGACCTATCGGCAGGCTTAGAATCATGTTGGCAATACTGGCACGTATGGTCTTCTGAAAATTAATCTGGAATGCTATTATCTATGTGTGTGCCAATTTTGGAATAGTTCGCTTGTATAACTTCTGAGATATCCAACATAGAGCTCAAATTACAATTGCCATTTTTCAGCAGTTGGTAGCACTGACTTCAATTTAAAATATGGCCGTGAGATATTCATGTATAGATCTTTGCTCTTACCAAATTTGGTGCCGATAGCTGCAGCCGTTTAGGAGTTGATAGGGGGGGGGGGGGGACACACACAGCCAGCCAGACAGACACACATTTTCCCGGATCGATCTCATAAGTCTACTTTTTCCTCATTTTTGCAAAATGTGAAAAGTAGGCTAAAATTCGAGAGTCGAAACGACTAGTCTACAATGAGGCAATATGGTTCCTCAAACAAAATTTTAATGTCAGTTCCACAACTGATCCGTAGAATAAAATTGAAAAATAGATGAAATGCAATCATCTTCTAAATAATCTTGCAGTATAAAAATCTCAACACACATCTGAAGTGTAAAATACATAAAAGCACTGAAATACATGAAATGTGGAAACATAGAATTATGTAATAAAATCGCCGAACATATGGAATAAGATTGCTGGAAATATGGAATCTAATCACTGAACATATGGAATAAGATTGCTGGAAATATGGAATAAAATCGCTGCTCAGATTGTCACTAATCAAGCTCTATATAACAATTGGGATACACTAATACCTTATTTAGACGAAAACTTGAAGATCAATGTAAGTATTGCCACAATACTTTAGATGTTTCCTCAGTACAAGACACTGATATGGATCTGCATTCGAACCTCGGATCTGCGACCTCAGAGATGAGAAATGTCTCTCTCTGGAATTCACCAACATTCGCTTGGGCTCGAACGACATCCTTCTGGCAAATTCTTCTGGGTTGCTAGGCTACCTTCCCTAGCATCTTGACAAATCTCTTCTGTAAAGTCTCCATTCTCCGTCGTAAATATGTATCGGCTTCATCATTGGAATACAATTATGGAAATATTCATATAAATAGTGAATGAAATGTTTCCATTGCTAATTGATGTTATATTAGTATTCGTAGACTGACGAAAATGCACAAGGTGGACTGTACACTACGTCTGTATTCAAGAATACGTTGTCTAACGAAGCTCCATCGTTGTATCTTCACTTCTGCTATTGAATATGTCTCTGGCGCATGTCTGTTTAGTCCATCATATCAACAATATAAATAAAGTTGAATGATAATGTTCGAAGAATAATTATAGTCATACTGTTAATGTTTATGGGTTGCGCCAATACTAAAAGTCCTCCGCCACTGTTCACTTGAACTGCGTTTGCCAACTTCACGTTGCAATTTATAATGATCTTCAGCTCTGTTTCCAACACATTTGGAAATGTAACTAGACAGGCTGATATTGTCGAAACGGTGAATATTTAAGCGCTCGACTTTTCACACTATATAGTAGACGACCTGTTCTTGATAAATGTTCACTTATTTAACTTCCAATCTCAATATTATAAGAGATATAATCACTATTATGTTCCTCGCAACTTCGCACAGAATGGAAGGACGGTGATCTCTAACGCTCCACCTAGCTATCCTCGTGTCTTCACAAGTCGACAATCGTCGCCCTCGGACTAATCTTTGGGATCTCCGTTAACCCAGTAAAATCACTTCCTCACTCTTCAAAGTCTGCTGGAATAAGAACCTCGATCCTTGGATCTCCCCCTCCAAGTCGTATTTTTGGCGGCCATATCGTTCTCCCACCATAATTTTAGCGCGTAGATTACTAATGCTTATTACTGCGTAGATTAACCGATCTGTGGTTTTTTAAAGTATCAGACATAATTTCTCTTAATATTCTCTTCATTACCAAATAAGAAAATCTTCTTCTAAGGGCCTAAATGCATAATTTCCTCATATTGTGTAATTAAAGTTGATCCCCTCTTCAATAAGACCTCTCCTCATTGGCTGTGGGCTGGGATCCAATAGCATAATTTATAACAATATATATAATATTAATTTCCAAACTCGCTGTTGCTATGCTAAGAATAGCCTTCTAGAAGCGTCCATTGTGCAACATATCACGTGATCCGGCTCTCCCACAGCGTCGAGCTTGTAACACGACCCTCTTGTGTCACACTTCCAGAAATTATATTTGCTAGTTAAATTTTATCATGGGGACGGAAAATACTCTCATTTTGTCCCTAAATAATTCAATTTACGAGGGCAGTACCATCCCGGCATTCGCCTTGAGCAGAAATAGGAAATCACGGGAAACCAATTCTAGCATGCTAAGGTAGGAATCGAACCCACGTTTGCTCAGTCATGCCTTATGAGGCTGAGTGAACACCGATCCTGCGTCGGACCAGAATTACAATTTTTTGGTAGAACCGGGAGTCGAACCCGGACCATTGGAGTGACAGACAAGAATGCTGGTTACTACGCCCGCTGATGGACAGATACCTTTATTGCGCTATATACGAAAAATATATTTTATGGCGAAAATTCTCAATAAATGATGACTTATACCTACTGTATACGAGGAATGATAAGCATCTCAAGTGTCCTTTTTTATGTGTAACAACTTTCCGCTCGGTTGCTAGATAGTTTTGTGGGAGTGATTTTGAAAATTGGGGACGGAAGTGAATCAGGCGGAAGTGGGCCAGCTGGATGTACAATTGAAAATGTGTGTATTGGAAACAAGGCATTGCGTGCTCTGTAGCGTGACAATGTTATGGCAATACAGTAGGCAGTGCATTTAGCAGGCACTGATTCGACGAGCACATTGGCAAATGTCTCATCGACTTTCATTTGTCATTGAGCAGTTTATGAAGCTTCACGTTCAAGGTTGAATATCACATGGGCTAGGACAAAGACGACAAATGACAAAGTAAGCGGCATTATTGTCAAGCTGTGGGTGAGTAGTCAAATATTAAATGCATAACAGAATGTTGTTATATGAGTGGAATAAAAGCTGTATTTTCAACACATGTGAGATAAGGTCGTTTCATGATTGTAGGAAGCCATGTTTTGATTATTTACGACGAACTGTATGAGAGCCTTGAGAATAATTAATGTTATAGTTACTGAGGAATGTGCTCACAGTATTTGAGAGTACTATCGACGTTGTGTGTCACTTTGTTATTATGAATTATTAATGTGAAAGGAAGGAAGGAAGCTTGTAGTTTTGCGTGTCCGTTAATCTCACGATCATGATCCACGGTACCTCCCTTTTGCGTGGAATGCGAACCACAGGACAAGGCATTTCAATTCGAAAATCTCACATGTATTGACCGGGAATCACACCCGGTCTACCTTGGTGAGAGGCTAACAGCTTGACCGCAGCGCCACAAATGTTATTATTACTATTATTATTATTATTATTTATTAAATCGTTACAAATACACACATTTTACACAATTCATAATATCTGTACACATTTTATGAATTTCCTTACACTTCCTACTCATTGTTTAACCTGTAAATTTACAATTATTAAATTATATTGTTACAATATGATAAAGACAGGTCGAAACAGGATATCAAATTCATACAGAGCAGGAAGAGATATCACATATGCCACTAAAAGGTGCAACCTTGTGTGTGGCAGGCATATCGTTGATTACTATTTCTAAAAATTGTATAATGGCTTAGCCGAATAACACGTTCTATGTAAATGATGTATACACCAAAAAAAAATGAATAAGAAGGAAAATTGAATTTGTGTTTTATAAACTTGTAAGCTCAACTAATTATATTTTCAATTTTAATTGTGTTTTCTCTGAGAAAATGTTTTATTTGCATCTTCAGGTTTGCATGATTTCCTTTAAATTCTTTTAATTTAATTGGGAGAATGTTATATAATTTTGGTGAGAAATACAGAAAGTTACGTTTGGCTGTACCTAACTTAGGTTGATATAAAATAGAGTGTAATACTTCTGGTTTCATACCCGTGGCTAACAACTTGAATTCTATTTCTATCTTTAAAAATGTATTTATATATTTCAAAAGCATACAATTGTTTAATGTTGAAGACCCTTGTCTCAGCATACAGTCTCATAGTCGGATATAATCTATCTTTCTTCAACATTATTCGTAATATGAGATTCTGCACTATCTGAACACTTTTTAGTACATTTTCATAGGCGCCTTCCCAGGCAAGAATACCATATGTAAGAACTGACTGGACTAGAGCATGGTAGATGTCTCTTATTAATTTGTAATTGACAATATGTTTTAAATTGTGAAATATATAGATTGTTCTTCTTATTTTACTTGTAAGGTGTTTGCATTGGCTTTTCCATTTCATGTCACTATCTATAAATAATCCCAGATATTTAACTGTATCCACTTTAGCTATTTTAGGACAGTCACAGTTCTGATTACAGTTCAAAGTGTGTATTTTTAGTTCATTAAAATCATCTTCAACTGCTTTTAAACTGAATCTTACGAACTTTGATTTATTTATATTTAAAAATAGTTCGTTACCATCTAACCATACCTTTAACATTTTCAATGCCGCAGTTGCAATTTGTTTTACATTTCCCCATGTTCTACCTTCAACACAAACTACCGTATCATCTGCGTATGATATGACATTAACATTTTCAATTCCATGTATAGATGATTCAATATCGTTGATAAAAATCAAAAATAATAATGGACCCAGCACTGTGCCTTGTGGTATTCCTCTTTTCACTCTTAACGGTAGACTTGTAGTTCCATTTATTCTAACGTATTGAATCCTTTCAGTCAAATAGCTTTCTATCAATTTCAGTGCTATGCCTCTGATGCCAAATCTTTCCATCTTCTGAAGGAGAATATGGTGAGGTATGGTGTCAAAAGCCTTCTCTAAGTCGAGAAATATGCCCAAGGTCGGTTTCATACTGTTCATATTTTCATAAATTCGCCTAGTTAATTCCCCAATAGCATCAGTGGTGCTGACATTTTTTATAAAGCCAAATTGTCTAGTTGATAGTGGATTGTGTTTCTTCAAAAACTGATAAATATAATTTTTTATACATTTTTCAAATAATTTTGATATGACTGTCGTTAACGATATCGGTCGATAGTTCTTTAGTTCTGAAGGATTGCCTGCTTTATGTAGTGGTTTTACAATTGTAATTTTTAATTGCTTTGGGAAGTATCCAACTGAAAGTGACTCGTTTATTATTGTTAGTAAAGGACTCTTTAAAGAATTAAAATTCTGCTTAATAATTTGAGCTGAGATGTTATCTATTCCCATTGCTTTAGTGTCGCTTATTTCGTGTAGGCACTTATGTAAATCCGCTTCGGTAATCGGAATAAAAAACAGGAATATGTGTTTCTGTTGATTTTCAAGGAAAAATCTGGATTGTTCTTTATATTTTTAGACATGTCAGTAGTTTTGTTAATAAAATATTCATTGAATGTATTAGCTATAGTGAAATCATCATCGTAAACATGATTTTGAGATCTTATTTTTGTTATTTTTAGCCTATTTTCAATTTTGAAAAAATAGGCGTATGAGATCACCTTTTGTCCGTGTGTGTGTGCGTGTGTGTGTGTGTGATTCGTGTGTGTGTGTCCCCCTAATAAAATCTAAACGGCTAGAGCGATTTCAATGAAAACTCGGTAAGTTCATAGCACTATTCCCTGCGACCCCGACCGTGCCCTTCAAATTTTGTTACGACTCACCAATCCAACATGGCAGCTGTGCGAAATATTTCACCAGCATTCAATATCTCCGAAATTATTACCGATATTACCCTGACATTTTGTATGGTGATAAAGGGAACAACTATAAGTTCATTTATGTGACCTTTGAAAATCTGGTAACAACAAAACGAACATGGCGGCCAAGCGAAGTTGCGACTTTTAAATCGACGTTTCTCGCGATTTAACCAACCAAACGCAATGAAACTTGGTACAGTATATGTTTATATACATTGTAATGCACCGACATTTAACTTCTTTCAATTGTTTACATAACCACAAGATGGCGGATGTGCGAAATATTTCACCGGCATTCCATATCTGTGAAACTATTAGCGGTATCTCCCTGAAATCTTTTACGGAGATAAAGGGCACTACGGAAGTCCATCTATAAGACTTTCAGAAACCGGTTAACTACAAAACGAACATGGCAGCCAAGCGAATTTGATAATTTTAAATAGACCTTTCTCGAGATTTAATGTTCCAAACGCACTGAAATCTGGTACAGGAAATATTTATACACATTGTAATGCACTGGTATCTAATTTAGTTCAATTGTTTACATAACCTCAAGAGGTGCGAATTTTAAAATTAAGTTTTTATTTCTTGTGATGTAGTCATGCGATCGAATTGAAAGTTTGAATATTGAACCTACGCAATAATTTTCCTTTAATGGTACACGACTCTATGGCCTATACATTTAACAATTCAACATGGCGACCATCCAAAATATTTAGTCGGCTCTGAATATCTATGAATCTATTATAGCAATCAAACTGAATTTCTTAATGTTCATAGGGGCTATGAACTTAAGTTCACCTATAGGACTTTAAATAACTTGGTGTTCACAAATCCAACATGGAGGCGACGCGAAATATAAAAATTCACATGGACGTTTCTCGCAATTTAACCATCCGAGTGTAGTGAAACTTGGAACTGTAAATCCTTATACGAATGGTAATCCACTGGCATCTAATTTATTTCAATTGTTTCCATAACCTCAAGATGGCAGCTGTGCGAAATTTTAAAATCTCCTTGTTACTTCTTGTGTCCTAATTATGCGATTGTAGTTTGAATACTACACGTACACAATAATCTGCATGTAACAGTAGCCTACATAACTCTAGGACCTACATATATAAAATCCAACATGGCGACCATCCGAAATTTTTAGTCGGTTCTCAATATCTACGAATCTATTACAGCAATCAAACTGAAATTATGTATGTTGCTAGAGGCAATTAACATAAGTAGGATATATGAAAATAGGCTGTATAGTTCTTCACGGAACTACTTGTTCCTTTATGACTTATTCTTTGTGTTATTTCATTGACAATGCCCCATACTTTTCTTGGATTATTAGAATTGGAATTTATTAATTGTTTATAGTGGTCAGTTTTAGCTTTATTAAGCAATTCGTTTAATTTATTTCTATACCGCTTATATTTCTCCTTCGTGGCATTGTTCTCTTTATTTGCTATACATTCCTGATACAACCTATCTCTGGTGTGAATGGACTTAATTAGCGCGTGCGTGATCCACTCCTTTCTCTTTCGTTGCTTTGAATTTAATTGTATTGAAGAATTTTTTATGCAATCTTGGATAGTTTGAATAAATTTATCTACTTTAGAATCCCAGTGGTTGTTCCCTAATACTGTGTCCCGATTAATATTGCTCAATTTATCTTTATGCATCTCACTATCTAACTTAAATCTATGTTCACGTATGTTACACTGAGCTGCTTCTAAGTCACGGCCATTTTCAAGATTTATACTAACTAATATAGGATAGTGATCTGTAATTCTGCTCTGTGATATAATTGGTAAGATGTTATCATTAGAAATACCGCTACGAATAAGTGCATGATCAATACAGGTTTTGCTCGTTGAAGTTTCTCTAGTGGTGCCATATATCAACGATCTAAAATTATGCTCATACAGTAAGTTTAAATATTCATTAGAGTCGTACTCATCAAATAGATCTCTGTTAGTGTCGCCTAGAATCACCTCGGTTTCTAGTGTACATTTTTGCTGGACATAATCATGGAGATTATTAATAAATAGTTGTTTATTGTATTTTGACGAACGGTATATGCCTGTCAATGCAATTCTATTGTTCCCATAATTTATTTTGAGCATAAGGAGTTTGAAATCATTGTAAGTCACAGTTTCTACCTCATGGTCAATAGAATTCTTCACCATAAAAACAACTCCATCACATTTATTAAAGCATCCTTCGTTATAGTATGTTTTATAGTTGGAATGCTTGCATATATTAAAGTAACCTAATTTCCAAGTGTCTGTGAGTATAACGACATCAAATATATGGTTATATGCTTCTAACTCGGCATCTAAATTTATTTTATTTTTAGATAGACTTCTAATATTTGTGTGAAATATGCTTAAGTTATTTACCTTCATAAATTTAAGTATTTGAGACACACATTGATCAATACCTCTACCTACTTCTGTATGAATTTGATATCTTACAAAGTCATCATTAAATAAAGTCATACACAGAAATATTTGACAGGAAGAGGATATTTACAATTAATCAGCTGTTGAGATCTGTTAGTAAGGTATTGGATGTTTCCTCAGAAGTGAAAGGGCGAGGTAGCAGGTGGGGGTTATCGCTTTGGGGCAGTAACAGGGGAGCAGTATGTGGGAGGGGAGGGGTTAGTGACCTTCGCGTGAGCTGGTGTTTCCAAATGACAAAGGAAGCTGAAGTGCGTACCAACTTATACGTCTTAAAGTCTTTAGCAGCTGATGTTAACCTATACTCTAAACTAACTCGAAGGATTCGAATGAATCATGCAATAAATTAATGAATGAAGTGAAATTAATATATTAAATTCGTGATTTTAATTAAATTAAAAATTAAATTGGAAAGGAAATTAAAAATGTAATGTTTTTATTATAATGAGATGGACTCCAGGAATTAAAAAGTGTCAATTACTCATCTGGTTTCCTACTGGGCTGGTAACTCCTTCATTTTCGTCACTCGGACCTTTCTTCCGTCGGTGTTTCTTACAAAAATGACACCATCTTGACTCCAAACGTTCTTCAATTGAAATCGAGACACAGCAGTCTTCAGAACAGCAAGTCGATTTGCGGTGAGGTCTTCCCTTATAGTTGTTCTCGTTCCCTTGAGATGCCTTTTCTTCTTGAAGAACTCACTCCTAGCTCTATATGAGGTAAACCTCACTATAATTGGTCGCGGCATGTTTGATGACTTCATTCCCACTCGGTGGCTCCTATCAATGTCATTCTTGTTGACGTCTGCATTAATGTTCCTTGCAACTTGGAGCACAAGGTCGTCCGTGTCCTCTGCATCATTCTCATTAATGCCAAATAGTCTGACATTGAGCCTACGTCCATACTGTTCTATTTCGTCCAGTCTGTCATTCATAGTCTGGTTCAGTTCGTCAAGTTCACGCATTCTTAATTCTAATTTCCTCTCTAGATCGTGGCATAGTTCATTATTGAACTTCACGGACTGCTCCAGCTCTTTTATCACACACTCCGTGATTTTGTCCACAATATTGCTGGCAATTAGGTTTATGAATTCCTTAGACTGAAGTGATTCCATAAGTACCTTCCTTACGGTCTCCTCAATTGAGTTGGCACTACTGGGACTGCTGGGCTGCTCCGCGCCTTGCTGCTTTTTCTTGCTCGAACCGCCCATAGCGAAAATTCAATTTTTAGGAGAAACTGTCGCACTTAAGATAATGTTTCTTTTTGCAAAGAGTTCCCAGCCACTAATAAAAACTTTTAAAAATAGATTGCCACAATCACCTGTATTTATCACCTCCGATTATACAGTTATTCCTGGAGAGAACACACTCACGTGTCACTCGCACTGCGCCATTACTATCTATTCAACAGTAGCATATCTCCAATTCAATCTATACATTCTTCATAGTACCAGTATGAAAATAGAGTGTAAATTAAAGTTTTTAAGAATGTCCAAGCTGTGTAGTATACGAGTAGGATAACATGTCAGATGTTACACATCATATGCAACTACTGTAAGGCTCGTATCTTTTTTTTATTAAGAATATCCAAACTTTGCGATCAGTTCAGGTTGTCAACGAAGACAAATTATCGTTCAGGGAATCTAAGATAAAGAATATACAAAATTAGTTGAGTTATTGCCCCAGTACGTAGCAAGTCCTATGTGCTGCGTGATACAGCTGACCAGGCACTGACGCACTTGGGTTGTAATATTGCAACGCAGAGTATTATGATATCAATTACTAATACGGTACTCACACTGCTACAGACGCAACAATAATACAGGTTATCAAACGAAATCTACGCACAGCTAAGTGCACAATACTCACGCTCCCAAATGAAAAATCAGTTGGTACCCCTGTAGAAGAAAATCAAGCGAGAAATTAAAACTAGGGGACCCGTTTGAGAAATCACGCACTTCAACATCATTGTCGTTGTGCATTAGCTTCGCACCACAGTAAGGCTCGACGCGATACATTTCTGAAGGGGACTATGATCGTGTGAATTTGTTTAAACATTTGTTTATAAACAAATTGTTGATATTTCGTCACTGTTCCGGATATTCTCTTTAATTTGAATGCTCATTTGTTACGATCAATTAATTGTAGCTCCCCAAAAGACATCTTTACTACTGAAAATATAGGCTATAGGCAACCTTGTATCCCACACTGCTCGTCATTTCCATTATTTTCTTCCCAGGCCACCCGACAGAAGAAATCACGCTAGGCTAATTTTCCTGTGGATATGCATAAAGAAAAATGAACCGTAAATAGGCTATACTGTACCGTAGAAGTGCATAAATAGGCCAACATGAAATAGAAACGTTGCTGCAGTACAATGGATTTAAAACTCTTCTTTATGCCAGTATTGCACGAGGTAGCCTATTGTATTGAACCCTTGCAAAGAAGCATATGAGACTCAATTTAGGGGGGTGTAACAGTCCATTTCGTAAAGTTGTTGTTAAGCGCTTCTTATAACATGCAGGGTAACATATAACAAAATAACATGCAGGAAAAGTGAATACCAGGATTTAAACATAAGAATTTAATAAACAGATCAACAAATTTACACTATTTACAGCAAAAACACAAGTACTCCCAAATGACAAATGCCAAACTAGGCCTGATCTCAGGAGAGATCCTAGACATCTGGACCAAATGTCCCAAATTACTGCCATAACATGTGCGTGTGCGGCTTCTCTGCATGCGGTACGATGTGTACAATTTAATGCGAGATCCGTTACCATCCAGTAAACCTTCAGGGGACGAATCTGCATTGTCTTAGAGCTAGACAGACACGAGGAACCAACTAAACACTCTAATTAAACTAAATCCGACACTTCCTACTCTGAATAAGACAAAATAATTTCCGAATGAAATTGGAATCACAGAATTGCCGTAGCAATCCACACTAACGCCTAAAATTAGGACTTTTAAAATCAGCACAAGTAAATCAACACGTGACCAATCAAGAAAAATACACACATGGCCGCTTGCCATTTTTACATGAAAATACGAAATACACCCAACGGTGTCACAACAATTAACAAACTAACATAAGCAAATGAAATGAGTCACAGAAATCACTAGGCTCAAAGCCAACATTTACATCATAAAACAAATATTTCATTTCATACGATATGCGGTAATTCGTAACGGACATGGCGAACTCCCAAATTAATATTATGATCCAACGATCATTAAAAGAACAGGTTTGCTACAGATAGCTTACAGGGGTCAGTCAGTCAGCTGGACTGCCTAAACGATGAATCACCAGACATGGATTCTGCACATCTGTCAACCCACGTGTAAACATACCTCGACCTGCCGTAGCAATGGCTCGAGTCTCGAAGAAGTGTGCTCCCAATAGCACACAATATACGTGTGTGTGTCAAATAAAAATATCTTAGCATTTCCCAAGGAAATCCAAGAATCAGCACAGGACAAGGTAAAGTAGCCTCCAAGAGCGCTCCGCCTTTCCATAAAATACCATCAAAATTTGAGATCAGTAGACACATTCTACCCCTCATCACGAGGAATCAAATACACACACCTTGACACAATACACACACCAGAATCCCACGTATGGGTTTGACAGAAACCTGAAATAAAGGACATAAATATTTCCACCGACTTGCGTTCCCAGTCTAGTCCGTGACTGAAGAACCTGAAAAGGGATATAAAAAAACTCAAAAATATAGAACTAAGGTGTTCTACAGTGACATCTTAATGTGTTGCGCTCGGCACCCCTGGTATGAATAAAAACCTGTTCTTAAAACATCTAACAAATTTTACCCCTTCTTCTACTAAAAATGAATTTGAATACAGCACCATTTGTCGACCATGACAAACTCCGCATTCGCATGGATAAAATCCAAATGCACGCGCCGTGCATACTAATAATGACTCATAAGAAAAATATACAATCACACAAAATTTTGGCCACGTGCCAACGTACATTTAAAATAAAAGAGTGTCGGAGCACGAAATCAAAAAAAAAGAACACAAGAAAAACCACGAATAAAATTATTTACACGTTCCAGCGTCTGATCTAGCTACATATTGTGCCCTTCCAGCAAGAAATATGCAAATCACAGTAGGCCAGCAATGCTCAAATCGGGATTTTCGGGGTTATGGTATGTTCTCCCACTCTGTGACTTACACATTTTGGATTAAAAAGAGGATACACTTCCAAATTAAAACAAATTCAACTCCTATTTTAACACATTTAATTAACCAAAATTACGGCGCTACAAACAAATAAAACAAATAAACTATTGACCAAATCCTTCGAAACTTGTTCAAAGTGAACAAGGAAGATATAAAAATTAAACAAACATTATATTAGAATAAATGGTTTCCTTCAAACCAACAAACTTATAATTCATTTCACTTCCATAAAGTATCCCTTTTAAAAGTTCAATATAATTACGAGCTCCACTGGCTCGATACATTTCAATATGAACGGTGTCATTCTTTTACACACCTCAATAATAATTTTATGAGTTTCTTGTAATTAAAACAATATATAATCATCTTTACAGTATATGTTATTCCTTTACTAAAAATTTCTGGGCATTCAACAATGTTCTCAACGTTACCATCTCTCTCAAGATAACACATTCACTACAGTGATCGGTAAAATACTTGTGTACCCCAGAGTTACCAAAGACTACTTGAACAAAGTCAAAATTATGATTACTCCCGGAATCTAATTGTCCTCAGTGAACTCATGAAATCCTACATCAATACAACATTACCTTAGGGACTTTTATTTATTCGTCTTAAAAGACCATTATCACATAAGAAAGCTACGATCTGAACTGGCAAGTGGTACTTTCAATCTACAAGGACCTCGGTTCAAATCCCGGGTCATTAACAACTCCTAAACACTCACGGTGTATTATTACTTCTTCCAGACGGTTCTCTCCACAACAAGGGGTCTGACCGTACACTTGACTTGATTTATGGCCCGGGAGGGACGGCTCTATGTCTCGCCTAGAGACCGCTACATTCATGCTTTTAAACCAGCTATTTCCTTTCCACAGTTTCTTTGAATAGACCTGGCGTTTCTTTCATTCATCTTTAACAACATTTTATAGGTTCATAGACCCCTTTCGTAACCTTGGCATTTATTAATTATGAAGTGTCATCGTTGATGGGTAAGAATAATTCAATACAACGACGATATTTAGGGGCTTTCACAACTATACGAGTCTGGTTTCGACTCTATTAACTGCATCGGGAACCACTCCCATACTGGAGGACTTACAACAATTCAGCGTTTAAGGCGACCTCAGTCTAACCTGCGCTCTTCAATACAACAAATACGCTCCCTATTATTCAATACAATATAACACACATGGCCTCGGGAATTAATCCCATACTGGAGGACTTACAACATAGCTCAATTACCGCAATCAACTGTCCCTCAAAATTAATTTGCCAAGTATATTTAGATTCAACGCCTTCCTAGCGTGATAAATTAATTTAATACGCGACAATGCGCTACACATTACTTTAAAGCCTAGCGTCTTCCAAAGAACTGGTAAATTCAAAGTCAACATTTGATCTACATCTCCATTTTTTCATATTTATCCTCTCCCGTGACGATAATCACTATACTTTAAGAACGTGTCTTCCTATCATGTCTTCATTCCCTACAAAAGCTCAAAAGCTATTTCTTTCATATAATTCAAATTTATCTTCATTTATATACTTTTCATTATTATTATTATTATTGCGCTTGCTTTTACAATATTTATCAAACATACTGATATTTTACTTCATACTTTTCCTTTAAAGGATTTATTCATTTCACATAATTATTTTATAATTTCTCAATTCTTATTTGTTCAGACCGCGCTCTTATTCTGTTATCTGGTACTCAAAAACATCCCTACTTCTCAAACTCCGGTGGATTGTACACAAACACTTCTCCAACACCAAAACATAATGAAAATGATTACTCACATGTTCAGACGGTCCAATGCCGTACCTCCCAACGACGTTTCATTTTTGCCCACTATTTGTGATTACTCCATTTTGCACAAATTCATTTCATCTATTGACATATCTTGACACACATATAACTCAATATATTAAACACTGGTGACATTTTAAAATACACTGGTGTATTCTTTTATAATACACAATAAAAATCACTAAAAATATTACTCTTTAACACAAATTTTTATATATATTTACACTTCACAGATTCTAATCACTAAGGCTCTATTTAAACCTTTCACACGTGATTTCTTGACCTCCCGTCTCCAAGGGTGAAATTCGTAAATGTCGGCTTCCTCTCTAACCACTATGAAAGTCTCGAACCATCTACTTCTTCCCTGGAATAGTACTCCTTCAATTTCGACTTCCTGACGATCAGCTATTATTAGCTCGAACTGCTTCTTTCTAGACCCTATTTGTTGTCTAGTGAAAAGTCTGTCTTGTCCATGGTCCCCCAGATAATCTATCGGTGACCTATTGATTTCTAGCAACTAATACTCCTCGTAACTTAGTGCTTTTTATACTTTGTTTGTTTCCTTGAAACAATGTCTAGAATTTACTTCTCCTTTTCGCTTATTCTGTCCTCGAATTCCTATTTTTCAGAACCCTATGTGAACCTTATTTTTGGTCCAACCCTGATCGGATTCTTATACGTTGATAGAATGTTTATCTCGCTGTTATGGTACTTCAAAACTGCTACGATATTTTCGGTCGTTTACTTGGACTGTATTTTTGAAGACCTATCGCCGGTTCTCTACGTTTGCAGCCTAATCTGACTGTAATTCCTGAATTTTTCACTGTAATTTTTTTTCTGGCGGAACTAAATCCTGTAATTAGGATTTTCCTAATTCTCCACACGGCGATACTTTGATAATACTTATCGGCCACTCCTTACGGAGGCACGTTGGTTGTCGATACAGCGACGCCCTCTGGCTGTCGGATACTGTCTATACGATGTGATACAGCGTTTCTCCTCAAGGAATGCTTGTAGACTGCATGATGTGATGTAGCATCTCCCCTCAAGGAGTCTGTCGTGAACTGCATTTACTGCTTATACTTGTTGTACAGTATGACCTCCCCTGAGGTTCATACGTTTGAATACTGCGTGATGTAGCCTCACGTCCCCTGGACGGAATAATACTGCATGTGGTGATGCTCCAACGTCACGCACCCCTGGACGGACTAATACTGCATTCGATGATAGTGACACAATGTCACGCCCGCAGACTGACAATAACTGCATTCGATGTGATGAAGCGTCACGCCCCCTGGACGGACTAAAACTGCATAATTGGTCTGGCTTGGCCTGGACTTTTATACTATTTAGTCAAAAAAAGATAAAATCCTAGTCCTTTTCGTGACCAACTATTGAAATAATTGTCGCACATTTATACAAATTATATCTCCAGAAAGCTCGTTTTCTAAACGTCAAATGACCTCACTGCACATGAAAATCGATCGTGCATTTCTGAGATATTAAATAATTATTAGTCTTCAGCTGTGTGGGTGTTACAGTTGATTTTTTAATTCCCCACTCCTCGGGTCTCAGTAAATCCCCGATGACGTATGCTACGTTTGCACTTCTCTCCTGGGCAATTATTAAAAGCTTTTTCTCCACACAAAAATCTCTAATCAGAAATGATTCACAATGCTGTATTTATTTACTTACTTTTATTCTTGCAAATGGGTTAAATTTAATAATTCTTCATCTGGCACAGTTGCGCTGTTGCCGTTTTAATGGAAGGTAAGGGCGATTTCCGAAACGTGCTCTCTCTTATACGCCTGGAACTTTCCACTCCTATTTATATTCGTGACCGGCTCCTTATCAATGAGTCAGGCATGATCTCATTTCCTGGCCACCTGGGTCCAGCTTCTTACACAACGTTATGCGAGCATCCTTGCATGAAATCATTCTATGTTCATCTGAAGACTGTATATTTCCTTCCTTCCTTTTACAAAAATACATGGATTCGACCCCCTATGAACCAATGGTACATGGGTTCAATATTGAATAAATCAATGGTTTGTACATCACCGTCCAGCATGCAGAAAATCAACCTCCATCCCAGAGCATTTTCCCACGGGAAAATTTACTCCGTCATCGTCGACATTCTGGTAGAGGCGTAGCATATCATCCCACCAATCGACCTTGCTGTAGACATCTTGGCGTGGCTTCTTAAAAAGAAATGTTCAGAATTAAAACTCTACCCTGCAAAAATCGCTATGAGCTACTGACTTTCACTCAAGAGTCCTGGGCGATTATTCCACGTCGAACTGGCCCTATCTAAGCATTTGCTTGATTCACACGCACATATACCTCATAAAATATAACACAAAAGTATTACAGAAAAATATTACAGTCTAGTCAGCCACTCAGCTGGCATTTAAAGTCTCTCTAATACTTAGGCCGGGTAGCGCTTATCTCAACTAGAGATCTCCCCTCCGCTTGGCATGTACTATGCTCCCAAGAGCACAATAGAATGTTTCTCAAACTAGCGTGAACTAAGCCTCTCGGCGCCTGATCAAATTGTGTCACAAACTACTCATCACCCATCAATTTATGAGAAACTGGCAGAATGGAGTGGAGTAGAGGCAATCTGAGAAAATAATCCGTAATTTTCAACCCACAGACTTGGGACTAGTTTCAAACTTCTTATTTTTATCTAAACGTCTCAATGCACTTATGTGGAATTCCATCCGATCGGCGGTTCTTCATACACGTGTTTTCAGCGTCCTTTTTAAGGCACGCTCTTCGCTGCGTGGTCCAGGCGTCATCTCTCCTGATTCGCTGATTCAATCGGGTATCGGTTGGAAATTCACCTCTGGCACGCCCATAATGACGCCAAATTGTAAGCGCGTTCACTCAGAATTTGTCCTTGAACTTGGCTTAGCAGGTCGTCCCCAGAAATAACTATCACGCCACCTCTGTTGCAAGCGTTGCGACACACTACCTGTCTTCCGTTGTCCACTTCAACAGGCACTGCCTGGATATAAGTAATAATAATAACAAAAATCATGAAGACTTATTGATCGGCAAATCAATAAGGGTTCAGTATGTTAAGGGACAGTATACCGACAGTAGTGGCTACGTTTGCTAAATCTTAGCGTTAGGTTATGGGGCCAAGCTCTCTGCTGACATGGTAGATGCGTGGGTTCGAGCCCCACCGCCGGTCATCCTTGAAATGGTTTTCCGTATTTTCCCCCATTTTCAACACCAGGCAAATGCTGGGACGGTACCATGTGACAGATCATGGCCGGCTACTTCCAGATCTTTGCCCAGTTTTATTCACATCCATCCATTCCATCTCAATTCCCGCCGCGCAGGTAGCCGACAGGTGTCGACCAGAATGACCTGCACTCGGCCTCTCAGGAAGCCACACGACAAAAAGAAATGAAAAAAGACGAAACAAAGGGACAATAAGTTATGCGATGTTTTTATTACGAGTAGTATCGAATGAATCTCAGCAACTGGCAAACCTGATTAAACCGTGTGGCCAACCTAACGGCAAATACGCAAATGCCTTGGTATTCCCGCTCTCGGCAAACGTGTTGGTTCGAACTCCACCAACAGTCGTCCTTGAATTGGTTTCTGGTGTTTTCCATTTTCCCTTCTAAAACATGTTGCACGGTCTAAACCTTCAATGTCGACCAAACCCTATTTTATCTATATTCATTCTGTCATTAACTCGTATGCTGCGGTTGGTTTCTTTCAGGAAGGATATCAGTCCGTAAAAGTCCCATCTCACCTCATCAGTGGCGTAACCAGCATTTGCTTTTGGAAGGGGGTGGGCGGAGTCAAACCTGAACTAATTGCTCTTTTGGTTGTTTTTTTTCGTATTGTTTGCTTTCTGATTTTGCTTTTACATTATGCTTTTTGCTTTGAGTTTTTTGGTTTTGTGTTAGTTTTCCGCTTTTGATTTTATTTTTGAATGAAACTCTTTTTCTTTTTGGTTTTGTGTTTTTCTGCCTTTGCTTTTGTTTTTGAATTTTGCTTTTAGCTGTGTGTTTCTGTTTTGGTTTTGTGTTTGAGTTCTGCTTTAGATTTGTTTTTTTAATGAAACTTTTATTTTCTTTTTGGCTTTGTGTTTTTCTGCCTTTACTTTTGTTTTTAAAATGTTGATTTTTGATTTTTGTTTTATTTTGGTTTTATGTTTGTTTTCTGCTTTTCGTTTTTTTTTTTTTTTTTGCTTTCTGTGTTTGTTTTTGTCTTGTGGCGGGGGGTGCAAAATATAACAATTAATGAAAGCAAATCTACAGGTTTTCATGTTTGATCTCGATATCATTTGATAATATGTTTTATATGCACCACTCAATGTGCAAAAGCTCGGAAATGAACAGTTATGGTAGGACTACACCAAATATTTTACACAAGTAAAGAGAAATTTTCTCAAATTAGTAAAAGTACAAAGTAGGCCAACATAATCCAGTCGTTTGTCATCAATCCAAAAATTGACTTTTTTTTAAATAAAATTCTCATCAAATTAAGTTTTTTTTATTATTATTTGGATCTGGGAGAGAATGATCCCCCAAATTACCCCCGTAGTTACGCCACTGAACCTCATCTTCGACCCCATAGATAAGTAACATTAATATACGGCGAGACACTGCTGGGAAATTTTGTTTTTTATGGTGAACCGAGTGAAGAAGAAGAAGCACTGCAGGAGCAAAAGTGTAGCCTATTTGCTGCCAGGAGAACAAGAAACAGCAAGAGCGAACAACACACAAGAAGATGTTACTTATTTATTTATTTATTTACTTATTTATTTATTATCCGGCTCTGTGGCTAAATGGTTAGCGCGCTAGAATTTGGCCCAAAGTGCCCCGGGTTCGATTCCCGGCCGAGCCATCAGGGATTTTAATCTTCTGAGGTTAATTCCCGTGGCTTGGGGACTGTGTGTAGGCCTATGTGCCGTCATCATCATCACTTCATCCTCATTACGATGCGCAGGTCGCCCACGGGCGTCAACCAGAAAGACCTGCACTCGACCTCTCCGGAGGCCACACGGTCAGTCATCTATTTATTTATTTATTTACTTATTTATTTATTTATTTTTGGTCATGTGTGCTTTCTGTACATCCAAAGTACTGTACTATGGCCCGCTGTACCTTAAATAGTTACTGACAGTTAACAATGTAACCTTATAATTAGTTCCCCATCACTACCAACATTTAGAGTGTAATTTTGTACTCTTGGGTTCATTCAGAGATGCATTCACTGTTGCCACACATATTTGAAGGTCACCATGTTTGCAGTGGCCAGCCTCCGTGGCTCAGGCGGTAGCACGCCGGCCTCACACCTCTGGGTCAATGGTTCAAATTCCGACCACTCCATGTGAGATTTGTGCTGGACAAAGCGGAGGAAGACAGGTTTTTCTCCGGGTCCTCCGGTTTTCCCCGTCGCAAATTTCCATCCAGCAGCTCTCTCCAGTATCATTTCATTTCGTCTGTCATTCATTTAATCATTGCCCAGGGCAGTGGGACGGGCTTCGGCAGCCGGCACAGTTCATATCCTCGTCGCTAGATGGGGTCTTCTCATTCATTCCATTCCCTGACTCGACAGTCGGTCGGCTGGAAGCAGGCTGTGATTTTTCATTTCATGTTTGCAGAGCACTTACAGACCCTGGAATTGGCGTTTATAATTAAACTTGTAAGGTGGCAGCCATGTGCTGATGGTCGTCTATCGCTGTGATATCATTTTCACAATGTTAGCCTGATAACATAACCTACAAAGCAACACCCATCGATGTACTATCGCCTGCAAAAATAACGGGCCGTCTTGCCGTGCGAGAGTTGAGTTGAGTTGGCATCACTAGGGGCGTTCTCGGGCGGGGAATGCTGAGAGCCGTGAATGGGCACCTGTCGTTGTTGGCAAAGGGGGAGAGGAGGGGAGCGCCAACCTTGATTTTCTTTAGTTTCGCGCTTGGAAGATTGTTACAGATGAGACGGTGTTAATAAATCTAAATTGAAATGCCAAGTAACCCATTAATTGTCAAGTCACGTTAGAAAGGCACTGTTGAGTTTTACTGTGTGTGAATTTTTTTGAAAATCGAGTTTTCACAGCTAGGGACTAAACGCATTTTAATAAGAAGAAAAAGAAGGAAATCGCAAACGTCCTAAACTAGTTATATTTTTTAGCCTATTTTCAATTTTGAAAAAATAGGCTTATGAGATCACCTTTTGTCCGTGTGTGTGTGTGTGTGTGCGCGCGTGTGTGTGTGTGTGTGAGGTGTGTGTGTGTGTCCCCCTAATAAAATCTAAACGGCTGGAGTGATATCAATGAAACTCGGTAAGTTCATAGCACTATTCCCGGCGACCTCGACCGTGCCCTTCAAATTATGTTACTTCTCACCAATCCAGCATGGCGGCTGTGCGAAATATTTCACTAGCATTCAATATCTCAGAAACTATTACCGATATCGCCCTGAAATTGTTTACGGTGATAAAGGGCGCACTACTAGAAGTTTACCTATGAGACTTTTAAAAACCTGGTGACTACAAAACCAACATGGCGGTCAAGCGAAGTTGAGACTTTTAAATAGACTTTTCTCGCGATTTAACTATCCAAACGTAATGAAACTTGGTACAGCAAATGTTTATACACATTGTAATGCACTGGAGTCTAATTTAGTTCAATTGTTTACATAACCTCAAAATGGCGGCTGTGCGAAATATTTCACTGACATTCTATATCTCCGAAACTATTACAGATATCACCCTGCAATTTTGTACGGTGATAAAGGGTACTGATACAAGTTTACCTATGTATATTTCAAAAACCTGTAAAGTACAAAACGAACATGGCGACCAAGCGAATTTGAAATATTTTAATATACTTTTCTCGTGTTTTAACTCTCTGAGCGCAGTGAAATGTGGTACAGTAAATGATTTTGCAGATTGTAATGCACTGCCATCTAATTTAATTCAATTGTTTACATAACCTCAAGATGGCGGCTGTGCGAAATTTTAAAATTAAGTTTTTATTTCTTGTGTCTTAATCATGCGATCGAAGTGAAAGTTTGAATAATGAGCCTAGGCAATAATTGTCCTTGAATGGTACATAACTCTATACCCTATACATATAATAATACTAAATTGCGAGCTTCCGAAATATTTAGACGGTTCTCAATATCTATGAATTTTTTACCGCAACCAAACTGAATTTTTTTATGTTCATAGAGACTATGAACATATGTTCACCTATAGGACTTTCAGTAACCTGGTGAGCACAAATCCAACATGGCAGCGACGCGAAGTATAAATATTTAAATGGACGTTTCTCGCAAATTAACTATCCGAGTGCCGTGAAACGTTGCACATTAAATGCTTATACAAATGTTGGTCCACTGGCATCTAATTTATTTCAATTGTTTGCATAATCACAAGATGGTTGCTGCGCGTAATTTTAAAATCTCGTTTTTACTTCTTGTGTTCTAATCATGCGATTGAAGTTTGAATATCATACGTACACAATAATCTTAATGTAATAGTACAAAAATAAAAATCCAACCTGGCGACCATCTGAAATATTTAGACGATTCTCAATATCTACGAATCTGTTACAGCAATTAAACTGAAATTTTGTATGTTGATTGAGGCAATTAACATGAGCAGGATATATGAAAATAGGCTGTATAGTTCTTCACGGAACTACTTGTCTTAATAAGAAATAAGTTTTGAAAAGAAAAAGACAAACTAAACCTTGGTAGTTTTAAAAGCACTCACATTAACAGGAGGTTTGGTACATCAAATAACAGAACTTGAAGCGATGCTTGTGTAGCAGAGAATCTTTAAAAATGATTCAACATACCGTAAGCTTCTGATTCGTTTATCATGGATAAAATCAGAGGAGGAAATTGTTAGCAGCAAAATGTTTTTTATTATTGAACATCAATAAAATATTATGCAACAGAAAAAAAACATCATTAAAATATTAAGCAACAGAAAAAAACATCAATAAAATATTCAGCAACAGAAAAAAACAGCTCATTAACTTTATTCGCACTTCAGTTTTTATAATATTAATAATGACAAATTCCAACCTAAAACAACCGAAACCACAGCCTCACTCTCATTTCTTTTTGTCTTAAACTAAGCCACTTTCTTTGTCGCTTCATAAGATGCTTTTTAGTGTCTTAAATTAAATATCTCAAAAGTAAGACAGAATTTCAATATGTGTTTGAAATAATTTTTATCAAGACACTAAAAAGCATATTGTGCGAAGCGACAAAGAAAGTGTCTTAATTTAGCCACCAAGAAATGACAGTGCTTTGTAGAACATAGACGTCTATTCGTCTTATAGACGTCAAAGTTTTACATTTTCAGCAAAAATTAATTATTTCAACCATGTTTGAAATAATAAATATTTAATAGCCTAGGTTATAAGGCAACCTAGCTTATTATAACCTTCGAAACATCTAAGCTTCAGATAACTCGACCCTGCAAAATGGCATTTGATTAGGCTTATGAAGCGGGTTATGACACGTCATTCTGCGATGTGAAGACTTTTGAATAAGCTAAAAGTTTACTTCATGTTGTCATACAGTCTAACCGAGGCTAAGTCAGTTATTTTCTGAAATTTTTAAAAGCTATTGCTTCTTTGTCAGAATCGAACAAATAGCCGTCTCTTAGACGTTTATTTTCATAGGAAATTTAGTAACAAAACATAACACTGGTCATACCAGGCAATCACAGATTAAACTTATGTCAGTCAACATTTTTTTAAAATGAGTAATTACTTCAACCAAAAATGTCAGTCAAATTTAAACTTCAAGCTTTTCTTCAATGAGTAAATTATTTCAACCAAAAATGTCAGTCAAATTTAAACTTAAAGCGTTTTTTCAATGAGTAAATAATTTCAAACGAAAATGACAGTCAAATTTAAACTTAAAGCGTTTTTTTAGTGAAATATTTAAACCAAAAATGTCAGTCAAATTTAAACTTAAAGCGTTTTTTCAATGAGCAAATAATTTCAACCGAAAATGTCAGTGAAATTTAAACTTAAGCGATTTTTCAATGAGTGAATTATTTCAACCAAAAATGTCAGTCAAATTTATACTTAAAGCGTTTATTCAATGAGTGAATTATTTCAACCAAAAATGTCAGTCAAATTTAATCTTAAAGCGTTTTTTCAAAGAGTGAAATATTTCAACCAAAAATGTCAGTCAAATTTTAATTTAAGGCGTTTTTTTCAATGAGTAAATAATTTCAACATAAAATGTCAGTCAAATTGAAACTTAAAGCGGTTTTTTTTTCAATGTGTAAATAATTTCAACCGAAAATGTCAGTCAAATTTAAACTTAAAACAAGTTCGCTCTCGTGTTACTGAGCCACTGTCAGCTTCCTGCCATTAACAGGTGAATCCACACTCCCCCCACCCTCTTCCCCCTTACCTACAAGGACAGCTGCCCAATCACGGCTCCCAGCCTTCCCCTACCGAGAACACACCAAGTGATAGCAACCTGCTGGCACGAAAACTCAACTCCCGAAAGTGTATTACGTTTTCTATGCAGTGTGTAGCCAAGTAGCTTGTGCAATTTCATCATTAATCTGTCATTAACTCCTCAGATGCAGTTGATTTCCGGAAGGACATCAGGCCGGAAAAATCATATTTCGAATAAAATCACCTCTCATCTCATTTCTGCCCCCGTAGATAAGGTAAAATAAGAATAGGAAATTAATTGAGTGAAGAACAGCATTTATGGTGAGGAGCAGCAGCAGTCTCTTTGCTACTACGAGAACAGGAAATAGCAGGAGAGATATCAAAGAGACAGAATAGCCTATTTATTTATTTATTTATTTATTTATTTATTTATTTATTTATTTACTTATTTATTTATTAAGATCACTTTACCCCGCTTAAGCAGTAACAGTACAATATAATCCGATAACCATATAAAGTAAATCTAAAGAGTGGTTAATATTATTATTATAATTTCATTTTTTCTTTCTTCGACTTTTCCCAATTAATTGTGGTCGCCGGAGCAAACCAGGCTGATTTTCGTTTTGGCCGGAGATTTGAGGCTGGATGCTCCTCCTGACGCCACGAGATTTTCGCGTGAGAAATTCATCTCACCCTCAACGAGATTCAAACCCCGGCCATCCGGTGAAAGACGAGCAGCTAAGCCACTGGGCCGTCATGCTCCCCCAATAATGATAATTTGAATATTAATAACAATAGTCTAATAAAAATTACAATGATAATTATAACATTTATAGGCCCTTAATATAATACGCTAAGTTCATCCATCAAAAATATTAGCTCCTGAACCAGAAGGAATTAGAAGGTGCGGTTTGCTCCCAAATTTTCCAAATCGTCTCAATAACTTAATACAGGAAAAAACGTAGATTTCTTGAAAAGTTAACAAAAATATAGGCTAGTTATTTGTTTAAAAAATGTGTTTCAAACAAATAAAGAAGACGATTACACCTGGCTGAATTGTGTCTCGTCCAGCCCACATAGCAATAGTGCCAGGCGGGTAGTCTATACAAATTGGGCGCACACAACTCATTGTGCATTGAAAAGAATATTCAAAGAGAATTATCCGCAGCAGTGACGAATTGCACTCTGCTTTCATAAATATCGACAATTGGTTTAAAAAGTGCGTTTAAACAAATAAACATATGTATAGAAGCCCACATAACAGTAGTGCCGAGCGGGTGGTTGGTTAATGAACATGCAAGATTTCTCGCAATGGTCCCCTAGTAGCCTATGCTATTATTACGTCCTCGCCATGTAGTAATGAGCGCATCACAACAACTGGCAACCCTGATGAAGCCGTGTGGCCAACCCAACGGCAAATGCATAAATGTACTCGGCAAAAGCAAGTAGGTTTGAACTCCACCTACGGCCGTCTTGAAATGGTTTTTGGTATTTTCCATAATTCCATTCTGAAACATGATGAAAAATGAAAATCCACAGCCTGCTTCCAGTCTCCGACCGGGTCAGGTATGGAATGAATGAAGCCCCCATCTAGCGGCGAGGATATGAACTGTGCCGGCTGCCGAGGCCTGACGCACTCCTCTGGGGCAATGATTAAATGAATGACAGATGAAATGAAATGATAGTGGAGAGTGTTGCTGGAATGAAATTTTGACAGGGAAAACCGGAGTACCCGGAGAAAAACCTGTCTGCCTCCGTTTTGTCCAGCACAGATCTCACATGTAGTGACCGGGATTTGAACCACGGACGCAGCGGTGAGAGGCCGACGTGCTGCCGCCTAAGCCACGGAGGCTTCCCTCTGAAACATGATGCACGGTCTAAAACTTCCATGTCGACCAATCCCAATTTATCTATAGGCTATTCATTCTTTCATTAACACGTATCCTGCGGTTGGTTTCTTTCAGGAAGGACATCAGTCCGAAAAAGTCTCATCTCACCTCATCAGTGGCGTAACTAGAATTTGCTTCTGGCGGGGATGAGCGGAGTCAATTCTGAACTACGTGCTCTTTTTGTTTTGTGTTTGTTTTCTTCTTTTGATTTCTTTCTTGAATTTTACTTTTTTTTTCCTTTTTTTTTGTTTTGTTTAGTGATTTTCTGCCCATGCTTTTGTTGCTTAATTTTGCTTTTAGCTGTGTGTTTTTGGTTTTGTTTTTGATTTTAAATTTTGCTTTTTGATTATTTTTTTTGGTCATGTGTTTGTTTTTCCTTTTTACTTTGTGTGGAGGCGCAAAATAAAAAATGAAAGCAAATTTCCATGTTTTTATGTTTGATCTCGATAGCATTTGATTTGTTTTATTTTCACCTCTCAATGTGTAAAAGCGCGGAAATGAACAGTTTTGGTAGGTAACACCAAATAGTTTACGCAAGTTAAGAGAAATGTTCTCAAATTAGTAAGTATAAACGTCGTTTGTCACCAATTCGAAAATTGCCTTTATTTTTTAAATTCTCATTAAATTACGTTTTTGTTTTAAATTATTTTGATCTGGGGAAGGGGGGGGGGGGAATTGATCCCCCTAATCATCCCACGTAGTGACGCCACTGAACCTCATATTCAACCCCGTAAATTAGGTAAAAAAAAGTATTTGTTGTTGAACCTAGTGCAGAAGAAGAAGCACTGCGGAGGAGAAGCAAAAGTCTCTTTGCTACCAGGAGAACAAGAAATAGCAAGAGCAAATATCACACCAAAAGATGGTATTTATTTATTTATTTATTTATTTATTTATTTATTTATTTATTTATTTATTTAATGGTTTATATATGGGCATGTATGCTTTCTGTACATCTAGCTTCATTCTTATCCAAAGTACTATAACCTGCGGCACCTTAAGTTAGTTACTGACAAGTAACAACGTAACCTTGTCATTTGTCCCCCATCACCACCAACATTTAAGTGTAATTTTGTACTGTTGGGTGCATTCATAGCTGTATTCACTGTTGCCATGTGCTGATGGTCGTCTATCGCTGTGACATCATTTCATGTAGGTCAATATTCACACTGTTAGCCAGATAACATAACCTACAAAGCAAACCCTATTGAAAAACATTGCAAAGTCTTTCGTATCATTAAACACTAGCGGACCAATGCAACTTGTCCAAGATAGCTATAGGTGTAACAGTGTGGTGTGAACAACGAGTGAGTAATATTCGGTGAATTGGCCGGGAAATAGTTGGTGTACTGTGACTATACTATGAATACGTTCATATGTTAATAGGGAGCTACACCCACAAGTGTTATTTGGAGGAAAACATAAAGAAATAATAAGAAATCGTGATAAAATTTATGGTCGTGTGGTTTCTTAGGAGGAAGACATCTTGTCAAAGAGTTTCTAAAGCAGTCATTGCCATGGCGGATATGTGCGACATCTGTCGGAAAAATGTAGGTAGCAATGAGAACTCTATACAGTGTGAGAAATGCGTTAGATGGCAGCACTTCGACTGTAGTGGCCTCACTAGAGGTGAATTTGATATTGTGAAGCGGAAGAAATGTTAACTCATTTTCTTATGTAATGACTGTAAATCGGTAGTCTTAAAAACGTCGGACATTGAAAACACGATAGTGGCGCAATTGACGGCACATTTGGAGGCTATCATTTTCCAAATTGGTGCCGAATGGAAGAGCAGGAGATGTGACGGCTTGCAAGATCAGATGGAAGAATTACGGGTAGAACTACGTAAATCCAAGCAGGAACAGTTGGATGAAATCTGTAAATTTAAACAAGAAACAGCGAATTCTCAATATAACCTGATGGAAAAGATAACCTCCATTGAAAACAAAATATGTACATCACATGTCAATAATAGTATCAGCAGTACCACAAGAATCACACTAAGCTCCCAAGGAAAGGTGTATCGCCTGGGAAATAAGTCGACTCATTACAACCACACTAATGGTGGAGAACAAGAAGAGCCAGAGATAGTAAATGACAATGACAGGCAAACAGTTATGCAACAGTGCCAGGCCAATGCTATCTGTACAGCCAACACCGTTGAAACTACAACCATCCGAACTACAGACGCACACTCAGAGGCAAAGGAAGGAGGGAAAACGATACATAAACGTCGTAGCGACAGCAGCATTGAGGTGCAAAATGGTCCAACTAAAGAGAAAGCTCTAGTGATGGTAAGAGGAACTAAACATGGGGAAATCAGACTGCAAGCTGCAGAGAAGAAAGCCTGTAGCGGCAGCAGCATTGAGGTGCAAAATGGTCCAACTAAAGAGAAAGCTCCAGTGATGGTAAGAGGAACTAAACAAGGGGAAATCAGACTGCAAGCTGCAGAGAAGAAAGCCTGTAGCGGCAGCAGCATTCAGGTGCAAAATAGTCCAACTAAAGAGAAAGCTCTAGTGATGGTAAGAGGAACTAAACATGGGGAAATCAGACTGCAAGCTGCAGAGAAGAAAGCCTGTAGCGGCAGCAGCATTGAGGTGCAAAATGGTCCAACTAAAGAGAAAGCTCCAGTGATGGTAAGAGGAACTAAACAAGGGGAAAACAGACTGCAAGCAGCAGAGAGGAAAGCCTGGTTATACGTTGGGAAACTAAGCCCAAATACCACCATGGACGATATGGTAGCGTATCTACAAGAAAATGGGATCATGGGGAAAATAAGCTGTGATATGGTAAGAATACAGACACGAGCAGGGCATACAAGGTTGGCATACCATTGATGGAAGCTGATAAATTGTATGACGGATCTTTCTGGCCGACTGATGTGATTTGCCGGCCTTTTCATGCGCCATGGAGGTACCGAGGACGGCCGCAAACACATTAGAGTGTTAACCTGGAACGTTGAAGGCTTAAAGGGTGTGTTGTGCAACATGACGAAGAATGCATTTATAGATTTTGATGTTTGTGTTCTAACAGAGACTATTGTAACTATACGAGTGTATACGTAGAAGGTTTCTACAACATTCATGTGTTAGCAAAGAAGGATGTCAGAGGAAGACCGTCGGGAGGAGTAACGTGTCTTATTAGGCCGGAGCTAACTTCATTCAAAATCTTACTAAGAGAGGATGATCAAATAGTAGTGAGAACACGCATAGGTGTAATCATTGGCGTCTACTTCCGACCAGACTGTAGTGCGGTGGATGTCATAGATGGAATACAACGAACATTGAGCATGGTGACAGACAATGACAGGATAGTTTTGACAGGAGATTTCAACTGTCCAATTGATAAAAGAAGTACAAAAACAGATATGGTGTTGGAATATATAAATGAAGAGGGTATGACATTAGCGAATGATAGGAGATCACTCACTTATATCTGTTACAATGGGGGCAGTGCAATAGACCTTACTTTCGTTAGAGGATACCAAATATTAGAACATGGGCTACTTCTCAGAAATGAGGGAACGGTACTTAGAAAACATTTACCAGTTGTAACAACTCTGAACACGGAAATAACTCAAGGCCGTGAGAACCCCCAGAGACTAGGGAGGTTGATAGACACTCGAATACTAGAGGACTACAAAGATACAATTGAGGGTATATTACAAACCATCAGGGATGGTAGATTAGACGAGGGGTATAGGGATATCGTAGGACTAATAAAAGATTCAGTCATCGAAATACCAAATAGTCGCCGAGCACAGAAATGGTTTGATCGAGATTGTTATGAACAAAGGAGAGTTACGCTGGCTTGCCTACAACAAACCAGGCAAACCATGACCAGAGACGATTTGTACAGATACCAGACAATCAGGAGAAAGTATAAAAACATAATAAAGGAAAAGAAAAAGGAACAAAGGGAGCGAGATGATGTGAAAATGGTGAAGGAAGCTGAAGAAGGCCCATATCGAGCACTCAGACCACGAAAGCCTCGTTTTCCCACTGACATTTCAATGGACGAATGGGAGAGACACATGCGGGAGATCCTTACCTCCAAAGAAACGAGACCGTCACTCGAGTTAAATGATAATTCGGAAAATGATATGCGCTTTACGTCAGTGGAAGTGAAGAAAGCAATATGCGCAGGAAAGGCACGAAAGGCGCCTGGGTTAGATGGGATCTGCAATGAGCACTTGCAACAATCATTGCCCTGGCTGGAAAAGATTTGGACGGAATTTCTAAACGAGTGTATCAAGGGAGGTTATATTCCAGTAGATTGGCGTAAGTCAGTCATCAAACTATTATATAAAGGGAAAGGGGAGGCAAATCAACTGGGATCTTACAGAGGAATCGCGCTAGAAGTAATACCTTTCAAGCTCCTGACAAGGCTCTTAACGCAAAGGTTATATGCCATGGTAGAACCGTTATTGCCGGAGGAACAGTACGGATTCAGGCGAGGTAGATCAACCTTAATGGATGCTGAAAATCTCTTAACAGAGATACAGGACAGAATTAGAGACCATAAGAAGACATACACTGTCTTCTTTGACTTTAGCAGACCATTTGATACGGTGAACAGACGTTTAATTATGGAAAAGCTTGAGAAGCTAATTGGTAAATCACAGCTGACACGACTTATCTCCAACATCTTGGCGGAAAACCAAGTGCAGGTATATGACGGACTATCGAAATCAAACTGGATCAGCCAAACTGTTGGTGTGCTACAAGGCGATCCGCTAAGCCCGATATTGTTCAACATTATAACAAGTGATGTAATTGCCAGAGTCAAGGAAGAGTCACAGGGCACGAACATTTACATATATGCGGATGATATGGCGTGCACCGCATAGAGCCTGTGGGAACTGCAGAGGGCAATGAACTCCATCACTGAATGGGCAATAGAAAATGATCTGACGATTAACGAGAAGAAAACAGAGTTTGTCGTGTTCAGGAAAGGAGGTAGATTGGCCAGAGATGAAGTAATCACGTGCAAGGGACTATTGCTACAGCCAAAGAGGCATTTCAAATATTTGGGAATCACCTTTCAAGTAACAGCGACGGCCTTCTCAATACATATAAAGGAAAGACTTGCTGCGGCTATAAAAAGCATAAGTGATGTACGTAACATATCTCGAATGTCAGTAACCACGGCTATGAAGCTTTTCCAGGAAAAAGTCATGCCAGTGCTTACATATGGATTAGAACTAGTCTGGGTACATCTATCGAAAAAGCAATTAGGGGAAATAGAAAGTCTAAAGCCGAGATTCCTGAAAAGGGTACTTGGGCTCTCGAAATATAATAAGTCCCGATACACCTACGTTCTAGTCAGAGAAACGTTTCCAATACATGATCTGAGATTACAAATGTTGCTGCCATCTACAGCAGCCTATAATGAATTGACACTGGAACTACAAGCGAAGAGGGATAGCATAGAAGAGGACTTCTACACCACCACGGCTATGCAAACCAGAGACTGGATGCAGGCAGAATATGAGCTAAGACATATAGTGACGCGCCTGGCAACACATGGATTCCACCACCGCGTTTGTAGACTGAAGATCTTCCATGAAGCAACAGATGGGTGCATTTGTGAACTATGTGGAAAAGTGTGTGATAAGTACCATGTTCTAACGTGCTCTGACAGAACTGTATCACTGACTCAGTTTTGTTTAGATAACTGAACTATATAGTGTAATGTATCTATTTATGTATATCCATGCACATTGTGCGCATTATTATTTATATGGAATAAAATACGATTCCTACGCCCACCTGTGTACAGGATAACCTAGCCCACAAAATAAAAATTAAATGACCCACAAGCCAGAATATATAAAAATATGGTAAGATTTCGCCCATTAGCAGTTTGTGCGTGTTTGCATTTCAACAACTGGCAACCGTGATGAATCCAGTGTGTGGCCAAGTAGCTCTACCAATTTCATCATTAATCTGCCATTGACTCCTGAGTTGCAGTTGGTTTCAGGAAGGACATCAGGCCGTAAAAATCATCATTCAAATAAAATGACCTCTCATATCATTTCCGCCCCTGTAGATAAGGTAAAAAAAAACAAGAAGTTCCGTGACGAACTAAAGAGCCTACTTTTCTTAAAATTAAGTTTCATGCCAATGATTAATCTACAGTATATGAACCTATCTAGAATAATGACGAAATTAAGTTGGTAATATCGAAATGTCTAATTAGTTCGAAATATACCTGGTATAATGTAGCATAATAGAGCATTACAGTTGGCAGCCCTGGTGACTGAATATATTCTTAGTTCCATCTCTTAAGGTTCAGAATTTAAAAAATTGTTGAAGTCCAATGGTCATTACATGCAGTTAGACATTGGATCTATCAGCACGCGTAAACGCATGTTGGCAACAATGTCATGCGTGTGCTGGTCAGAAATAGCCTAATCTAAAATTTTATGATATCTTGTTGTGCCAATTTTGGTCGAAATCCATTTGTTAGTATAGAAGTTTCATGTATTTTAAAATTCGACCTATCAGCAGGCATAGAATTATGTTGGCAGCACTGACTTATATTAATTATTCCAAATTAATATAGAATGGCAGGTGCTATACGTGTGCAAAGTATAGGGCTGTTGGCTTGCATACTTCCTGATATATTGATATTAGGTAAAAAAAAAATATAGACAGCATTTATTAACAGTTGGCAGCCCTGATTGCTGTTAAGAATACTCATAGTCATATCTGTTATGTTACACATAGCACATACGAAATTTGGTTGAAATCCCACTGATAGGATAGAAGTTACATGTATTTAAAAATTGGCCCTATCAGCAGGCTTGGAATCATGTTGGTAGAATTGCAGTATATAAGTTACTCCAAAATTAATTTAAAATGTCAGGTACTATATGTGTGCATAGTTTAAAGCTGTCGGCTTACATACTTTCTGATATATTGGTATCTGGGTAAAATAATAGAGATAGCAATTATTAACAGTTGGCAGCCCTGGTGGCTCTAAAGAATACGCTCAGTCATATCTGTTTATGTACACATATTACATACAAAATTTGGTTGAAATCCAATTGATAGTGTAGAAGTTATAGGCATTTAAAAATTGGACCTATCAGAAGGCTTAAAATTATTTTGGCAACACTGTCATGTATGGCCTCCTGGAAATCAAACTGAAATAGTGTTATCTACATGTGTGCCAATTTTTGAATAGCTCCCATGCATACCTTTCAAGATATCCAATATGTAACTCAAATTTCTAGTGCGTTTTTTCAGCAGTTGGTCGCACTGACATCATTTTCAAATATGGACGTGAGATATTCCGGTATACATACTAAATTTGGTTTCGATTTCTGCAGCCGTTTAGGAGTTGATAGGGGTGGACAGACAGAAGGACAGACAGACAGAAGGACAGACAGACAGACATTTTCCCGGATCGATCTCATAAGTCTACTTTTTCCTCATTTTTGCAAAATGTTTAAAAGTAGGCTAAAATAGTGAGTAAAGAAGAAGAGCATTTCGGGTGAGGAGCAGCAACAGTCTCTTTGCTACCAGGAGAACAGGAAATAGCAGGAGGTGTATCAAAAGACATAATTTATTTTAACATTTTGAATTTTTTTTTATTAAGAGCACTTTACCCCGTTTATGCAGTAACAGTACAATACATTCCGATAACCATATAAAGTAAATCTTAAGTGTGGTTAATATTAATAATAATTTGATTTTTCCTTTGCTCGGCTTTTTCCAATTAATTGGGGTCGCCGGACCCAACCAGGCTCATTTTAGTTTGGACGGATATTTAAGGCCATATACCCTCATCTGATGACGCGTAATTTTTCAGGTTAAAATTCCACCCTGCTGTCACCGGGATTCGAACCGCGGAAGTCGGGGTGAAAAACGAGCAGCTATGCCACTGCACCGTCACGCTCTCCCAATAATGATAATTTCAATATTAATGATAATAGTATAATAATAATAATAATAATAATAATCATCATCATCATCATAATATCTATAGCCTATACGCTAAGTTCATACGGCAAAAAACTCAAGCCCCCGAACCAGAAGGAGTTAGAAGCTGTGGTTTTTATGCCCTACTCATTCTTCATAATCGTTCAATAGTAGGTTACAGGAAAAATCATTCATTTCTTGAAGAGTCATCGGAAATATATTTATTTGTTAAAAAGTGTGTTTAAACAAATAAAGAAGACGATAGAACCTGGCAGAAAACTGTCGTGTACAGCCCGCAAAGGAATAGAGCCGGCCGGGTAGTCTATACACATGGGGGGCAAACAACCTAATGTGCATTGAAAAGAAGTTTCAAAGAGAAATTATCCGCAGCAGTGACGAATTGCACTCTCATTTCATAAATATTGACAATTTGTTTAAAAAGTGCGTTCAAACAAATAAACATATTTATAGAAGCCCACATAACATTAGTGCCGGGCGGGTGGTTGGTAAATGAATATGCGAGATTTCTCGCATAGGTCTGCTAGTAGCCTACGTTATTATTGCGACCTCGCCCTGTAGTAATGAGCGCATCTCAACAACTGGCAAACCTGATGAAGCTGTGTGGCCAACCTAACGGCAAATGCGTAAATGCCTGGGTCTTCCCGCACTCGGCAAACAGGTAGGTGTGAACTCCACCAACGGACGTCTTTGAAATGTTTTTTGGTGTTTTCCATTTTCCCTTCTAAAACATGATGCCCGTTCTAAACCTTCCATGTCGACCAATCCCTATTTTATCTAGCCTATATTCATTCTTGCAGTAACTCGTATGTTGCGGTTGGTTTCTTTCAGGAAGGACATCAGTCCATAAAAGTCTCATTTCACCTCATCAGCGGCGTAACTAGGATTTGTTACTGGAGGGGGATGAGCGGAGTCTAATCTCTACTAACTGCTCTTTTGGTTTTGGGTTTGGTTTCTTTTTCTACTATATTTTGCTTTGGATACTTTTTTGATGTGTAACATTTTTCCACTCGGTATCTGGACATTTTTGTGGCACTCGGTAGCTGGACATTTTTGTGGGAGTGATTTTGGAAAAGGGTCGGAAGTGGATGGGACGGAATTGCATGGGACGGAAACAATGAGCGCGCGTTGTGGCGGAGATCGGTACAACGACGTTCTGCAGGCCATGTGGCTATGGTTAATGTATATCGCATACAGTTTAGTTCAATTTGGAGATCCTATTTATGATATTGCTACATTAAATTATCTTCAAGTTGTCGTTCTTTGGTGTGAAAATATTAATTATATCATATTTGCTGAAAACAATTAGCCTACGATTTATTAAATCTTCATACTTTTGCTGTATTCTTATTTAATGTAAGCACTCGATGTACTGTCGGCCATGTGGCTATGTGAAATCTATATCGCATCAACACACACTCCAAACAACTTAGGAATTCAGTATATTAACACCGACTACTAACAATAATTGATACTTCGTTGGTCTAAACGTATCACTGGGAGAAACACTTTAATTTAATATACCTTCTGCACACCTAATTTTTAATCGCGCCTTTACTTAGCAGTGAGCTCTGTCAGCAAAAAGAGGCCATTTTCAATAACATCGCTGGCATGAGTTCACTAACTGGCTGGTATTGACGTCCGAAACGGGGGAGGAGCTTGCGGTCAGCTGTTTGCAATATGGCGGCGAGATAGTGACGAGAAGTAAGCGAGACAGTGATAGGGTGTGCGTTTGTTATGGCTTCTAATTTATGAAGGCAAAGACTGCATATTTTCTTTCATTGGTAGAAATGTTTTTATAATCAATTTAAATACAGTGCTTAATTACTAGACTACCAGTTAAAAATATTACCCACCTGTAGATAGTTAATTTACTGTCTGCTGTTACATATATGAAGCCTGTACTTGGGAGCCTAGCGGTATCGATGTTTTTATTAATTTCACAATATATCAATATCACATAACACAAAGGACGACAACAGTAGGGAGATAATAGCCAAAAACACAATTTAAGCCAAATCATACTTCAATGACCTACATACTTGCTGCTCAAAGGCAAGAATATAAATTCTCTGGCAAATTAAGGCTAGGAACAGCATTTTTCTTAAGTTTTCTAACCATTCGACTATTGTCAATCGGAAGAACCCCTAAAATAAGTTTACGAAGAGCGGATTACATTCGGTTCAATGTACGGAACAGATGTATTAGGCTACAAGTTTATCAGTATTTTTGATGTAGCTAAATCCTTGTGAATACAAATTAGAGACAATAACTATCAATAATTAACAGTACCGGTGCTTCCGCTGTGGAAAGAAGTCGTCTTCACAAAAATGCAGACTGCACACTGTCATGTAACGTGTAACACGTTTTCCAATTGACAGCGCCGAAGCCCATCTTTCTCTCTGAACTTTTTGTACAGGAATGTAGTGAGGAGATTTCGTACCCATTTTATACGATTTGCAACCGTATACAGAGCAGTACCTCCTCGTATTTGACAAATTCCTTTATGTTTCCATCACATCAATGCTTCACCATGAAAATAATTCTCACCAGTCACAATGTTACAGCTTCAACATTCTACCGCGTGGCTGCGCCAACCAACTTTTCTGACGTCAATAGAGCGCAGCTCGCATCCAGTCGACCGTGCTCCCACATATCGTAGTTCAACTAGTTGAAGGTAGATGTCACGACTGTCTCCATTGGAGAACTTTGTTTTAATGAAATATATATTTTCCAATGCTAAATGCACAATAGAACGCTCAATTGTATAACGCCTCAGTACTCAACAAAAAAACAATAAATATAAAAAAATCAAGCAAAAAAATACAACTTTGTTAGGATTAGAATCCCAGCCGGCCGGTTGAGACACCATCGTTGTAACCACAGACCTAATTATATGCTCCCAAAATGAACGTTATCAATCGATTCCTACTTCGTCTTAGCCAATAATGACTTTGACTAAACTATTTCTTCATTCGACTATATTTCAAACAAAGTTCATTTCATACGAAGTTCCTATTATTTTTATATCTGTACTGTAGGCTATAATGCATGCAACATACTCAAATTATTAGTGAAATATAGTTCAGAACGAGAGATCAGCTGCCATCTTGTCTGCAACCGAGACGGCTCAGCTTTATAAAGCCATTTCTGCGCTATAATATTACAATATACACTTTTCATATTCCATTGTAAAATGCACAATATGACGTTATCAATCGATTAAGATACAACGTCATAGCAAATAACAATTATGATTTATTACGGTCAGGATTTGTCACTGGAGTTTTACAAGTAGTTATTTCAATGACCAACAGAGTTCACTGTCAATAAGGGATTTGCGCTCCCGGGACACACATAGTTGGATAACATGTCATATGCTACACATCATATGCGACTACTGTAAGGCTCGTATAATTTGTTTGTTTGTTTTTTCTTTTTTCTTTTACATGTTGCTTTCTGCTCTGAGTTATTTGGTTTAGTGTTAATTTTCTGCTTTGGATTTTGTTTTTGAATTTTATTTCATGTTTTATGTTATAGCCTACTGCCTTTATTTTTGCTTTTGAATTTTTCCTTTATAATTGTGTTTTTGTTTTTGTTTTCAGCAATTGTTTTTTATTTTAAATTTTTGTTTTAAGTTTTGTGTTTTATGATTTATCGTTTTGTTTTTGCTTTCTGCTTTTTGATTTATGTTTTGGTCATATTTTCCTTTAATGAAAGCAAAATCTACACGTTATCATGTTTGACCTCGATAGCATTTTGTTTTAATTGCACCTCGGAATGTGCAAAAGCTCGGAAATGAACAGTTTTGGTAGGACTAACTCCAAATATTTTACTCAAGTAAAGAGAAATGTTCTCAAATTAGTAAGTATAGACGCAGGCCTACATAATCCAGTCGTAAATAATCGGAAAATTTGATTTTTCAAAATAAAATTCTGAACAAATTACGTTTTTCTTAAATTATTTGGCTCTGAGGGGATTGACCCCTACGTAGTTACGCTACTGCACCTCATCTTCGACCCCGTAGATAAGGTAAAATTAATTATACGACGAGACAGCTTTGCTGGAAAAATTGTATTTGATGGTGAACCGAGTGAAGAAGCAAAGCACAGCGGTGGAGAAGCAGTTATTTGCTACCAGGAGAACAAGAAAGAGCAAGAGCCAATATCACACTGAAGATGTTACTGTATCACTGAGCTCCATGCATAGATGGCTGGTAGCTAAGGCAGCAGTAAGCCGAATAGACGATGACAGGTATAGCAAGATGGCAGCGAGCGCATCGTGCAATATTGCGAAACCGGCTCTGTGATTGGTTACTGGTAGTTTGATGATATACATGTATTTATACTGGCAGTAAATATTTTGTGTTTCTTGTAACTGTAAAATGGGCTGAATTTGGTTATTTGAAGCGTAAAACCTTAATTTTAAGAACCGGTTTGGTGATCCATCATTCCAGGCCGTAATTTTGAAGTTATTGTGAAGTTAAGTATACATATGCGGTGGTGCTGAAGCAGACGTGATCGGCTAGGCTATTGCGTCTTTAAATTTGATCCCATTTCAGGGTTTTCCGGTTCTGGGTGCGAGTAGTTCGCTTAATAGTTGTAAAACGGCGAGGAGAGTATATTTTGAGTAGGTTTTTAGTTGTGTTAAGTTTTATGTGGAGCTGAGGAGTGAAATTGGTTTGGCTTAAAGTACATTTTTGGCTTTGATCTACTTCCCGTTATTATTAAGTTTATTGTGCTGCTAGCATGATTAAAAAGGAATAGTATTTGATGTAGAGTGGTGGGATTACTTGGGGGAAGTGTTGGTTATTTCATGGAAAGATGAATTCATTACCAAGCACCGATTACGATATGTCGAATCTAGGCCTGTATAGTGAGCTACGTTTATAGGTACATCATTTGAAGAATGCATAATTTCGTGGCATATATACGTGTATACCGTATATACAATTTACAAGAATGTTTCCAGAAATTGTTATTCACTCGTTAGTTACAGGTCGCTAATTGCGTGTACTCAGCACCTAAGTTGATATTTGTCAGCCGTTATTATACATTCATTTTTATTGATATTCTGGAGATTTACTGACCTCGGAATGACGTGTCAGTGATCCCAATGCCCTTATGCTATGAGTGAACATATCTCTATATTTTTATTTGCTCCAAAGCACCATTAATTACGATTTAAATTGACTATATTATCATTGCTTCCAAGCCTCCGTGGCTTAGGCGGCAGCACGCCGGCCTCTCACCGCTGAGTCTGTGGTTCAAATCCCGGTCACTCCATGTGAGATCTGTGCTGGACAAAACGGAGGCAGACAGGTTTTTCTCCGGGTACTCCGGTTTTCCCTGTCAAAAATTTCATTCCAGCAACACTCTCCACTATCATTTCATTTTCATCTGTCATTCATTTAATCATTGCCCCAGAGGAGTGCGTCAGGCCTCGGCAGCCGGCACAGTTCATATCCTCGCCGCTAGATAGGGGCTTCATTCATTCCATTCCTGACCCGGTCGGAGACTGGAAGCAGGCTGTGGATTTTCATTTCCATCATTGCTTCCCCATAAGGAGAGCTTGAGAATGGGTACGCCAACATGGCGGGCCGCGCGCTCAACCTGGCGTACTTTCTCGTGCAGCGGAGAGTTGCCATCCGCGATCCATGTATAGAGATCAGTGTATTGTATATATATATATATTTATTTTTTATTTATTTATGGACATGTAGATGCCTTTTGTACATCCAGATTCATTCTTATCCAAGGCCTACCATAGCCCGCGGTTACTGACAAGTAACAATGTAACCTTATCATTTGTCCCCCATCACTACCAACATGTATAGTGTAACTTTGTACTGTTGAGTTCATTCAGACATGCAGTCACTGTTATTTTAAATGCACCATGTTTGCAGAGAACTTACAAACACTGGAATTGGCGTTAATAATGAAACTTGAAAGGTGGCAGCCATGAGCTGATGGTCGTCTATCGCTGTGACATCATTTCATGTAGGTCAACATTCACACTGTTAGCCAGATAACATAATCTATAAAGCAACACGTATTGAAGAACATTGTTTCGTGTTTCATTTTCACTTCATGTGAAAGGCAAAGTCTTCCTATTTCGTATTATTAAACACTAGTGGACCATGCACATACCACCCTCCCGGCTGGATGAACACTATGTCCATGCCTTCATATGGAATGTAATACGATTTCTACGCACACCTGTGTACAGGATGACCTAACCCACAAAAGATTAAAATGAAATAGGCTACAAGCGAGAATATAATTAAACTATCTTTGCTGTTTCGTTCGCCCAGTAGCAGTTTACGCGTGTTTGCAACTCAACAACTGGCAACCGTGATGAAGCAGTTCGTAGCTAATTATTTTGACCAATATCATCATTAACCTGTTTATAACTCCTCAGTTGCAGTTGTTTTCAGGAAGGACATCAGGCCGTAAAAATCATCATTTCTGCCCCCGTAGTTAAGCTAAAATAAGAATAGGGGGCATACTGCGCCCTTACCCTACGACCCATAGGCTAAGTTCACATGGATTACAATCATGCAGATGAACAGCGTTTAAATGTGTTTTGAATTACAGGGGAAAAGAACGCCTAATTTCATATTATTTAGTCATGCTAAACTCATGCTGCAGTAATACTGGATCACTTGATGCACCAGAGATGCGTTGCAGGGAATTTGCAAACAAAGGCGAGTCCAGAACATGTTTCTATAACACGCAGTAGCAAGAACGGGTGCGCCCTCAAGGACTTACGAGGGGCCTGCATCAGATTTTGTTCTAGGATGTTCGATAGTACGTCGTATTTTGGCTAAGCCACGCCCCTAAATTTCTGGAGTAGTTTATTTTGGCAGCACGACGGCATCCAGGATCGAACCATTAACTTCACTAAGCGGGATATATTGCTGAGAATTTTTGCCAGCAAACAGGATGAATAAATCGTCAGGAGATTAATAAATCAAGATCATAAAAATGAATCCTTCCGCGACCGGTCTGGGTTGGAGAGTTTGGCTAGGAAGGAAGGGATGGCGTCTATTTCACCATAAGCAGTTCGGAGGACGCATGATTGATATCTTCTAAAAGTACGATTGATTATCGGTGATAATCCCGTGATTAATCAGGCCTTACTGTCACCAACGAGGTGAGCATGTTGAATTAGCAGAGAGAAGCCACATGTGTGGGTTGTGGGCTGTCGAAATCGTCAGTGCGTATAGTTATATGATTGGAAGAGTGCAACTGTATGTTGAGAATGGCTGTGGTGAGTATCAAGTTTAATGTTTGTTTGTTATTATGACACAACCGACAGCCGCGCTAGTGACGTAATCTCTGGCAGCAGCTTGTAGGCACTGCGGGGAACATTCCCTGGCGTCCTGTATATTAGTTCACAAACTTTTATTAATAACAATTTATTTAGCAAAACCGCAATTTTCAGACATTCTGAAATAATAATTTTGACTATAATGAATTGAAACAACACTGAGAGGTGTGCATAACCCTCACTGAGACACGACGAATATCACGGAACTGACACGTCACGGATATGTGCGATGGATCTTCACTCGTCGTTCCGTTAGTGAAACTATCAGCAAGGTGACTACAGGACCTCCTTTGGAGATGTTGTTGTCTTTCATTAGTCTGGAAGAAAGCCCAAATGTCCTCCTTAGGGAGAATGTGGACAACAATTTCTCTGTCCCCTCCCTGTGCTGCAAACTGGCCAATCTATGACAGGGCACTTGCTTTGTGTGTGGGAGTCCTTCGATTATTATCCATAGTCGAATAATTCAAACCCGTGCTTTGATGTACACTCAATATTCCTTTCTTTCTTTCTTTCTTTCTTTCTTTCTTTCTTTCTTTCTTTCTTTCTTTCTTCCTTTCTTTCCTTCTCTTCCTTCTTCTATCTGGTCAGTAGATTACTTTAGAGCATGGTCAAAGTACAATACACATCTCTGATCATCGAAAGTTGAAGTGTCAAAACCTAAATTATGATTCGTACAGCATTGCCAGACCGTCGTTGGATTTGAATTCTATCTACGAGTCGTAGCCTATAACTACTGAGGTGGGACTGGCACAATAAGCAGTTATATACGCATTGCTAATTTATGTGCCTTGCCATATTACTGGAAACCACTATTCCGTTCAAACCAAGCAGATCACTTGACGATCGAAACTGGTCATCCAAGTGTATTTATTAATCTCATGTAATTTTTTTTCAGGACTACGGAATAACCCATCTCATTTGGGTACAATCGTGATGACCTACTGAATAGCATCAAACGTTTGTTTACTAAGGCAACACTGAAAATGACTTCAAACACCATTGGAATGACTTCAAACACCTTTATATTTATACGCTTACCGATAGCCTATTTACAGAACATTTGTTTTAGAAATATGAGCGGAAGGCTTACGCACTGAAAGGGTATGTCATCATCTGATAGGTAACCTACCTGGAATTATGCAATGAATTAGAAAAACTTCGATAAGTGAACCTCCTATTAATTTTATAACATATTGTTCCGGTCTGGTATGAATGCAACCTCGTAAGTTAGTAGTTCAATTTATCAGAATTTCTGAGACAAAGTTTGGCGCACATGTTGTTCCAAAAATACCGTGAGACAGGACTCATGCTTCATCGAACAAAAGAATGGTTTAATGAAAATCTCAAACAAAATCCAACCGAATAAATTGTCAGCATAATCGGAAAAGATATCCACCCCTCCTCCCCCAACACCCCACTAAAAAAAAAAAAGAAGAAGTGAAGTACGAACAACTCTCTGGAGTATCAACAACCACCACCACCTTCCAACTTGTAGACTAATAGATTTTCGTATGGAGTAAATATGGATTCGTTTATTTTCCCCGTATTTTCTAACAAAGGCGTCTAAAAAGTAACCAAGTCTGTCACCAAGTGGAAATGTGAAAATACGCTTCAGGGCCAGCAGGTCGCGTCGTCTGGCAACCCTGTCGAACTTGACAGGTAGAATGGAATGCAGCATGAGGCCCGATTAATACTTCGCTCTCCCCTCAGCCCCCACTCCCTCGAACTAGCGAACAGATATCCTCACATGTTCGGAATGACTCGTTCAGGATTGTTCGATGGCCCCGCTGGTCTGTCTCTAAGCGCCGTATTCCCTCACTGTTATCACGTCATTATGATTGTAGAACATAGAAAGAGGTTAGAGACTTGTCTCCTCATTCACGATCATCAAACTATCATCATTATAGTAGGAGTTTCAGGTCACTGAACGATCAATAAATGATAATACGCCAGAGGGGGGGGGGGGGGTAGTAAAAATCACAGTAAATTTTTAACCCTCAGCATTACTAATATTTGCAATTCAATTGCCTGTTTCCTGAAAGTATTAGCCTTACTGTGAATTTCTACAAAGTCATCCTCCTTGACTGGATCCTGTTGGTTGTATTCAGGACGGACGAGCGAGCGAGGCTGGTGGTGGGTTAGGGGGCCGTGGGGCGGTTGGGAGAGGGGGCAGGGGAGGGAGAGTTTGGCAGGGCTGGTGCTCCAAGGATTGAAAATCATATTCTGTCAAATGGACAACACAGTATTTGCCTTAAGACAGATAATTATATTATTGTAAATAAAGCTTATTTCACTGATGCATCAAACCTTCTAATAACTCTCTCATCCCTTCACTTTAATTTCGCCAAGGCCACAAGAGATTGGTCTACCCAGGTTTGTTTGGTCAGCTAACTCAAGAGCTTCGAGTTTTGTGCGTCACTTGGAACTTACATTTTTAGAGGTGAATGTAACTGAAATGAATATAACGTGTTTATTGTCTAACTAAACGTATTGTATGCTGTGCAGGCAGGTAAGTAAAATAATTTTTAAAGTAGCGACTTCAAAGTAATTCAGTTTCACACTAAGTGAAAAATTATTGTTGCAGGCTACATAACTTGCGAAAGGATGGGATGTTTCTGTTGTCAAACGTAGATAGAAAAATACATCACAGCTCTTCCCGGCCCTAGTTGTACGGTCCATGCCATAATGGCGTCTCTTCATTGATCCCGCGTCCGACACGCAGGAGGATTCTTCTTATGACGTCGTTCCTCCGAAGGGTGACGATCATTACACGCGAAACGGCAGCACGGAAGATTTATATAGCCTAGACGTAGGCTATGCCCATACCACCGCCGCAAGTCTTTCATCCAGGAATTTCTTCGTCTTCCCACAGATCTTTTCCCATCATTCTTCCCTTGAATGATCAGACGGAGAAGTTCATATCGTTCACCTCTCATGATGTGCCCGAGGTAGCTGAGCTTACCCTCCTTGATGATTGTGAGAAGCTCTTTCTTGTTGTTCAAGATGTTGAAGACTTCTTCATTTGTTTACCTTTCTATCCAAGATATTCGGAGTATTCTTCTGTATAAATACATAGAATGCAAACACATTTGCCATTGAAAATAAATACATCTCAAAAGATTCAATCCGCTTCTCCAGTAATGGGCTCATGGTCCATCCTTCGAAACCATACAAAAGGACAGGAAAAACGTAGCAACGTAACAATCGAACAGGAGGATTATTCAAACTTAAGTCGTCGTTCTTAAGATCCTTTAGAGAATAACCAATACCGGAGGATCTAAGCCTATGGTAGTTGTTGTTGTGAAGATGTTCACCCTCGTGATAAAAGCCAACTACGTGGGGAAGCAAAAACTACACCTTTGTATTATTCATGGTTACAAGGCGCCACAATTTTCCTTGTCACGTATGAATTTAGCAGGTTCTTAACAGAGGCTCCTCAGTAATTCTGTGTAGGCTATTGATTTTGTGTCGTGCCGTGCCTCCGATGTTCGTGTAAACTCTCATACTGTATTGTTAACCCAGTATGCAGCAAGGCATAGCCTATGTGTTGATGACTTACTAAGTACCATGTTTTCCTATTGCTTGCACGATACGGGTGTTTTAGTGGATAGTTTTGGACTCGCTTACATGGAAATAAATATAAGATGAACAGAGTGGACAAATAGGCCTACACCGAATAGGAGCTCTGAGATTGTGCTGTTTCAAAAATGCCAGTATGATAGCGAAGATGTATCAGATAGGCCTACTCTTGATTGCATGCACCAATAGAATCAATTGTAATTGGAACTAAGATTCGGGGTAAGAGGCAACAGTGACCTTAATTTAGATACCATCTCGGCATAGATAGAAAGCCACGGAAAACCAATTCTAGGATGCTAAGGTAGGAATCGAACCCACCTTTTCTCAGTTGTGCCTTACGAGGCTGAGTGAACACCGATCCAGCCTCGGACCAGAATTACATGTTTTTGGTAGAACCGGGAGTCGAGCCCGGACCTTCGGAGTAATAGACAAGAATGCTGGTCACTATGCCAGCTAATGGACAGACACTTTTATTGCGCTAAAAACGAAAATATATTTTCTGAAAAATATTCTCAACAAATTATGACTTAAGTACCAGGAACGATAAGCATTTAAAGTGTCCTTTTTAAAAACAAATATCCAAACTTTGCGAGAAGTTCGGTTTGTCAACGAAGACAACTTTTTGTTCAGGGAAACTAAGATAAAGAATATACAACATTAATTGAGTTGTTGCCCCAGTATGTAGCAAGGCCTATGTGTTGCGTTTCACGACCAACCGAACACCAGAGAGTGATGGCGTGATGACTTCCTGATGTCATTTGTCCTATCTGTTGCTTCCGAGATACGAATGTAACGGTAAAACTCTGAATTTAGCGACACGTCAGTTATACTTGTGTATCCGATAAAACTATACATATGCCACAAATGTACCGAATTTCATATCCAGCTTTGGCAAATAATTAAATTTTGATCTGAAAACTGGAAAGGGGATTCCTCGGTCTCAAGAAGTGGATTCGATTAGGCCTACATCCTAGAAGTGGATTTCCGTAGTTTCTTTCTTCTGTTCAAGGCAAATGTCAGGATGCTTCCTAACGTAATGCTACGGCCGCCTCCTTCCCAACCCTAGTCTCGATTACAAATGCAGTACTCACACTGCTACAGACACAACAATAATACAGGTTATCAAATGAATTCTACTCACAGCTGAGTACACGATACTTCAGCTCCAAAATGAAAAATCGGTTGGCGCCCCTGTAGATGAAAATCAAGCAAGAAATTACAACTAGGGGACCGTGCGAGAAATATCGCATTTCAGCATTATTTTCATTGTGCATTAGCTTCGCACAACAGTAAGGCTCGACGCGACTCCTGCAGGGGCTATAGTCATATTAATTTGTTTAAACATTTGATTATAAATAAATTGCCGATATTTCAACACTGCTCCAGATATTCTCTTTGATATGAATGCCGATCGATTTGTTACGATCGATTACTTTTAGCGCCCCAAACGACATCTTTACTACTGAAATTATATACCTAACTAGGTATAAGTTATCGTCCCTTAACGTCAGGGCCTTGTATCTCACACTGCTCTTCTTTTCCGTTATTTTCTTCCCAGGCTTATGAGCTTGGACCGTCCAACAGAATGAATCACGCTAGGTTCATCTTTTGTGGATAAGTATAAAGGAAAATAAACCGTAAAGGTAATAAAAACTTTGCTGCAGTACAATGGATTAAAAATTTCTTTTCTTTATGCTAGTATTGCACGAGGTATTGTATGTTAAGGGGCAATATACCGACAGTGGTGGCTACGCTCTCTAAATCGCAGCGTTAGGTTATGGGGCCAAGCATCTGCTGACTTGGTAGACGTATGGGTTCAAGCCTCACCGTCGGCCGTCCTTGACATGGTTCTCCGTGGTTTCCCATTTTCAACACCAAGAAAATCCTCCGCCAGTAACATCTCTCGGGCCACGGCCGCTTTCCTCCACATCCTTGCCCAGTTTCATTCATCTTCATCCATTCCATCTCTCATCCCGGCGATCAGGTCGCACACGGGCGTCAACGAGAAAGACCTACACTCGGCCGCCCAGGAGACCACACGAAAAACAAGTAAGAAACTGAAGGGACAATATGTTATTATTTCGATTTTGCCCTGTGGTAGTGAGCGCATCTCAACAACTGGCAAACCTGATGAAGCTGTATGGCCAACCTAACGGCAATTGCGCAAATGCCTGGGTATTCCCGCACTCGGCAAACGAGTAGGTTCGAAATCCACCAACGGCCGTCCTTGAAATGTTTTTTGTGTTTTCCATTTTCCCTTCCAAAACATGATGCACGGTCTAACCTTTCCTGTCGACCAATCCCAATTTTATCTAAATTCATTCTTTCATTAACTCGTATGCTGCGGTTGGTTTCTTTCAGGAAGGACATCAGTCCGATAAAGTGTCATCTCACCTCATCAGTGGCGTAACTAGGATTTGCTTCTAGGGGGGATGAGCGGAGTCAAATCTGAACTAATTGCTCTTTTGGTTTTGTGTTTGTTTTCTGTTTTTGATTTTGTTTTTGAATTTTTATTCTTGATTTTTTTTGTTTGTTTTGTTTTGTTATCGTGTTTCTCTGCCTTTGATTTTGTTTTAAAATGTTGCTGTTAGCTGTGAGTTTTTGGTTTTCGTTTTGTGTTTCTTTTATGCTTTTGTTTTCGATTTTAAATTTTGCTTTTTGATTTGTGTTTTATTTTGGTTTTATGTTTGTTTTCTGCTTTTGTTTTTGTTTTCGCTTTTTAGCCTATTTTCATTTTATGAAAAAATAGGTTTTTGAGATCACCTTTTGTCCGTGTGTCTGTGTGTGATTGTGTGAGTGTGTGTCCCCCCTAATAACTTCTAAACGGCTGGAGCGATTTCAATGAAACTCGGTAAGATCATAGCACCATTCTGGCCGACCCCGACCGTGCCCTTCAAATTTTATTGTCTCTCACCAATCCAACATGGCGGCTGTGCAAACTATTTCACCAGCATTCAGTATCTCCGAAACTATTACCGATCACCCTGAATTTGTGTAGGGTGATAAAGGACACTACTAGAAGTACACTTATTAGTCTTTCTAAAACCTGGTAACTACAAAACCAACATGGTGGTCAAGCGAATTTGAGGCATTTAAGTAGACTTTTCTCGCGATTTAACCATCCAAAAGTAATGAAACTTGGTACAGCAAATGTTTATACACATTGTAATGCACTGGAATCTAAGTTAGTTGAATTGTATACATAACCTCAAAATGGCGGCTGTGCGAAATATTTCACTGACATTCTATATCTCCGAAACTTTTACAGATATCATCCTGAAATTTTGCACGGTGATAAAGGGCACTGGTACTAGTTAATCTATGTAACTTTCATAAACCTGTAAAGTACAAAATGAACATGGCGGCCAAGCGAAGTTGAAACATTTTAATAGACTTTTCTCGAGATGTAACTCTCTGAGCGCAGTGAAATGTGGTACAGTAAAAGATTTTACATATTATAATGCACTGGCTTCTAATTTAGTTCAATTGTTTGCATAACCTCAAGATAGCGGCTGTGCGAAATTTTAAAATTAAGTTTTTATTTCTTGTATCGTGATCATGCGATCGAAGTGACAGTTTGAATAATGAAGCTACGCGATAATTTTCCTTTAATGATAGTCTACATAACTCTATGGCCTATACATATATCAATCCAAAATGGCGAGCATCCGAAATATTTAGTCCGTTCTCAATATCTACGAATCTTTTACAGCAATCGAACTGAACTGTTCTATGTTCATAGAAGCTATGAACCTAAGTTCACCTATAGGACTTTCAGTAACCTGGTGATCACAAATCTAACATGTCGGCGACGCGAATTATAAATAGTTAAATGGACGTTTCCCGCGATTTAACCATCCGTGTACAGTGAAACTTTGCACGTTAAATGCTTATTCAAATTTTATCCCACTGGCATTTAATTTATTTCAATTGTTTTCATATCCACAAGATGGCAGCTGTGCAAAATTTTAAAATCTCGTTTTTACTTCTTGTGTTCTAATCATGCGATTGAAATTTGAATATCACACGTACACAATAATCTTCATGTAATAGTTCATAAATCAAAATTGAACCTGGCAACCATCTGAAATATTTAGACGGTTCTCGATATCTACGAATCTATCACAACCTTCAAACTGAAATTTTGTATGTATATAGAGGGTATTAACATGAGTAGGATATATGAAAATAGGCTGTATAGTTCTTCACGGTACTACTTGTTGATCTTTGCTTTCTGCTTTGGTCATGTGTTGTTTTTTTTTTCTGTGCGGGGTGCGCAAAGTAAAACAATTCAAGAAAGCAAATCTACAAGTTTTCATGTTAGATCTCGATAGCTTTTGATATGTTTTATCCTCAATGTGCAAAAGCTCGGAAATGAACTGGTTTGGTTAGGATTAACACCAAGGATAGAGAGAGAAATGTCCTCAAATTAGTAAGTCTAAACGAAGGCCTACATAATCCAGTCGTTGTCATAAATCCGAAAATAGGCTATTTTCAAAGTAAAATTCTCATCAAATTCATTTTTTTTAATTATTTGGATCTGGGGGAGATTGATCCCCCTAGTCAACCCCGTAGTTACGCCATTGGACCTCATATTCGACCCCGTAGATAAGGTAAGATATCCCTGTACGGCGAGACACTGCTGGGAAATTTTGTTTCTGATGGTGATGAGGAAGCACTGCAGGAGCAGAAGTCTCTTTGCTACCAGGAGAACAAGAAACGGCAGGAGTAGGGATTATAACCTTACTGCATCACAAGGAATTCAAAAGGTTCAACTATCTTGCGAAACACTTGTTAATTCGTTCCGGGACCACATGTGCACAACATAGTGAATGATTTGTGGGATGTTAAAGAACGTGTATAGGTATCTGCATCCAAACTAGATGTTAAAACTCCACCGGTAAGGTTTTGTATTGCATTTTAAAAAGACCTATTTGAAACGGTTCAATATACGTAGATTTTACTGAAGAGTGAAGACTTGGCAGTTTCTGTCATTGTTCAAGTGCTTAGACAGGGTAAGCTTTGTGCTTAGTGGCAATGGGAAGCTCCCAGATATTGGTTGATGGCTATTATGATTTCCGTAATACTAATGGATATTTGAGGCCTTGATATCGCCAGACTCAGAAATGAAGATTGTTGTAGCGAATGTTATGCCATCGTAATATAATTTACTTAATCTTTAATCAGCTGCACATCTATATAGAAGGCCCAATCAGAAAGAATAACCCCGAATGCTCCTCAGGACTTGCTCACCTGATGAGTTAAAACTGAGCAATTCCCTGCAAAGCAGGAGGCCATAGCCCTTATGGGATTTGTAAGGCTATTTATTTATTTATTTATTTATTTTATTTTATGCCTTCTGTACATCCAGCTCCATTCTTCTATAAAGTACTATAGTTCACTGCGCCTTAAATTAGTTACTAACAAGTAACAATGTATCCTTATCAAAGTTTCCACCCTTTTGAAAAATGTCTAAATAAACTTTTCAAATACGGAATTCAAGTTAATAAAGTTGTGAAAGACCTTTGTCTTGGGATGAGACAGAGAGTGAACCTTTTGGACAGGTACGAAGAAAACTATATTAAAAATTCACGTAGGCCTACAAAAGAATGCAAATACCCTGAAATAAAGAAATTAAAATGTCTATGGAGTTTTATTTTGAGGATGCTTTAAAAGCAGAAATGCAAATTTGATATTACCAGAATGTCACGAGACGAAAAAACATGGTGAGACCCGTGAGTCCTAGTCCTTGTGCCAATCTTCGCTCTACACGGTCCTGAATTCCACTAACAACCGACTATAATGTAGGCCTACTGTTCAACGTAGCCCATGCCTATATGCCATCACATGTTCTTACCCGAATTCCACAGTAGACCTACTGTAATTAACTTTAGAGTCTTGACATTTTATAATTTAGCGCTTTGTAATGCTGGTCTGAGAGAAATAGCTTAATAATTACTTTCTCTACATTTCTCTTGGCACAAGTTACTGAAATGTATGGTGTAAATCACCTTCTCAAAGATATTCTAGCCTAGGCAATATTAGTCTATTCTCCTGTAAAATTTGTTGTCATTACACAAAGGCAAATGTATACCTATACGCTTACCGATAGCATATTAACAGCCCAAGACATCCAGAACATTTGTTTTAGAAAGGCCTACTCACTAAATGGGTAGTCAATGTCATCATCTGATAAGTAACCTACATGGAATTATGCAATGAATTAGAAAAGCCTCGACAAGGGAACCTCCTATTGAGTTTATACCATACCGTTATATAATGCAACCCCGTATGTTAATAGTTCAATTTACAAGAATTTCTGAGACACGGTTTGGCGCGCATGTTGTTCAAAATATACCATGTTGATGAGACAGGACTCATGTTTCATCGACCCAAAGAATGGTTTAGTAAAAATCTCAAACATCTGTCAAGGGAACCTTTAAAGTATCAACAACCACCACCACCACCTTCCAACTCGTAAGCAAAAAGATTTTCGTATGGAGTAAATTATGGATTCGTTTATTTTCACCGACATTCTTTAACAAAGTCGCCAGAAAAGTAACTATGTCACCAATTTGGAAATGTGAAAAGACGCAAGAGTGGCGTGAGGTTGCGACGTCTGGCAACCCTGTCGAATTTGACAGGTAGAACGGAATGCAGGATGACCGAAAATGGTGGCCTGATTAATACTTTGCTCTCCCCTCAGCCCCCACGAACATGTCATCAGATACCAAACGTTCGGTTGCCCCCGCCGGGCTGTCTCTAAGCACTGTGTTCCCTCGCTGTTCTCACAGTTATTAGGATTGCAGAACATAGCAAGAGGTTAGAGACTTGTCTACTCATACACGATCATCAAACTTTCATCATTATTATGAGAGTTTCAGGCCACTGAACGACCCATAAATAATGTGAAAATACGTTAGAGGGGTCCACACATCAGTCTTCCACGGAAGGAAGGTGGGAGGAGGGAATGAGGGGGGAAGGGAGGGGTTGGCAGGGCTGGTGCGCCGGGGACCGACAGGGCATTGATTCATTATTGCCTTTATGTGACTTGAATTTGCTACTGGCAATCATTTGGTGAATGCAATGAACTGTCAGTGCACAATGTTACAGGGATTGAAAATCATATTGTCAAATTGACAATATCTTCCATTTTAAGAACAAATGTCTCTGAGCAGGCCAATTAGGTGATGGGACTTCCCTGTGTACTCTTCTCAGAATATACCTGAAGACAGATAATTCTATTAACGTATTGTAAATGTAGCTTAATTGACTTATGCACCAAACCTTACAATAACTCTCTCATCCCATCACTTTAATTTCGCCAAGGCCACAAGAGGTTTGTTTGATCAGCTAACTCAAGAGTTTCGATTTTGGTGCGTTACGTGGAACTTAGATATTTAGAGGTGAAAGAGACTGGTTGGTTGGTTCTTAAGTTTATGGGCTGCGACAACGCGGTCATGTAGCCCCGTGTACTTCGGGTGTGTGTAGAATCTGTCTGATAACCGGTGTTAATTGTGATGACTGTATTAGTGTGTGTTATCTGAATTTTTAAATTTAAGTACTGCAACTTAGAATTTTTCAAATAGTTCCCACTTTTGCCGCCAAGCGCCACCATCAACGATTACTAGGCCAAGTTCAGAACTTAGCTACTAGACACCACCGCAGTCGGCTCTTGGCAACGAAGTGCGCCCTTATCCTATAGGCCCCAGGCTAAGTTCGCATGGTTCTTCGTCATGCAGAGTGTATATCGTTTAAACGAGCTTCAAATTACAGAGGAGATGGAAACCGGATTGCATATTATTTAATCATGGCAAGCGCCCGATCTGGGTTGGAAGTCGAGCTCATGTACGTCGCAGACAGTACCAGCGACGTATTGCCTAAAGTTTGCCAATACAGCGAAGTCTAGAACATATTTCTATGCTACGCATTGGCCAGAGCAGGTGCAACATTCCAAGGACTTCTTGGGAAGCTGACCTCAATAATTTGTTCTCGTATGTTCTACGCTACGCCGCATGTTAGCAAAGCCCCGCCCCTAAATCACTAAATAAATAAATTGTGACAATACGATAACACCCAGGATCGAACCCTTAACGTCATTAAACCTGGAATATTCCTAAGATTTTTCGCCAGTCATCAAACTGAATAGATCATCATGATATCATTAAATCGATGATCAAGGAAATTAGTTTCTTACGCCAACAGTCTGGGGTGGAGAGTTTGGTTGCGCTGGTAGGGATAGCGTCCATGTCGTCAGAAATAGTGCCAGGGGACGCAAGATGGATTTTTATGGAAGCCACGATCGAACGTCGGTGACAATATGATAATAATACGGCCTTATTATCAATATCAATTTGCATATATTGTGAATATGGTGTGCGGTCTGAAAGAAGAGCTCCCGACAGCGTATGAAGACTAGTGTTGACCGCCGCTATGTGAAAGATATACCCCCGCACTCTCGTGGTCGCAGGAGTTAGTTGGCAGTAGTCTGGAGTAGTTTCGCGTGAGCAGTGCTGCGTAGTGAGTCAGAGTCCGGTTCGCTAGTTGGTTGGTGACAAACGGCGGGCGAGGAAGATCGTCGCATAACTACGGGCAGTTAGCAGTGGGAGCACGCCGAGCTAAAATAATATTGCACCACAATTTGTCAAGTACAAGGGGACGATATTTAAAGAGACATAAATTATGTAAAATAAAGTATTCATATGCGGGAAAGCAATATATTCGCTCAAATTTGTATAGTAGACCTTCCACGCCAAGTGCAGAGACGGTATTAGCAGACGCAGGAGTGAGGAAGACGTAGAAGGGCAATCGAGGTCCGAACCGGAGTCCAGTTGAACCGGCACGTCATCTGCGAGCTCACCATTCGAAGGGAAATACGCGTAGAATCGGTCAACCCACGGCATCGTGAAGAAAGAGCTAGTGAGATAGAAATACGTGTGGTTATATTGCGCAATCCCTGCAAAGTGTATAAAGTGTCTAGAATAATAAATTACGTGTTTATTAGGGTACTAGTATGTGATCCTTATGAAAGTGTCAATAATAGTTTGTGAAGAGAATCAAGTGAGACGCAGCGAAATTATGGTGAAGAATTAATCAGTGTGATAATGTATTCAATGATGATGTGTAATTGTGATATCATGTAGAGCCCTGGAGAGGAGCTGTGAAGGATCCCTGCTGAAAGGAATGATGGCAGCTGACAGGAGATCACGATGAGTACTAATCTTTGATTATATTAAGTCATTGTTTATGGGTGTATTCTTAGGATTATCATAGTTGTGTAAATAATATGTTAGTGATTAATTTTTGAAGTTAGATTTATTTTGCTTAGATATGTGCGCACGTGATGACGCGACGCTGTTGATTTATTTTGAGATGCTTGGCAGAAATAACGCTCACATGTCGTACATGTTGGATACACTGGTAGGAATGTATGTTTATTTATTTGCTAAAGTATGTGTATTTCAGCCCAGGAAAAGACGGAAGAAGCCCAGAGTGAGGCATGGGGTTTGGGTAAGAAAGAGAGAGAGAGATTCTAACATTATTTTTTTTACGGACACAATAGTAGCACAAGTTATTAATAATAATAATAATATTAATAATAATAATAACAAGAGTAATGGAGGGGAATTTTTAATTCCGTAATGCTGGTATTTTGATTTCACACCTGGTGAGATATTTATTTAGCTAAGTTACGCCCTGGGAGTAAGCTAGGAATGTTACCTTTGCGTCTCCAATATATTTGCTCTAATCAGGTAAGATACGGTTTGTGAGAGAGTGCACTGAACAACTGTCTGAGTGTTTTGGAACATGTATGAGCATTGGATCGTGGTGATATGTAGAAATGTTATGATAAAGGCATGCAAAATATGGTAGTGGGATGGTCTCATGTGATTCCAGGTAAGCTACGACGAATGAAAGAAAAAGGAATTGGTAAGGATTATGAAATATGTGCAGTTAGGCTGTAGCGGACATCGCCATGTGTCCCATGATGTCGCCAACTGAAAATAAAAAGGTAAGAAGTGTGTATTGAGGCATGCCATAAGATAAGAGGTAAAGCCGAACGGCGCTTGTAATTATTTGAGTGAAATGATGAACCACGATTGGGTATGTTCCAAAGTTTATACTACGCTCAGCTTGGAACAGGAGACCACTAGGCTTACGAGACTAGCAGCTCGTATTTTTTTTCATTTCGCTTAGTAGGTGCGAGATTAATAGGATGCTGTTGGTTACCACTGGGTGTGTTGGCTCAACACATGTTTGTTCTAGGCCAAGGTCATTTGACGTTTCCCCTTTCATTTTGGATAACGGTATTTCCGTCACTCCGCTCTTGGCCGTGTAGAGAGCCGAGCTTTTAGTAAATCATAGGTTTCCTGTACCGAGTTTAAGTCTGTGTTTGTTGAGCACATTTTTGAACTGATAATAATAACTCATTAAATAATGGTATATTGTAATAGGGTGCAGATACACAGTGACCTATCATGACCTAGCGTCCTCGCAGTGACGAATAATGATAATGATAATAATAATAACAATGATAATACTAATAATAATAATAATAATAATAATAATAATAATTATATAATCAATGGATTCTGTAAAAGGGTACGAATATCCATTGACCTTTCGCGTCCTAGCGTCATTGCAAACTACCATCACTGTGGGAATAATATTGGATAATACTAATAATAATAATAATAATAATAATAATTATATAATCAATGGATTCTGTAAAAGGGTACGAATATCCATTGACCTTTCGCGTCCTAGCGTCATTGCAAACTAACATCACTGTGGGAATAATATTGGATAATACTAATACTAATAATAATGATAATAATAATAATGATAGTTATGTGATTAATCTGATAATGGTGTTCTACGGAAGGGTGCAGGTATTCATTAACCATTTGAGGTAGAAGTGTATTCTCTCTCTGATACTAGCGACGGTTGCAGATATGTCATGCCCGAAACAGGTAAGTCGAGGTCCTTACTTCGAGACCTATTTGTGTACATATTTTGTGAATATATTTTGTAGATACAGTTGTGCCATGCCTTTATTTACAGTGTCGGGGAAACATCGTTGTCACCTACACTCATCGTTGTTTTCAAATGTTATTGATCACCGTACGAAGTGTGAGCATAGAATATTCTTATTATTGCATAGATGCAAATTTGCATATAGTCCAGCGTTCATTTTTAGCCTTTGGTTTTTGTCTTATATAAGAGGATATTTGAGGGGATATTGCAAGCATCTCAGTTAGTGTATATTAGTATAGTTAACATACACCCATAAACTCTGACAGACAGTATCGAATTCGAGACCCGAAATGAGGTATCGAATCTTGAGTTCGATTCTTGGATAATCGTGTTCTCATGCATTGGTGTTTATTATAATGTGCCAGTATAGCATATCTCAAGTCCTATTGTGGTGTACATCTGTTGCATACACGAGAGCTCATAAATAAATGTACCAATTTTATATCCATAGAATAAAAAGGGGGCAAGGCTTGTGTTAAGAGTTTGGATGCATAAGAAGTGTATCTTTATGAGAGTACTTTTAATCCATACAAGGGATCATACAGGCGATATTGCCAGATTATATTAAGATGTTGGATCATGTTTGGAAAGCCCTTGCTTAATAGTGTGATGCACGAATGATTTAATTAAAGTAATGTTAATTTACATGGTACATCACGTTATGGTGAGATGACATGATACTTGATGTAATGAGCTCACAGTGTGGAATTTTCAATGAGTACAATACTGATTGTAGTGAGATCAGATCATAATTTTGCTTACGTGTTTGATCAAAGATGGATTAATTAATTTATGTAATTATTAATTTGAATAAGTTGTTAATGGTCTTTAATTGGACTGATATTTCCCAATCGGGATTCAATGATTTGATTGATCGCTTTGATCCACTTAATTAATCAAATTGATTATGTAATTAATTTAATTGATATCCAATTAATTTAAATTTTGATTTTGATCATTTTTTTATTCAATTTTGTTATTTTTGGAATCCGTTCGGATTGATTTTGATAATTTGTGATTTTGAGTAGGTTATTTTGGAGTTTTAAACTTATTTTGGATTTGCTTCAGAATTTCATGATTTATTAGTTTACTTTCGCCTGAATTCATTTCTCGTTAAGATTTTGATTTTCTTATTTGGATATTTTGTTTTACTCTTTCTTTTTTTATGGTTTGTATTTGTTTATTTAGTGTTAATAAAGTTTGTTTTCCTTTTATTTTGAATTCTGTGTGTGATGATTCATTGATCAGCCCTATCGATCTTCCAAATAGTGTATGCCAGGACAGTTGTTAGCTTCAAGTAGGAACGCTCCGCCCCCGAGGAATGAATCCTGTCCTGAAGGTCCTATGTTCAAAAGGGTACATAGGGCATGGGTAGATTGTTATCTATCCTTTCGTCGAATTTCTTTTATTTATGGAAGATCATAGTGGTTAACACACACAGACGCATTCGGGTGACCTGCATACTATGATTTATTGTGTGATGCCTATTCGTACGGCATGGTAGATGCGTTTGAGCTTCATGCATCCGTATGGGGTCGATATCCCGAAGTATCCCCGACGGCATTAGCTGCCCCGGCGGGAATCCCAATCTAGGGATAATCCCGCGAAACCCGGCCATCCGTGGTGGAGTGGCCGAACCGTGGCGCCCAACGTGATAGGGGCAGATGCTTGAAGCATTCGTGGAACTCAATCAATTAACAGTTAGTGTGTTTCAGAATTATTGCTATTTTAACATTTTAATTACACAGTAAGCTGAATAAAACCCTTTAAAGTTTCGATATTGAGTTTCCATGAGGGACTCATAGAGCCTTATTTGGTGAGGTTTACGGAAGGCATTAATTTATTTGTAAAATTGATGTTTTTCAAGAGTCCACGAAATTTTGTTGTTGTATACGGGGATTAGATTTTTTTTTACTTTATTAACACTGCGCGATTAATTACTTAAATTCAAGAGAGGAGGATATTGTTTGGTTGAAACAGATACTCATTGAAGGATTCACATGAAGGATTGAGATGTGCTATGCATTTGTGTAGTTGTAGTCGTTGTTCAGCATGGGTTGGTGCAGCTCCGTTTATTTACATTGATTGTAATGGCGTCTTTAGAAGACATTAAGGCTCTGATGGAGCAGATGAGTGGAGAACAATTAGCACAGTTAGCACAACAGGGAGCGCAATTAACAGAACAGATAGCGCAGTTGAAGGTTGAAACTCAAGAACAGTTAACACAACAGGGAGCGCAATTAAGAAACGACATTCAAGAACAGATAACACAACAGGGGGCTTACTTGACACAACAATTAGGTCAGTTGAGGGTTGACAATGAGACACAATTCGATGACATTAGGTCGGAAATGAGTCGAATAAGTCGCACCTGCGAACAAAACAATGTGCAAATGCGAGAACACAGGGCTGCAATTGAGAGTCAGGTCGATAGTCTTACCCAGAGAATAACAGCTTTGGAAATCGGTACACAGGCACAGATATCCACAGTTGAGAAGGGGCTCGTTGCTGCACGAGTAGACATTGATGAGTTACAAGACGGCCATATGGAAACATCAACTAGAATCGAATCAGTTGAGATTGACGTTTCCAAGTTCAAAGAAGAAGTCAAAGAAACCTGGCGAGTGATAAGAGAGGAATTAAAGGAATGTCAGGAAGGAAAAGGTGAGGCATGAATTCAGGATAGAGAAGATCTCAGGAGAGACAGGGAGATGGCATACGAGGACCTTCGTAAGGAAATTAAGGAAGAAAATAAGAACATGTTGCGAGAATTTGGGGAAGATAAAAAGAGACGTCACAGAGTGGAAATGGATCTGTTATCTCGACTCGAGAAACAGGAGAACAACCAGGCCAAAAATGAGGTAAAGATTTCGATACAAGATAGAGCCATAACTGACCTACAGATGGGGACGGTCAGACCAGCAACAGAGACCCATAGAGCGGATAAAATAGGATTCCAGGAACAGCTCAACCTCGGAGATGATGGGAGGCCCTATAGTCCTGAATTTCGAGACATAAGAGGACAGACGTCAACGCCAGTGGAGCAAAACGTGACTACTCAAGTGGTGCAAGTCATCCGGATGAATGACGATCGGCCAAATAAATTTTCTGGCACAACAAACGTCACGCCAAAAGGTTTTCTCCGGGAGGTAATGGAGTATAAAAAGGAGACCAAGGTTCCTGAAGACCGTCAGCTAAGAACAGTGGAAAAGCTTCTGACTGGTAACGCTCTACAGTGGTTCAGGAGTTACCGTTACACATTCAACACCATGGAGGAATTCCGGGAGGTATTTTTAAAGAAATACTGGAGCTTATCAGCTCAACAGAATTTGCGGGCTGAGTTGTACGCTCGTCGATACAGTACGACATCCCCAACGAAATACTCTGAGTATTTCATAACCCAATTGCACAGGATGAAGGAACTTGACATGCCACCGTCGGAGGAGGAAATGGTAACAGCAATTGAAAAACAGCTACCACTTGCGGTACAACAGATCATGGCGACGGCAGATGTAAAAACCGCGGTGCGTGCAGAGGAAATACTTCGCCATTTGGATGAAACCACGGTGCACAGTCCGCAACGCACACATCGGACAGTAGAAAACGTCAATTTGGCTGAAATCTCGGAGCCACTTTGTAAACGACGAAAAGGAATGAATGCTGACGCCAGGGAAGAACAAACGAGATGGGAACAACAAGGACGCCAGAATCCTGGACATGGAACCCAACAGCCTGAGATGCCTCAGAATGCTGGATGGAGACGCGAATGGGGATACAGCGGAACATGGAGAGTGGATAGAGGAACATCTAGGCCCAACCCTTGGAGAGGAAGAGGTTTCTGGAGAGGCAGATCCTCATGGACTCGAGGAGGAAGACCATGGCAAAATCGGAGGCCGCATCCATCGCATCAAGAAGAGATGGAACGATGGCATCGAGGAACACAAAGATACCTGGATGAGCTCCAAGCCCAAGATTTACGGAAGGAAGAAGAAGAGGATAAGTGGACGAGAGGTATGGAAGCGAGGCAGAATCCGGACGTAGTGGAAACTGGGGCCGAAAGTCTAGAATTTCAGGCTAGCCAGAGGTCTAGAGGACAAAACACTAGGGAAGCGTCCCAAGATAAAAAAAACGTCAATTTTAGGCCCTCAGGACGATGCAGACAATTTAAATGGGTCGTATAGATACATGGTTGTCGCTCAGATAAGTGACTGGGTGGTGAAAGAAGAGGAATTGACCGAGGATCTAAAGGGGCCAGAAATCAAAGTTATTAGAGAATTACCGGTCATACATGCCCGAGTAGGAGGCTTAACTGTCAAATGCATGGTGGATACAGGAGCTAGCATTAGCATAGTCTCACAAGCATTGGTGAATGAGTTGGGAAAGCATTTTAAGATCCCAATCTTGCCCCTGTCCAATGTCAAAATTAAAGGTATCATTCCAGACAAATCCACCACATGCAAATTTCAAACTTTTCTAGATATTGACGTGCAAGGGTACAGCATGCCACATCCATTCCTCATAATGAGCAAAGTAAGTTATAATGTCATCTTAGGGGCAGACTTTATTCGGGAATATGGTGCCGTCATTGATTTGGCCAATAGAATCATCCAATTTAAAATTGTGGACGAGGACCGTGCCATGAAGATCCCGTTGAATCCGGACGTTCCCCGAAATTCGGAAGAGATATGGATGGTGCAGAGTTGCAGCAGGTTGAATCAACGGCTCAATGACATTGACGACGAATTAATAAGACCCGAGATATGGACCACGACCACAGAGGATGAGGTCGAAGGACTTGAGGCGAAATTTGCAGAGAAAATGCAAGAGGCAAAAATTAGTGATGACGATCGGATAAAGCTGGGGGAGATATTGAAACGGCATCGACAAGTTTTTGATTCTAAGCCCGGGAGGATCAAAGGGTTTAAATATGCGATGCAAATTAATGACTGGTCACCTTTCAAGAAAAAGGCATACCCTGTTGCTGAAAAATACGTCAAAGAAGTTGCCGCGACTCTGAAGAAGATGGAAGAAGGAGGTGTGATCGCCAAGATGGCTACTCCTTTTGTGAACCCCTTGGTGGTAGTTTTGAAACCCAACGGGACAGTGCGAGTCTGTTTGGACGCACGAGAAATAAACGAGAGATTGATCCCAGAATATGATCAGGCTCCACCAATCAAGGAGATAATCCGAAAGTTCAGGAACAAGGTCTATTTCAGTTCAATTGACTTAACGAGTAGTTACCATCACCTGGAGTTGGATGAAAGATCACAATTGCTCACAGGGTTTCTGTTTGATCAGCAGACCTATGTATTTCAGAGGTTACCATTTGGCATTAAGACGGCCGGGTCAGCGTTAATCAGGGCTCTCGAGCGTAATCTGACGCCAGAAGTCAAGAGCATAACCACCCGATACGTGGACGACATCTTACTGGCTTCTGAAGATTTGGATGAACACTTATCAAACTTGGAGAAGTTATTAGCTAACCTCGAACAGGCAAATTTCAAAATCAACATTGAGAAGTCTCATTTTTGCCAAAGAGAAGTCTTATATTTGGGTCATGTTATTGATGGTGAAGGTATCAGCCCGAATCCAGCTAAATTGGAAGCAATTCGGAACTTCCCGAAGCCTACGAGAGTGAAGCATGTTCGCCAATTTTTGGGCATATGTAACTTCTTCGCTGATCATTGTCCGGGGTATACAGAGATAATGGCTCCACTCCAAAATATGCTGCACAAGAACAACCGATGGGCATGGAATGATGAATGCGATAGCGCTTTTAGGAAGGCCAAGGAATTATTAACCGGAAGCATTAAGTTGGGTTACCCTGATTTTACACGTCAGTTCATCATACAAACTGACGCATCACAAATTGGAGTCGGTGCGATGTTGTACCAGGAAGACCCGGAAAATCCTCAGACTAAAACTTACCTAGCTTTCGCAAGTCGCAAATTGAGGACACATGAGATGAATTATACTATCACAGAGCGAGAGTTGTCTATAATATTCGCTCTACAACAGTGGAGAAAAATTGTGTATGGATTCAAAATTCTCATCAGAACAGACCATAGAAGCCTGGTTTTTCTATTGAGAACGCCGATGGCAGGAGAAAGGGTCAACAGGTGGTCGCTGTACGTCCAGCAGTTTGACATCACCATTGAGCACTATCCGGGAAGACTCAACCTAATACCGGATATTCTAAGCCGAAATCCAGACCAAGAGGATCAGATTGAGTCTGTGAACCAAATTGAACTCACCCGGCCAGATCAAGAATTTTTGGAAAAATTAGGGGGTATCAAAATTGAACAAGAGAAGGATCCTTGGATGAACATGATCATAAATTACTTCAAGAAAAAGTTACAACCTGGAACTCCCGCATTCATCGAGGCAGAGAAAATTTCTGATAATTATATGTGGTATAACGAATTGTTACACAAGTTCGTAGACGCAGATCGTACCAAATTGAGGATTATGGTGCCGCCCTCATTGCAAAAAGGGTTGGTGTGGCACGCACATCGTATTTCAGGTCATGGTGGAATTGACAAAACTAGCGCTTTAATCCAGGAGACATTTGTGTGGCCGAAGTTACGTGAGACCACCCAAAGAACACTAAAGACGTGTGACCAATGTCAAAGAGTGAAGCCCAACTCGTTTTTGATGAAACAGTATCCGAAACCATTATTGCCTCAAAAGCCGTGTGAGCTCATCGCCATGGATGGATACAGTCCATTGCCCAAAGGCAGAAGGGGATGTAAATACATCTTGGTCAGCATAGACGTATTTTCGAAATACGTGGTCTTATGCCCTCTTCAGAAGATGAATACCCGTCAGGTTTTGAACCGAATCAAAGCTAAAGTAATTCCCACGTTTGGAGAGATAGAATTTTGCCTCACGGACCACGGAAGTTATTTCACCAGCGCCGAATTTAGACGGGAAATGGCAAGGTTGAATATTCGACACGTCCTAAGCTCTGTTCGTCACCCGGAGGGAAATCCGTCGGAACGAATTATGAGAGAAATTGCCAAGTTCTGTCGAATATACTGTCCACAACAACACTGGAAATGGGTGGATGTATTGCCGATAATCGAGTCGTGTATCAATAATACCATACACGAAAGCACGGGTCGGATTCCCGCGGTTGTGCATTTCAACCGACACCCTGATCGACCATGGAATAATGTTGTACCGTGTCCGGTAGACGCCAGACTGAGCCATGAGTTAGTGATCAGAGACACAGCGTCATATTTGAAGAAACAGGCTGAGCGCCGTTTAAGAAGGGTAAGGAATAGGAGGTTTCATCGACCACTTGAATTGGAAGAACTGGTGCTAGTGAAGAAGCCGGCAACATCTGATCCTCAGGCACGAGTATATGCTAAATTTTGTGAGTTGTTCCATGGACCGTACAAGATTACCAAGGTGATTGGGAACAATGCGTACAAGGTCAAACATCTGGAAACAGGAGTGGAAGCAATCTACAACGCTCAGAATCTGAAGGTTTATTACCCAATGGAAGAAGAAGATATGGGCCAACAAGTCAATGTTATTGAGGAAGAGAAGGAATGATCGGAAGGTCAGCGTACTCAACATTTAAACGATGCATGACAGAGTAACTATTATGAAGGGAGATGAAGTTAATAAATCTCGAAAAACCATCACATCCTGTAGATAGTTTTTCGAAACCCAAGGAGGGGGAAGATGCGCCCTTATCCTATAGGCCCCAGGCTAAGTTCGCATGGTTCTTCGTCATGCAGAGTGTATATCGTTTAAATGAGCTTCAAATTACAGAGGAGATGGAAACCGGATTGCATATTATTTAATCATGGCAAGCGCCCGATCTGGGTTGGAAGTCGAGCTCATGTACGTCGCAGACAGTACCAGCGACGTATTGCCTAAAGTTTGCCAATACAGCGAAGTCTAGAACATATTTCTATGCTACGCATTGGCCAGAGCAGGTGCAACATTCCAAGGACATCTTGGGAAGCTGACCTCAATAATTTGTTCTCGTATGTTCTACGCTACGCCGCATGTTAGCAAAGCCCCGCCCATAAATCACTAAATAAATAAATTGTTACAATACGATAACACCCAGGATCGAACCCTTAACGTCATTAAACCTGGAATATTCCTAAGATTTTTCGCCAGTCATCAAACTGAATAGATCATCATGATATCATTAAATCGATGATCAAGGAAATTAGTTTCTTACGCCAACAGTCTGGGGTGGAGAGTTTGGTTGCGCTGGTAGGGATAGCGTCCATGTCGTCAGAAATAGTGCCAGGGGACGCAAGATGGATTTTTATGGAAGCCACGATCGAACGTCGGTGACAATATGATAATAATACGGCCTTATTATCAATATCAATTTGCATATATTGTGAATATGGTGTGCGGTCTGAAAGAAGAGCTCCCGACAGCGTATGAAGACTAGTGTTGACCGCCGCCATGTGAAAGATATACCCCCGCACTCTCGTGGTCGCAGGAGTTAGTTGGCAGTAGTCTGGAGTAGTTTCGCGTGAGCAGTGCTGCGTAGTGAGTCAGAGTCCGGTTCGCTAGTTGGTTGGTGACAAACGGCGGGCGAGGAAGATCGTCGCATAACTACGGGCAGTTAGCAGTGGGAGCACGCCGAGCTAAAATAATATTGCACCACAATTTGTCAAGTACAAGGGGACGATATTTAAAGAGACATAAATTATGTAAAATAAAGTATTCATATGCGGGAAAGCAATATATTCGCTCAAATTTGTATAGTAGACCTTCCACGCCAAGTGCAGAGACGGTATTAGCAGACGCAGGAGTGAGGAAGACGTAGAAGGGCAATCGAGGTCCGAACCGGAGTCCAGTTGAACCGGCACGTCATCTGCGAGCTCACCATTCGAAGGGAAATACGCGTAGAATCGGTCAACCCACGGCATCGTGAAGAAAGAGCTAGTGAGATAGAAATACGTGTGGTTATATTGCGCAATCCCTGCAAAGTGTATAAAGTGTCTAGAATAATAAATTACGTGTTTATTAGGGTACTAGGATGTGATACCTTATGAAAGTGTCAATAATAGTTTGTGAAGAGAATCAAGTGAGACGCAGCGAAATTATGGTGAAGAATTAATCAGTGTAATAATGTATTCAATGATGATGTGTAATTGTGATATCATGTAGAGCCCTGGAGAGGAGCTGTGAAGGATCCCTGCTGAAAGGAATGATGGCAGCTGACAGGAGATCACGATGAGTACTAATCTTTGATTATATTAAGTCATTGTTTATGGGTGTATTCTTAGGATTATCATAGTTGTGTAAATAATATGTTAGTGATTAATTTTTGAAGTTAGATTTATTTTGCTTAGATATGTGCGCACGTGATGACGCGACGCTGTTGATTTATTTTGAGATGCTTGGCAGAAATAACGCTCACATGTCGTACATGTTGGATACACTGGTAGGAATGTATGTTTATTTATTTGCTAAAGTATGTGTATTTCAGCCCAGGAAAAGACGGAAGAAGCCCAGAGTGAGGCATGGGGTTTGGGTAAGAAAGAGAGAGAGAGAGAGATTCTAACATTATTTTTTTACGGACACAATAGTAGCACAAGTTATTAATAATAATATTAATAATAATAATTACAAGAGTAATGGAGGGGAATTTTTAATTCCGTAATGCTGGTATTTTGATTTCACACCTGGTGAGATATTTATTTAGCTAAGTTACGCCCTGGGAGTAAGCTAGGAATGTTACCTTTGCGTCTCCAATATATTTGCTCTAATCAGGTAAGATACGGTTTGTGAGAGAGTGCACTGAACAACTGTCTGAGTGTTTTGGAACATGTATGAGCATTGGATCGTGGTGATATGTAGAAATGTTATGATAAAGGCATGCAAAATATGGTAGTGGGATGGTCTCATGTGATTCCAGGTAAGCTACGACGAATGAAAGAAAAAGGAATTGGTAAGGATTATGAAATATGTGCAGTTAGGATGTAGCGGACATCGCCATGTGTCCCATGATGTCGCCAACTGAAAATAAAAAGGTAAGAAGTGTGTATTGAGGCATGCCATAAGATAAGAGGTAAAGCCGAACGGCGCTTGTAATTATTTGAGTGAAATGATGAACCACGATTGGGTATGTTCCAAAGTTTATACTACGCTCAGCTTCGAACAGGAGACCACTAGGCTTACGAGACTAGCTGCTCGTATTTTTTTTCATTTCGCTTAGTTGGTGCGAGATTAATAGGATGCTGTTGGTTACCACTGGGTGTGTTGGCTCAACACATGTTTGTCCTAGGCCAAGGTCATTTGACGTTTCCCCTTTCATTTTGGATAACGGTATTTCCGTCACTCCGCTCTTGGCCGTGTAGAGAGCCGAGCTTTTAGTAAATCATAGGTTTCCTGTACCGAGTTTAAGTCTGTGTTTGTTGAGCACATTTTTGAACTGATAATAATAACTCATTAAATAATGGTATATTGTAATAGGGTGCAGATACACAGTGACCTATCATGACCTAGCGTCCTCGCAGTGACGAATAATGATAATGATAATAATAATAACAATGATAATACTAATACTAATAATAATAATAATAATAATAATTATATAATCAATGGATTCTGTAAAAGGGTACGAATATCCATTGACCTTTCGCGTCCTAGCGTCATTGCAAACTAACATCACTGTGGGAATAATATTGGATAATACTAATAATAATAATAATAATAATAATTATATAATCAATGGATTCTGTAAAAGGGTACGAATATCCATTGACCTTTCGCGTCCTAGCGTCATTGCAAACTAACGTCACTGTGGGAATAATATTGGATAATACTAGTAATAATAATAATGATAATAATAATAATGATAGTTATGTGATTAATCTGATAATGGTGTTCTACGGAAGGGTGCAGGTATTCATTAACCATTTGAGGTAGAAGTGTATTCTCTCTCTGATACTAGCGACGGTTGCAGATATGCCATGCCCGAAACAGGTAAGTCGAGGTCCTTACTTCGAGACCTATTTGTGTACATATTTTGTGAATATATTTTGTAGATACAGTTGTGCCATGCCTTTATTTACAGTGTCGGGGAAACATCGTTGTCACCTACACTCATCGTTGTTTTCAAATGTTATTGATCACCGTACGAAGTGTGAGCATAGAATATTCTTATTATTGCATAGATGCAAATTTGCATATAGTCCAGCGTTCATTTTTAGCCTTTGGTTTTTGTCTTATATAAGAGGATATTTGAGGGGATATTGCAAGCATCTCAGTTAGTGTATATTAGTATAGTTAACATACACCCATAAACTCTGACAGACAGTATCGAATTCGAGACCCGAAATGAGGTATCGAATCTTGAGTTCGATTCTTGGATAATCGTGTTCTCATGCATTGGTGTTTATTATAATGTGCCAGTATAGCATATCTCAAGTCCTATTGTGGTGTACATCTGTTGCATACACGAGAGCTCATAAATAAATGTACCAATTTTATATCCATAGAATAAAAAGGGGGCAAGGCTTGTGTTAAGAGTTTGGATGCATAAGAAGTGTATCTTTATGAGAGTACTTTTAATCCATACAAGGGATCATACAGGCGATATTGCCAGATTATATTAAGATGTTGGATCATGTTTGGAAAGCCCTTGCTTAATAGTGTGATGCACGAATGATTTAATTAAAGTAATGTTAATTTACATGGTACATCACGTTATGGTGAGATGACATGATACTTGATGTAATGAGCTCACAGTGTGGAATTTTCAATGAGTACAATACTGATTGTAGTGAGATCAGATCATAATTTTGCTTACGTGTTTGATCAAAGATGGATTAATTAATTTATGTAATTATTAATTTGAATAAGTTGTTAATGGTCTTTAATTGGATTGATATTTCCCAATCGGGATTCAATGATTTGATTGATCGCTTTGATCCACTTAATTAATCAAATTGATTATGTAATTAATTTAATTGATATCCAATTAATTTAAATTTTGATTTTGATCATTTTTTTATTCAATTTTGTTATTTTTGGAATCCGTTCGGATTGATTTTGATAATTTGTGATTTTGAGTAGGTTATTTTGGAGTTTTAAACTTATTTTGGATTTGCTTCAGAATTTCATGATTTATTAGTTTACTTTCGCCTGAATTCATTTCTCGTTAAGATTTTGATTTTCTTATTTGGATATTTTGTTTTACTCTTTCTTTTTTTTTTGGTTTGTATTTGTTTATTTAGTGTTAATAAAGTTTGTTTTCCTTTTATTTTGAATTCTGTGTGTGATGATTCATTGATCAGCCCTATCGATCTTCCAAATAGTGTATGCCAGGACAGTTGTTAGCTTCAAGTAGGAACGCTCCGCCCCCGAGGAATGAATCCTGTCCTGAAGGTCCTATGTTCAAAAGGGTACAGAAGATAGAAACTTAAGAGCGTTGTTTACATTCTTAACCTATCCAATTAAGCTTCACACAGGTGCAATTAGTAATGAATGAGACTGAAATGAATATAACGAGTTTATTGTCTTACTCACTGGTTCTTAACCGGTGGTCCGCGAGTGCCTCGGGAGAAAATGGTCCACCAGTACTTATAAAAAGTGGCCAATAAATGGGGATTTGGGGCAGATGACCTAGTAATTCCGTCGGTAAAAACAACTACAGGGTCTTTCACTCAAAGTGCGACCGGCCCAGCGCTCTAGGTAAAATGTGGGGCTATAAAGGTCAGACGAACATAATGCAGCGCGCTGCTGTAACAGCATATGTCATAATTAAGATAAGGAAGGAAGTGGCATTGGATTGATGCTTCGGACCCTCGACCATAAGCTCAGTGAGCCACGCTGCCGGCCGCACTTTGAGTGAAACACCCTGTATAATTAACTAACTAATGGGGATTTCGAAAACGATGTGCGTTGAACGAGAATCGTCCGAATGTATTCGCGGCGATGACTATCAGGTTTCGAATTGGAATATCTTTAAAATAAGTGTTATTTAGGAAGGGTTGGTACTGATAAGGTGTATTGGGGGAGGAGGGGGGTCCATACATGATTCAATTTCATGCTGAGTGGTCCGCAGACTTCTACGGGTTCAGAACCACTGGTCTAACTAAACGTATTGTATGCTGTGCAGACAGGTAAGTGATTTAATGTTTAACGTAGAGTCTTCACAGTAATTCATTTTCGCACTAAGTAAGAAATTATTGTTGCAGGCTAAATAACTTGCGAAATGGTGGGATGTTTCTGATGTCAGACGTACATAGAAATTACCATTGAAGCCCGTCATTGCTCTTTCCGGCCTTCATTGTACGGTCAATGCCACAATAACGGCTCTCTTCACTGATCCCGTTTCCGATACTCAGGAAGCTTATTCTTAATTTCCTTCAGAGAATTGTCAATACCGGAGGAGCTAAGCCTATGGTGTCTGTTGTTGCGAAGATGCTCACCCCCGTGATAAAAACCAACTAGGCCTACGTGGGGAAGTGGTTCATGAACGTTACACTCACGGCAAGTGCGTTTGATAGTAATCACTAATTATTAGGCCTATCATTATAATGAGGACCAGATAATCGTACTGTTTCGTTCCTTAAACCAACAATCAACATCACCTCTGTAATTGAGCAATAACTACAGTACACCTTTGTATTATTCATGGTTACAAATATCCATAAGTATCTCTGTCACGTAAGAATTTAGCAGGTTTTGAACAGAGGCTCTTCAGTAGTTCTGTGTATTGCTTTTGTGTCGCGCCGTGCCTCGTGTAACCTCTCATACTGTTTTGTTATCCCAGTATGTAGCAAGGCATAATTATGTCTTGCGTTCCACGACCAGCCCAGCACGTGATAACTTCCTAAATATCATATTTTCCTATTAACGGGCGTTGCTTGCACGATATGGGTGTTTGCCTATGAGCTTTGTATTCGTTTTCAGAGAATAAGTAAATATAAGATGAACCGAGTGGACAAATACAACTGAATAGGGGCTCTGAGATAGTGCTGTTTCAAAAATGCCAGTATAATAGGGCTCTTGATTGCATACACCAATAGAATCAATTGTACTTGGAACTATGATTTGGGGTAGGAGGCCGCAGTGGCTTTAATTTAGGCACCATCTCGGCATTCGCCTGGAGTAGAAATGGGAAACCACAGAAAACCAATTCTAGGTTGCTAAGGTAGGAATCAAACCCACCTTTTCTGAGTTCTGCCTTATGAGGCTGAGTGAACACCGATCCAGCCTCCGACCAGAATTACATGTTTTTGGTAGAACTGGGAGTCGAACCCGGACCTTCGGAGTGACAGACAAGAATGCTGGTCACTACGCCAGCTGATTGACAGACACTGTTATTGAGATAAGAAAGAAAAATATATTTTCGGAAGAAAATACTCAATAAATTGTGACATAAATACCAGGAATGATAACCATCTAAACCGTCCTTAAAAGAAAAGAAAAAAAATGCGAGCAGTTCGGGTTGTCAACAAAGGCGAATTATCGTTCAGGGAATCTAAAATAAAGAATATACAACATTAGTTGAGTTTGTGCCCCAGTATGTAATAAGGCCTATGTGTTGCGTCATGATTCATGTCATAACTAGGGTTCGGAAGTTTAAGACCTAGAGAAGTACAAAATATGCAAGCAAATATGCCCTAAAAACTAGCTAAATATGACCTAAAAACTATGAAGTATGACCTAAAAACTATGAAATATGACCTGAATTTTTAGGATAGGTAGAGTATCACTAACAAACAGTAAACGTCTTAAGTGCCAAAACGTGATCAGCGATAATACACCAGACACAGTTAATCATACAAACTGACAGAGAGCTACAGTACCGTAGATTACAATTTTCAACATTCATTCAGTATCATATCCTTGAGATGCAGTTCTTGCTCGGCTTTCCTAAAAGACATAACATGGCATTTCCTTGTTTGCTAATTGCTTCTGAGCTAAATATACCTACTGGAGTGACATCATATTGAAAGGCGGAAGCACACTGTCGTCATGTTCCGTGACCTCATGCGTTCAGTGTCACAATCTAACTTGTCCAGAAAGAAGTGCTAAAAGACGTCCGTAGAGGAGTGCCTTCTTGGAATCAGGTCTTCTAAACCTGCTATCTGCCTGTTCTGGGAAAAGAAAGAAAAATATACTGTATCTACTACACTAATCGGAAATCCTGTGTTTGAAACTCGACGCAGTTAACACGTACCTTGTTAACGACGCCTAAATTTAAACAAAAATGCTGAAATTATAACCAAATATGACCTTTTATCACTAAAATATGACCAAATATGACCAAAACAATAAAAATGGCCGAAATATGCATTTATAGGCAACATCAAATTGCCTTAAACGTGGTCAGGAGAAAAATATGACTTTTCCTTAACATCCGAACCTTAGTCATAACATTCCAAGAGTCTTCCAGGGAGACACAAATACTGGGAACTGTGGTTTGTCAGCCGTATTTGTGTGAAAGGGCACAATCGATGCAACAAAATGAGAACACAATGACAATAATAATCATAATAAAATAAAAAAAATAAAAATTAATATAAAAATTAAAATTAAAAATAACAATAAATAATGAAACTTACAGTTTTGAATCGCTTTCGCTGTTACTAATTGAACCGTTTTTCTTTTCCTCCTGTAGTCTTCCCTTTTTCCTCTTTTCTTCGGAGTGTCAATTATCGGAATTGTTCTCTTTTCTTCTTGGTTATTACTGGCCCGAATAGCCGAGAAGATCAGTGGACATTTCTATAATTGCTGATCAAGGTTCGTTATAGTGATTTCTTGCTATGCCGAATCGTGATTAGTGACACCTCTTACCTTTTTATCTTCTTTTTCGTCACCTGTGACAACCCCTTGTTACTCTCTGGGCAGTCTTCTGTTTTTTCTATCCTGGTAGGACCTTTTTTGTTTATGCACCTGCTCTCATTTTCGAGATGCCTTGCTTTTCTATCCGTTTTTAACCGTTCGTTTGTGTTTTTTATAAAGGTGCGCGTAGAGGTGCGAATCTAGTTCATTTAATGTAATTCCGTGATGCCGGATTTTTAGCCTACTTTCGATTTTTGCAAAAAATGAAAGTAGACTTATGAGATCAACACAGGGCGAAAAAAGTGTGTCTGTCTGTGTGTGTGTATGTGTGTGTGTGAGTCTGTGTGTGTGTGTGTATGTGTGTGTGTGAGTCTGTGTGTGTGTGTGTCTGTGTGTGTGTGAGTGTGTGTACTCTGAATGTCTGTCCCCCCCTATCAATTCGAACACGGTGAATGCGAATTGAACGAAATTTGGTACAAAGGTAGCACTAGCAAAGGACACCTCAGTGTCATGTTTTATATCGCCGCCATCTTTACTAAAACTGAATGGCGGCCACTCAAACGTTCAAAACGTAAAATCAAATAACGACTAACCAAATCATCCGATCTCTACCAAATTTGGTAACAACTTACCTTCGTATAGGATGCGTCTTGTGACCAAACTACAAGGTCGTCCGCCATACCATTTCAGGATGGCGGCCGTGCGAATTATGCAAACTTTATAATCCATATCATGGGACCCACCAGTTCCGATTATCGAGTCGAGAATCGTTTTAACTGTTCTAAAGGAAGAGGCACGTTCGAAATTAAAAGTTTATTTTGTAATACTATAGTGCAGACGTGATTTTAAAAAGCTGAACTGATTCAGTAATAAGACAAGATGGCAGCGGATATCTTGTGCCTGACTTATATTTCACTAATTTGAGTATTGAATGCAATATAGCGTACTGATAAAAAATAAATAAACTTTGTATGAAATGCTTTATATATAAATAATATACTCCAGTGATGAAATCGTTTAGTATAAATCATTATTTGCTAACAAGTTCTATGTAAGTCATTTTCAATAAAACGATATTCGTTGACACAATTAGCTCAGTGGTAGAGCGATAGCCTATCGCTCAAATGCCTATGGTTCAAACCCGATCAGAGCTAGTTTTTTTGCTTGAAATGTTATATGTTTATTGTTTTGTAATGACTCAGATGTTTTAAAATTAAGCGTTATATTGTGCACAATATGGTGTAAAATATATATTTAATTAAAACATAATTCGCCAGCAGATTTACTCGAGACATCTAGCTGCCGAAAAGGTAACTTCCAGATTTTATTGAAAAGTTTCTTATTCTGGCCGCTAGAATGCACTCGCTCTGTTAGGATTATATTATCGAAAATATCCACATAGTTTGTATACACACGTCTCTGTAGGGTCATGGAAAGATTTGTTAATTCAATTAGGGTTGTGAAAGCCATGCACAACCAGACGTGTAAAGACATGCCTCAACTCAAAGTTGGATGTTGCCCACGGCAGGTCGTAATAATAATAATAATAATGTTATTGGTTTTACATCCCTTTTAACTACTGCTGCTTTTAGAGACACCGGGGTGCCGGAATTTTGGCCCGAAGGGGATCTTTAACGTGCCAGTAAATGTACTGACACGGCTCCCTCGCATTTGTGCACCCTCAAATGCCAGCTGACTGCGCCAGGATACGAACCTGCAACCTAGGGCCCAGCAAGCGAGAACGTTACCGCTGAGCCACGCCGCCAGTCCGGTCGATTATGTCTCCAGATCCATAACATTCTTGATATACTTCTTATCTTTCTTTCTTTCTTTCTTTCTTTCTTTCTTCAATGATGGTAGCAGTTTTTATCTAGGTCGTGGCGTTTGGTAGAGGTAAATCGTTTCTAAGGTCTTCAACAAAGAATAGTTCTATTATACTCTTTGATAATAACAACGAGTTATAACTATACTCATACATTTAGGAGAAAGTAGGCTATATGTTCTTTACTGAACATCTTGTTGCTGATACCATCAAGGTAGGTTACGTATTTTTGTCTTTGCTCATTGTATGGAATACTAGGGCATTTCGCCTATTCTAGTATGTACATGGAGTATCTGTTTCGTTCCCGTTATTCTTTGTCCCCATTTCGTCGTATCTTTTTGTGTAGGTATTTGGTCCGGTTTACTGAGTAACGTGTGTTCAACAGTAAGACCTATGCCATATCTCTTATCTTTTTGTTTGCCTCTTATCTTAGGATTGCGTTTTCATATGCAAGTCCATGAGTTTGGCTTAATCCCTTTCTAACGTAACTTATTTTGACGGGTATCTTTTATTTTGTGTTGCTATACCTTTCTCGTAATTATTTTTAATATCGGTTACTTGCCCCTTTTTGTGTTTATTCTTTTACGTCATATCTACGCGCATTTTTATTAATACTCCATTCCTCTCGCACTCCCTCATCTCCTTCAGGGCTATTTGAGCTACCGTTCGCTCCTTTGACGGTAGACCACTTTCCCCGACTCTTTGTCTAGCCCTTTTAATCTTTATTTTTCCCAATGTAATTTTACTCTTTACGAGTATACTTTCCCAGATGTGTTCCCCCCTTTATCGTTTCTCCCTATCGATCTTGACATTTACGTTTCGGTCTTTTCGACCGTTATTTTACCTAGTATCACATGTTTGTCGTCCACTTAACCTCATTCATAGCATGTAATGCTTCCTCGTCATTACTTGATGTTATCTCTTTGGTCAATACATTACCTCTTCTTTGCCTATGTATTGAGTATGTGTACCTTATTTAGTCTTTATTTCTTTAGGCTAAGCTAATCTAGGCCCATAATGTATAGCGCATTCGAATAGAACTTGCATTCACATGGCAGTGAATGTACGTTCAATCCATCGCCTCTGATACCTTCATAACCTTAGTCCGGTTTAATGGGCCCAGCGCCAGGCTAATCGGTACACACCTCCACTGCGAACTACATCTTGCGAAAGGCCAGACGGCACATAATTTATTAAGGGTTCTATTCCTTTCATAGGCACCTCTTCGTCACTTGTGTCTGAATCGGATCCGGAATCGCTTCCCAGGGAAATGATGAACTGATCTACCCCATAATCGAGTCTACATTCACGTTTCGTGGCCTCATCCAGTTCTCGTTGCCCTTTTAACACTACACGCTTCCAGTTTTCTGAAGTTACTTCCCTAATAGCCTCAATGGTAAGCATCTCAAACTCACGTGGAGTGTGAAATTTTTATTATGCCGTGCTACGCAACCCTTCACTTGACCCATAGGCTATCATTTCTATAGAATTGAAGTGGCAATTATATAGGAGCAGCCTGATGATCTCATGGCCATGCTTTCTCGCCAGTTCATCGACATGGGTTTAGGCTTGTGCTGCCATATAAGATTGAGAAGGATTCCCTTCGTCATAGAGCTGTCGCATGGCCATTCCAACATTCGCAGCTTCGTACTTGAAGTTGTTACAGCTTTGTCTATCTGCACTGTTTGGTACGAAGCATTGTCCATTACAATAACACTGTGTTCAGGGATGTTGGGTAACAATTGTTCCTGGGACCATTTCAAAAACCGGTTGTGGTTCATGTCTTCATGGTAATCAACAGTTCTTTTCGAGTTAAAGAGCAAAAGTGCATTGTTAACAATGCCGTGTGATGACCCGGCGTGTGGAATAATAAATCGAACCCCTCTGCCTGACGGTCCTTTCATTATCCCGGGAACTGAGTTGCCACTCCAACTCTTAAACACTGTGTGACCAGCATTGACCCGTATTTCATCTAACCACACAATATACATAACATTTTTCTCCTTAATTTCCACATACCATCTCCCTTGCATGGCTATGGAGTGTCACACCACGGTCTGAAGGTTTTCTATGTTGCGGAGAATGGATCCGGCTTTCCGCGAGCACGTACCGATGCCATTTTTATGCAACGAAAATAGACACGATAATCCGAATAAAAGAAATAAACTCCAAATCAGTATATACACACGCCTCTAACAAACACAGATCGATAACCCTTTCTGTAGCCTATGAAATAATAATCAAATGCACTTCAATAGATACACGGGATAATACTAATGACAGTGACGAATCAAGGCACAATAGAACACTGCTTCAAACCATGTACTCACTGCTGTGTCGGCATACATTGTAACACTGTTCGCTGCATCCCTTCTCGTCTCCACTCCTAACCTCACCATTCAAGCGGATGACAGCTTTAACCGTTCATCTTTTGTATCAGAGTATGGTGTATCCGATAAAACGATACATATGCCACAAATGTACCGAATTTCATATCCAGCTCTGCCAAATAATTAAATTTTGATCTGAAAACTGGAAAGGGGATTCCTCGGTCTCAAGAAGTGGATTCGATTAGGCCTACATCCTAGAAGTGGATTTCCGTAGTTTCTTTCTTCTGTTCCAGGCAAATGTCGGGATGCTTCCCAACGTAATGCTACGGCCGCCTCCTTCCCAACCCTAGTCTCGATTACAAATACAGTACTCACACTGCTACAGACACAACAATAATACAGGTTATCAAACGAATTCTACGCACAGCTGAGTACACGATACTCAAGCTCCCAAATGAAAAATCAGATGGCACCCTTGTAGATGAAAATCAAGCTAGAAATTAAAACTAGGGAAACCCTGCGAGAAATCTCGCATTTCAACAGCATTTTCGTTGTGCATTAACACCGCAAAAAAGTATGGCTTGACGCGACACAGTTCTGGCAAGTCATGTTAATTTGTTTAAACATTCGGTTATAAGTTAAACAAATTGTCGGTATTTCGTCACTGCTCCAAAAATTCCTTTTTGATTTGAATGCTCATTTGTTCCGATCGATTACTTGTATCGCCCCAAAAATGCATCTTTACTACTGAAATTATAACGTATAGGCCTAACTAGGTATATCGTCCCTTAACGTCACGAGCTTGTATCCCTACTGCTCTTCATATCCATTATTTTCTTCCCAAGCGTATGTCTTTGTGCCGTCCAACAGAAGAAATCACGCTAGGTTCATTTTCCAAAAAGGAAGATTGTAGTTTTACGTGATCGTGAATCTTGTGATTATGAGCCACGGGACCTCCTTTTTACGTCGAATCCGAACCACAGGACATGACATTTCACTTCGAAAATCTCACATGCATTGACCGGGAATCGAACCCGGACCGCCTTGGTGAAAGGCATACAGCTAGACCGCTGAGCCACCACGCCCCCGGTTCATTTTCCAGTGGATACGCTTAAAGAAAAAATGAACCGTAGATTAAATCTACTGTACTGTAGGAGTGCATACAGTAAATACATGAAATAACAAGTAGTTCCGTGGAGAACTACACAGCGTATTTTCATACGTCCTAATCATGTTAATTGCCACTATCAAAGTACAAAATTTCAGTTTGATGGTTGTGATAGATTCGTAGATATTGAGAACCGTCTAAATATCTCTGATGGTCACCAGGTTGGATATTTATTTATGTACTATTACATGAAGATTATTGTGTACGTGTGGTATTCAAACTTCAATCGCATGATTAGGGCACAAGATATATTACACCAATATCAACTTTACAATACAAAAATGTTTTTATACGATGTCCTTACACTCTTAGATTCATGTTTCGGCTCTGTGAGCCTTCTTCAGTCAAACAAATTAATGATTCTCATATGACAGTCTATGTGTTCATCTTGTTAAGAAACTTAATTTTTTTAGACAATCGTCAAAGTTATTAAAAAATGGACATAAAATGCTTAAAGAATTCGACTCTGTTCAGGTCATTTAGGGCCCTTTGTCGTTGAAATCCCAGCAGCAGCAGTCTCTATGCTACCAGGAGAACAGGAAACAGCAGGAGGCATATCAAAACACAGATAATTTATTTATTTTTTCAATTATTTTTTATTAAGAACACTTTACCCCGTTTATGCAGTAACAGTACAAAACATTCCGATAACCATATAAAGTAAATCTTAAGTGTGGTTAGTAATAATAATAATAATAATAATAATAATAATAATAATTTTATTTTTTCTTTGTTCGGCTTTTCCCAATTAAATTAATTGGGGTCGCCGGAGCCAACCAGGCTCATATTGGTCTTGGACGGAGATTTAAGGCCGGATGCCCTTCCTGACGCCACGTGATTTTTCAGGTGAAAATTCCACCCCGCTGCCACAGGGATTCAAACCGCGAACGCCCGGGTGAAAACGAGCAGCTAAGCCATTGTGCCATCACGCTCTCCCAATATTGACAATTATAATATTAATAATAGTCTAAGGGCCGAGTGCACCAACCTCGGTATTCATCAGTCTTTACGAAACCGTGGTAAAACTTTTACCGTTGTATTGTCGTAAAAGCAGTGCACCATTATTATTCAGCGGCTTCGGTGGCGTAGTCGGTAGCATGCTGAACTGCTATGCCCAAGATAGCGGGTTCAAACCCGGCCGAAGTCGTCGGATTTTTTAAGAGCGTTAAAAATCCTTCAGTATGCCTTCCTTCGGAGGGGAAGTAAAGCCGGCGGTCCCATGTCATAGATTTATGGCATGTTAAAGATCCTTTCACAGACTAAACTTGTGTAAAGCAAAATTTGTTAGGTTAGATTTCGTCAGAACGCTCTATCAAAGTTCCAACGTTCACCACTAGGTATCATTGATATATGGTGGCGAAAGCTGGAACTACTTGAAATTGAACGGAACTTGTAGCTCGCCCTTTAGGGTGTCCGCTGAAAGCAGCTACAGACTCAGGCGAGCCGAACATGTCCTCGGACACTCCCGGCACTAAAAGCCATACGATAAATAAATACCATTATTATCGCTCGGTTTCGTTACCGCGGTTTCTTGACGCTTGCTTTTCTCGCGATTATTCCCCTCGGAAGAAATTCGTTAATTTCTATAGTCACTTGTCTTCAGTTTATCCAGACGGCCAGCAGATGACAGTGATCGTTTCGATGGGCACTTGTCTCCCATACGGTTTACGTTTTATCTCAACGCGAGTAATCAGCTGTGCAAAACAATGGAAAATAAATGGAAATATGGTGCTATCGTGAGTGATCTGGCCATCTTGCTACTATATCTATTATCGTGAGATTCGAATCGCTCACAGTTTGCACGTTTAGAGAGAAATAGCCTTTCCTGTTTCTAAATACCTCCCCATTTTCACCTCCGGGAGACTGTATTCTCACATGAGTGCAGTCCAGCGCACCCAATACACCAGGGAACCCAGATATTCTGTGGAAGCCTTCCATAATCTCTCTTTGTTCCCATAGGGTAAGTGGTAGTTTAATAAACTGTGGCGATAAAGAGGCAACTACATTAGAAACCTTGTGTATTATGCGGCATGCTGTTGTTCTGTCAACATCACACACGTCACCGATCACTCCCTGAAATGTCCCAGTTGCATAGAACCGCAGTGCTATAAGAAGACGATTTCTAGGCGATATCGGATAGGTTCTCCCAGTAGGGAATTCCAATTGTTCACCAATTATGTCCAAAATATAACTTACTACTGTCTGCTTCCGTAATCGAAATCTTCTCAGGAATGAAGCATCGCTTAGGTCTTCGAATAAATCTCGCCTCTCTTCTATAACCCTCCCTTCATTCCTTTCAAATCGATTAAGATACTGGAGATATAACCTGTAGTTGTTACGCTCCATTTTGGAATTTTTACCACAGAATACAAATAAATAAAACTTTACCACGGTTTTCTTAGATAACCGCTCCCTCACGGGCGGTAAACATTTTACCGCGGTAAAACTCGAAACCGAGCTTGGTGCAACAGAAATACGACTTTACCCCGGTAAACTAGTAGACTAAGTTTACCACGGTATTCTCTTTACCGAGGTTGGTGCACTCGGGCATAATAATAATAATTATTATTAAAATATCATATATATTATTTCAGTAGTAGCCTATAGATCCCTCCTGCGGCGCTCACAAGCGACTGCCCCGTGACAAATGAGCATTCAAATGAAAGACTATAGGCATTAGCAGTGACGAATTGCACTCTAATTTAATAAATATCTATAACTTCTTTATAGAATGACTTTAAAAAGATGTTCGAAGTGTGCGATTTGCAGATACTGTCGCTGTAGGAAAATACGCTCCATAGTTGCTGTCCACTTGCTGTGACGCCTGTTTTATGTCATTTTAACATTCTGAGGTATTTCCTTTATCATTTTGCATGAATTCAGAAACAGTAAATCGAAGGAATCAGTAGCCTACTCAAATCGTATAATTTCACAAATATCGAATAACCGGTGAGTGTTACGGCTAAGCTGGATTTGCAAATTCTGATGCTCTAACATGCTGCAATTATGAGTTGTTTTCTATAATCTTAAAACTATAAAACGTTAATTCTTTTACAGGTTTTTCTTCTGCATTCTAATTTCATAAATATCGATTTTTGTAAGGTGTGGTATTTGCAAATAGGCTACTGTTGCTGTAACATGCTGTAAATCATACTAATAGGCTATATAAAAATGAGATGGTGTGTGTCAGTCTGTCTGTCTGTCTGTGTGTTACTCAATAACGCAAGAACCACTGATCCGATTTAAATGAACTTTTGCATGGATGTAGCTGATTTACCAGGTTTACGTATAGGATACTTTTGATTTCTATATTTTGCACTATTCAAAAATGGCGACCATTTTAGTGACGTCACTACACCCTATGGTTTCAAAATTGCTTATTTCCATTTCAAATAAAAAGAGAACGCTAAGAAATAGCAAATTTTGATGACACACACGAGCTTTAACATTTAAATTTCTATCTGAAGGGTCCTGATCACTTTTCGTGTATCTCCAACTGTTAGCGAGTAAAACCTAAATTTGTGCAATAAAACACGGTCAACACCGAGCGGTGCAGTAGGCTTATATCTCTATCGCCTATATACAAAAAATGAAAGTTTGTCTGTTTTTTCTTCTGAATTTCCACGGAAATTTGAGTTATTTACGCGTTTCAGACTGTTTTATGATGGATGCGTGCGAACATACTTTTTTTGTCTGTCCGTCTGTCTGTGGACAACTTTGTTCCCTTATAGCTCGCGAACTGCTGGGTGTATCAACGTAAAATTTGGTACAGATAGGCCTATCCATCAGAGGCACGACACTAATCATTGATGAAACTCTTCTCCGTACCTCTCATAAAAGGGGCCCTACCCCCTTAAAATACATGCTGAAATAGGCGTAGAAGGACGAGACAAAGCTCATTTTCAGCCCCTCAATGTGAGAGACAAAACTCGGGGTCCCTAAAGGTCCCCGAAAACCACATTTTAAGGCCCTAACACCAACCGTTTTTGTGATATTCCCAGAAAACTAATTTCAATAATAAACTAATGAACGAATGCAAGCCGGTAACCATGGCAACAGATTCTCAGTGGTCCATCTATTGCTGTAAGACGCAATGCAATTCCATTAATTACATTTGCGTGAAAGTTTTCAAACGGCTAGAAGTTTATCACGGAACCAAATTAAGCTGTAAAATTCATCAATACGTATAATGCGCTTGAGGGGGTCAAGGGGTACTCTCAAAATTTTTCACGCGATTTACACCTGCGGGTGTGGTACGGCAGGTCTATTATATTCCTATCCCTATATTATACTATTATTAGTATTATATTATGGCGTAGCCTACAACGACGAGACAAAGTCCCTCGGTGCCAGAAACAAAACCCGGCGGCCCTAAAGGGCCCTTGAAAACTACACTATAAGGCTCTAAATCCTACAGTTTCTGAAATATTCCAAGAAAACTAATTCAATTTAATTTAACAAACTAATGAAGGAATGCAAATTGGCAACCATGACAACATTATCTTAAGGGGTGGCATCCAACTTTCCATCTATTTCTGTAAGAAACAATGTCACTCCATTTATTACATTTCTGTGAAAGTTTGCAAATGGCTATGAGGTTATCACGGAACCAACGTAGACTGTATAATTCATCAATGCAATTAAGCAGGTCAGGGGGTAACCTAGAATCTTTCCATGCAATTTTCAAGTGCGACATGTAGTACAGAAGGTATTTTATACCTCCAAACAGCAAAATCATTTCAAAAATTCCTGAATTGAATCAGCATTTTTTGCGGATTTTAGGAATTTGGGCCAATTGAGGCTAAAGAACCTGAATTTTCATGCACCACAAGCCTTTATAATTTATTAAAGGGGTCTTCCTGTGTATGGGAACCTAACACAACGTAGAGGGTCAGTTTTTATGTGACGTGTTTTGCGTTTCGTCACCAAGGCTTTCAATTCTATTTCACGTCGGGAAGTAGCCTACACGTTAGGTGAATTAAGCTTGAGAGTACTTTTTTTTCTGTCGACATTCGGGTTCATCGTAAGGATGATTTTGTTTGATACTGTGTGGTAGATATTCCCATATTTTGATATCTGGGTGATATGTTGTAGACAATAGAATTGTCTGTCTGTCTTTCTAAGTATCTTTATGTAGGCTACGCCTATAACTCGTGTTCGGATGCTTGGTGCATCGTAAAATTCGTTATGGTAACCATGAGAGTCAATACACCAATCATTTTTAAAACTCTTCTCCGTACTTTTCATACAGTAGAAAAGTGGATATAGGGAAAAACTTCTCAAATTACATGCTAAAATATGCGAAATATAAAAATTATTCTTGACGGACGACCAAAGCATATGTCGCACTTCTCAATGTGAGACCCAAAATTCGGGAGTCTATAAAGGGACTCCGAAAACCACATTTTTAGGCCCTTAAATTAGGAGTGTGTGTGATATTCCCAGAAAACTAACTTCGTTCTGATAAACTTATGAAGGAGTGACAAACCGCTAACCATTGCAACAGTAGCTCAATTGATAATGTCTGGTGTTAACACCGAACACCGTTCGATGAACTTCTGCTAGTAATGTTCTATAATCATTTGGTTGAAATGAAAACATAACAACCTTTCTCCTTAAATCTGTCATTATTTTGGGGAAAGTGTGGTTTATGAACATGCGTTATTTCTCGCACGAGTCCGCTAGTCTATACTATAATACGCAAAGTTCATCCGACAAAGAACTCAAGCTCCTGTACCAGAGGGAGTTAGAAGGTATGGTTTGTGCCAAAATATTCCAAATCGTCTCAATAGCACAGGAAAATTCATGCATTTCTTGAAAAGTGAACGGAAATACATTTATTTGTTAAAAAGTGAGTTTAAACAAACAAAGAAGACTATAGCCCCTGGCAGACCAGTGTCGCGCACAGCCCGCAAAGAAATAGTCTATACACATGAGGGGCAAACAACACATTGTGCATTGAAAAGAATATTCAAACAGAATTCTATCAGCAGTGATGAAATGCACTCTGATTTCAGATATATCGGCAATTTGATTAAAAAGTGCGTTTAAACAAATAGGCATATTTATAGAAGCCCACATAACAGTATTGCCGGGCGGGTGGTTGGTTAAAGAACATGCTAGATTTCTCGCACAAGTCTCCTAGTAGCCTATGTTATTATTACTGTTACGGCTGTGAGTTTGTGTCACCGCTCGCCGCATGAGTCACAACTGCCCCAGGGCTGGACTGTGCCCTGCCTCGGGTATTGCGTGCGCCTTTTGCAACAGGGCTACTAGGACAAAGGGATGGTCCAGAATATTCGTGACTGAGCCAGCGATGGAAACCTCGAGAAGCCGTGAACCCTGGATGGATCTAGAAGCATTTATTGAGTCACCGGCCTGCTATATAAGTGCGACCTGTCAAGCAGAGGTTGTTGTTCTGTTTTACGAGCGAGTGCGAGCGCTTATCCTGGGCGACAGAAGTGTGGTGACTTGCGAAACCCCTAGTGAAGCCGATTCTCTTGACAGCGAAGGGAGTGAGGGGCTTACAGGGGACTGCCTGTGTTTTGAGCGAGTGTGCTTACCTAGTGCGACAAAGGTCATTGTTGTGAGTTGCAAAACAGTGAGTGACAGACCTAGTGCAGCTATTTCCAGCCAGCGTGCGGGGCCGGACTCATTAGCGAGAGGATTAACTGTGGTCTGTTGAAAAGTGTAAGGGGAAGTATTCTCGACGTGAGGAAACTGGATTAAGGTAATAATTGCTTGTATTTGCTGTTGAGTAGTGTATCTTTCTGCCCACAATAAAGTTAATTATTTCTTTAAAGCAGTAATTGGTTTTGTGCTTTCTACCCACCGTAATCCAGTTAACAAAAGTGCCACTAGGGGGGTGGCACGGAACAACTGGTGTCAGAAGTGGGATTACGAACTCAAGCACAACACCTGACGGTCCTGGTTTCAAAACCCGAGCAGGTCATTTTCTCTAATTTTCCTGTGAGTGCATGCCCTTTACAAGACAAACAACTAAAATGGAGGCACAATTGGCAGCATTGCTAGAAAAGTTAAGTGGCATGGAAACCAAAATGGAAGACGGCCAGAAGAAGATGGAAGACGGCCAGAAGAAGATGGAGGATGGCCAGAAGAAGTTAGCAGAGGACCTGAAGGACGGCCAGAATAAGTTAGCAGAGGACTAAACCGCCAAATTTCTGGATGGCCAGAAAAATCTGGAAGAGTGTCTGCTGACGAAATTAGAGGAGAGCCAAAGGAAATTAGAACAGGGCCTACGTGAGGAAGTCGCAGCAGTGGAAAAGAAGTTCAACGCCTTTCAAGTGGAAGTTGCCGAGCTGTGCCAACGCCCACTGATGGAGGTGGAGGAGAAATTCAACGCCTTACAAAGGGAAGTTGCCGAGCTGCGCCTTCGCCCGCCCACCGTTACACCGGGAATATCAGGAACGGGACATAGCAGAGTGACGCCCCCAAACTTCGACGGAAAGGTCCCGTGGAGCACCTACTTACGTCAGTTCGAGGCGGCCTGTTCCATAATAACTGGAACAACAGGGAAAAGGCTACACCTCTCATTGTAGCGCTGAGAGGTGACGCCCTTAACGTCCTTCAGGCCATCCCGACTGGATCCCAGGACTATGCTTCACTGATCGCCCATATGGAGTCCCGATATGGAGATAGCCATCTTCAGCAGGCCTACCAGATGCAGCTCCGGACCCGGGTACAGAAGAACGCGGAAACCCTGCAGGAGTTCGAGATGGACATCGCATGCCTCGTAAGGCTCGCCTATCCAACAGAATCGGCCGACTTTCTGGAACAGATTGCGACGCAGACCTTCACCGACAAGCTAAGGGACTCGGACACTCAACAGGCGCTGCGACTTGCGCGCAATATGACCCTGACAGATGCCCTGAGCCACGCACTTGAGTTCGAGACGGCAAAACAGGCATCTAGAATGCACGCGCGGATGCGTCAAGTGGACGTCGACGAACCAGCAAAAAACAACGAGACCTAGCCCCTGGCCGACGAATTGATGGAAGCGCTAAGCCGTTTCTTCGATAGTCGCGGCACTACCAGCAACGACACAGCCGGAAGACAACCGGAGAGGCGGCCCGGAAGAGGACTACCGACATGCTGGGCCTGCGTTAAGAAAGGCCACCTGAGCAAGGACTGCGGTGATCGCCGCCGCCGAGGGTATCCGACGGGAAATCAGTCGTCCGAAAACCGCGTGGCCCAGGGAAACGAGTATTAGCCAGCCTTGGGGGGCAAAGGTTGGCTTGTGACAGTCGTCAAGCCCCGGCAGTCCAAGTGCGTGTGACTAAGTTACGGAGGGATAATAGCAGCCTGATGGTCGACGGAGTCGTCAACGGAGTGAACTGGCCCATGCTGATCGACACGGGAGCGTCGAGGACCATCGTCAATCCCACCGTGATCCCGAAGTGGAGAGTGCAACCCACACAAAGGAACCTCCAGCTAATAACCGCGACCGGAGAGACCGCACCGGTACATGGCGAAGCATTACTGGAGTTCGCCATTGGTCGACGGGCGATAAAACATCCAGTGTTTGTGGCCGACGTATCAAATGAAGTGATCATCGGACTGGACTTCCTGGACAAGAACAACATCATCTTGGACCTGAGTACCAACACTCTGCTCTTCGGAGGTGAGGAACTTGCTTTGCAACCTCCGCACGAGTCCATCACCGCACGACGAGTAAGGCTGAGAGAAGACGTCATCGTTCCCGCCAGGACAGAGGTCAGCGCTGCCGTAATTGTCGACGGAACTGCTGAGGGAGTGGCGGCTGTCATCGAGCCAAAATATGAGGACATCCAGACAAAAGGATTGCTAGTTGCCAAGACTCTCATCAACACGATGTCTCGGCCGTACGTCCGCCTGTCCAACCTGAACGACTACGACATTACGGTTCACCGGGACACCAACCTAGGAGTCTGCGAGCCCGTTACCTGGATTGCCCGCATCACAGATACGACAGACGGACACCTGCAGACGGACAACCGAAGAAGACGCACACTGCCAGAAGAACTACAGAAGCTGTACCAAGGATCCCAGGACTATTTACACGAGGAACAATCACGCCAACTTCAGGACCTGCTACGCGAATTCCAGGACGTCTTCTCCGTGGGGAGCAAAGACTTCGGCAGGTCAAGCTTGGTTCAGCACAGAATCGACGTTGGGGACAGCGCACCGATTAGGGCCCCATTCCGACGTGTCACGCTCGCCAAGCAAGCCGGAGTCGACCGGATGGTAGAAGAGATGAAGGAGCAAGGGGTGATCGAGCCATTACATAGTCCTTGGAGTTCTCCGGTCGTGCTAGTGAAGAAGAAGGACGGTTCCACCAGGTTCTGCGTGGATTACAGGCGGGTGAATGACGTCACGAAGAAGGACAGCTACCCTCTACCCCGGATCGACGACACCCTGGACACCATATCAGGGTCGAGATGGTTCTCCACCTTGGATTTGAAGAGTGGCTACTGGCAGGTGGAGGTCCACCCTATGGACCGCGAAAAAACTCCGTTCTCTGTGGGCAGCGGGTTCTGGCAATTCACCGTCATGCCATTCGGTCTGTGCAACGCCCCTGCGACTTTCGAAAGGCTAATGAAGTCCATTCTGAGGGGACTACACTGGAAGACCTGCCTGGTCTACCTAGACGACGTTATCGTTCTGGGGAAACGCTTCGAGGAGCACTACAGCAACCTGAAGGAGATCTTGTTGAAGCTACGGGCTGCCCAGCTGAAGTTGAGCCCCAAGAAGTGTCAGCGGGTCCAGTACCTTGGGCATATTGTCTCCGAGGAAGGGGTGCGCATCGACCCAGAGAAGACCGCAGCTGTGAGGGAGCGGCCAGTTCCGAAGGACAACCCAACTACGAAGCTTCCTGGGACTCTGCACTTATTACCGTCGCTTCGTGAGAGGATTCGCCGACATTGCCCAACCTTTACATCGGCTGACTGAGAAAGACCAACTCTTCACGTGGACAGCAGAAACTCTTCTTTTACGAGCTTTTGCGCATTGAAACGTGCAAAAAAAAAAAAACATATCAAATGCTATCGAGATAAAACATGAAAACGTATAGGTTTTTATTTCATTATTTGGATCTGGGGGAGCTTGATCCCCCTAATCAACCCCCACCCCGTAGTTACGCCACTGCACCTCATCTTTGACACCGTAGATAAGATAAAATGAATATACGGCGAGACACTGCTGGGAAATTTTGTTTTTGATGGTGAACAGAGTGAAGAAGCAGCACTGCAGGAGCAGAAGTCTCTTTGCTACCAGGAGAACAAGAAACAGCAGGAGCGAATATCACACCAAAATATGTTATTTATTTATTCATTTATTTATTTATTTCATTTATTTATTTATTTATTTTTTATTTATGTATTTATTTATTTATTTATTTATTTATGAACATGTATTCTTTCTATATATCCAGCTTCATTCTTATCAAAAGTACTATAGCCCTCGGCTCCTTATATTGGTTACTAACAAGTAACCATGTAACCTTTTCAAAGTTTCCAGCCTTTCGAAAAACGTCTAAATAATCTTTTCAAATACGGAATTCTAGTTGGTAAAGTTGTGAAGTACGTCTGTCTTGTTTTTGGGATGAGACAGAGAGTGAAACTTATGGACAGGTACGACGAAAACGATATTAACAAGAAGTTGCGTGACGAACTAAAGAGCCTACTTATCTTAAAATTTAAGATCCATGCCAATCTAGGCTATATAGACCTATCTAGAATAATGACGAAATTAAGTTGGTAATATCAACATTTCTAATTAGTTCCAAATATAGCCTACTTGGTATAATGTAGCTTATAGAGCACTACAGTTGGCAACCCTGGTGACTGACTATATTGTTAGTGCCATCTCTTAAGGTACAGAATACAAAATTTGGTTGATATCAATGGATAGCATGGACGTTGCATACAGGTAGAGATTGGATCTATCAGTGCGTAAAATCATGTTGGCAAGAATGTCATGCATGTTTTGGTCAGAATTAATCTGAAATCTCATGATCACTTGTTGTGCCAATTTTGGATGAAATCCATTTGTTAGCATAGAAGTTTAAAATTGGATCTATCAGCAGGCATAGTCATGTTGGCAGCACTGACGTATATTAGTTTCTCCAAATTAATCTAGAATGTCAGGTAAGCTGCTATACGTGTGCAAATTTTAAAGATGTTGGTTTAGTCTACATACTTTCTGATATATTAAAATTAGGGTAAAAAATAGAAACAGCATTTATTAACAGTTGGCAGCCCTGGTTTCTCTTCAGAATAAGCATAGTCATATCTGTTATGGTACACTTAGCACATACGAAATTCGGTTGAAATCCAATTACTAGTATAGAAGTTACAGGTATTTAAACATTGGTCCTATCAGCAGGCATAGAATCATGTTGGCAGCACTGACGTACATAAGTTACTCCAAATTAATCTAGAATGTCAGGTACTATACGTGTGCATAGTTTAAAGCTGTCGGCTTGCATACTTTCTGATATAGGCCTATTAGTATTTGGATAAGAAAATATAGAGGGAGGGTTTATTAACAGTTGTGAGCCCTGGTGGCTTTTAAGAATACGCTCAGTCATATCTGTTTATGTAGCCTAAACATATTACATACGAAATTTGGTTGAAATCCAATTGATAGTGTAGAAGTTATATGCATTTAAAAATTGGACCTATCAGCAGGCTTAGAATAATTTTTTCAACACCGCCATGTATGGCCTAGTGTAAATTAAACTGAAGTAGCCTATTATTATCTATATGTGTGCCAATTTTGGATAGCTACCAAACAGACCTTCCAAAATAACCAACATGGAGTTCAAATTTCAATTGCGTTTTTTCAGCAGTTGGTAGCACTGACATAATTTTCAAATATGGGCTTGAGATATTCAGGTATAGATCTTCACTCATAACAAATTTGGATCCGATGGCTGCAGCCGTTTAGGAGTTGATAGTGGGGATACACACACAGCCAGACAGACGGACAGAAACGACAGACAGACATTTGCCCGGATCGATCTCATAAGTCAACTTTTTCCTCATTTTTGCAAAATGTGAAAAGTAGGCTAAAAATTCACGTAGGCCTACAGAATAATAACCAAAAACACCGAAAATAAAATGTCATGGGAGTTCTATTTTGAGTGTGCTTTAAAAGCAGAAGTGCAAATTTGATATTTGGAGAATGTCACGAGACGAAGAAATATGGAGAGACCCGTAAGTCCTAGTTTTTGGGCCCATTTTCGCTCTACACGGCCCTGCATTCCACCAACAAACGACAATAAATGTAGGCCTACTGTTCAATGTAGCCCATGCCTATATGCCATCACAGGTTCTTACCCAAATTACACAATAAAACCTACTGTAATTGACTTTTGAGTCTTGATATTTTATAATTTAGCGCTTTGTTATGACGGTCAGAGAAAGAGGTTAATAATTAGACTACTTTTTCAACATTTCCCTTGCCACAAGTTACTGATATGTATGTTGTAAATCACCTTCTCAAAGATATTCAGGCCTGTGTAATATTAGTCTATTCTCCTGTAAAGTTGTTCTCAATACACAAAGACAAATGTATACCTATACGCTTATCGATAGCCTAGTAGCAGCCCAAGATCTCCAGAACATTTTTTTAAGAAAGAAGAGCGGAAAGCCGACGCACTACGGAACACCTACGTCTGGTGTGATAAGTAACCTACATGGAATTATGCAATGAATTAGAAACGCCTCGACAAAGGAATTTCGTATTGATTTTATACCATACCGTTGTAAAATGCAACCCCGTAAGTTAGTAGTTAAATTTACAAGAATTTCTGAGACACGGTGTGGCGTGCATGTTTTTCAAAAAAATACCATGTGAATGAGACAGGACTCAAGTATCATCGACCCAAAGAATCGTTTAATAAAGATTTCGAACAAAATCCAACTGAAGAAATTGTCAGCATATTCGGATACGATGGCCAACCCCCACCCTACAAATAAAAGTGAAGTGAAGTACGAACAACTGTCAAGGGAACTTATAAAGCATCAACAACCACCACCACCATCCAACTCGTATACTAACAGATTTTCGTAAGCAGTAAATTTATGGATTTATTTATTTTCACCATATTTCTTTAACAAAAACACCAGAAAGGTAACCATGTCACCAAGTGGAAATGTGAAAAGACGTTTGAGTGGCTTGAGCTCGTAACGTCTGGCAACCCTGACGAACTTGACAGGTAGAACGGAATGCAGAATGACCGAGAATGGTGGCCCGATTAATACTTCGCTCTCCCATCAGCCCCCACGAAAAAGTGATCAGATGTCACACGTTTGGAAGAATTCGGGGTTGTTTGGTTGCCCCGCTGTGGCTGTCTCTAAGCTCTGTGTTCCTTCGCTGTTCTCACAAATATTAGGACTGCAGAACATAGTAAGTGGTTAGAGACTTGTCTGCTCATTCACGATCATCAAAACTTTCATCACTATTATAAGAGTTTCAGGCCACTGAACAATCAATAAATAATGTGAAAATACACCAGAGGGGGTCTAGACATCAGTCTTCCACAGTTGGGTTTTAGGCCTATATAGTAGAAATATGAGTTATTCATGGCGATTAGTTCTTGAGCCTTATTTATATTAAGGCAGTCAAAATCACAGTATTGTAATTTTGAATCCTCTGCATTATTAATATTCGCAATTCACTGGCATGTCTCCTGAAAGTATTAGCCTTACTGTGAATTTCTTCTAAGTCATCCTCCTTGACTGGATCAAGTAGGCCTATACAACACCTGTTAGTTGTATTTAGGACAGACAAGTGAGAGAGAGAGCGCGAAAGGATAGGGAATGAGGGGAATTGAGTGGCTGACAGGGCTGGTGCCCCGGGGACCGACAGCTCCTATATGTAACTTGAATTTGCTACTGGCAATCATTTGGTGAATGCAATGGACTGTGAATGTACAACGTTACAAGGATTGAAAATTATATTCTGTCAAACGAAAAATGATTTCTTTTTATGAACAACTGTCTCTGAGCAGTCAACTTAGGTGATAGGACTTCCCTGTGTAGCGTACTCTACTCAGAATATATCTGAAGACAGATAATTCTATTATTGTAAATTTAGCTTAGCCTATTTTGCTTATGCACCAAACCTTCTAATAACTCTCTCATCCTTCACTTCAATTTCGCCAAGGTTTCTTTGGTCAGCTAACACCAGAGTTTCGAGTTTGGTGCGTCACGTGGAACTTAGAAAAATTAGAGGTGAAAGTGCCTGTAATTAATATAACGAGTATGTTGTCTAACTAAACGTATTGTATGCTGTGTTGGGATGGTAAGTAAAATAAATTTTAAAGTAGAGTCTTCAAATTAATTAATTTTCGCACTATGTTAAAATTATTTTTGCAGGTTAAATGACTTGCGAAAGGGAGGGATGTTTCTCTTGTCAGACGTTGATAAAAAAAGACCATTACAGCCCGTCACTGCTCCTCCCGGCCATAGTTGTAACTTACGGTCGGTCAATGGCACAATAACGGTTCTCTTCACTGATCCCATGTCCGATACGCTGGAGGCTTATTAACACTTAAATCATCGTTCTTAAGATCATTCAGAGAATTGCAAATACCGGAGGATATGGCCTATGGTGTCCGTCGTTGCGAAGATGCGCACCCTCATGATAAAAGCCAATCACGTGGGGAAGTGTTTCACGAACGTTACACTCACGGCAAGTGCTTTTGATAGTAGGCTAATCATTAATTATTATCCCCATCATATGATCGTAATGTTCCATTCCTTAAACCAACAATCACCTCCACCTTTATATTATTCATAGTTACAAGGCTCAACTATTAACCTTGTCACGTATGATTTTAGCAGGTTTTGAACAGAGGCTCCTCAGTAGTTCTGTGTATTGCTTTTGTGTCGCGCCGTGCCTCCGATGTTGGTGTAACCTCTCATAATGCCCTGTTATCCCGGTATGTAGCAAGACATAGACTATGTGCTGCGTTCCACGACAAAGCCAACACGTGAGAACTTCCTAAATGCCATGTTTTCCTATTACCAGGCGTTGCTTGCTCGATACGGGTGTGTGACACTCGATCAGCTTTGGACTCGTCTACAGTGAGTAGATAATATAAGATGAACAGAGTGGACAAATACAACCAAATTTGAGCTCTGAGATTGTGCTGTTTCAAAAATGCCAGTATGATTGCGCAGTTGTATTGTACCCGATACCTAGTTGAGGCTATCGGCTACGCCAGCAGACATTAAGCCGTAGTTAAGATTTTTTGGAAGAGTTATGGAAAGATAGCGCTCAGATCGAGTCAAGAGGAATGTCAGGATGACGTAGTAGGTCTAGGATCAAGAAGGCGCTGACCGCAGTTAAGCAGATGGAATTATGGATGGATTTATGAAGCTTTATTAAGATCTATATGGAACATGGTATTTAAACATCTTAGAAGAGGAGATATAACATGCATTATATATGGTAATAATTTGAAGGAAGTCAGATAACCCTTAAGTTATTTTATAACGTAATAGCCGAGATGATGGGGGTTCGAGATTATATTTGTGACGCAAGACCACGGTGGTGGGGAGGACGCCACGTGACCGCACCAAGCAGGTAAGGGTCCAGACAGTGCAGGAACTGTCAGTCTAGCTCTGTGAGCCAAGCAAGAAAGTCGAGCTGAGTAGCACACGCCAGGCGCATGGTATAGATCGCGCAGCGAACAGAAACTGTCACGGAAAGTGCAGGCGACAGTTTCAGCTTCTCCGAGCGGCGAGCGACAAGTAGGTCAGTGGGCCGGGCGAACAGCCGCAGCAAACAAGCATAGGAGGCCGGGGTTTTTAAAACAGCATTGCGAGTAGTTGGAGAACTTTATTCCAAGCTGATTTTCAACGCAGAACGGCATAGTAGAACGACATGGCGAGGCCAGCTTTATGCGGAGGTTATTATAGCATAGCAGTAGGACCGGGCGGGTTAATTCCCATTATTATACGCAAGCATTATAACAGAAGCGGAACTTCATTACTACGTTGAGTTGGAACGTTTATTCAGCATTTGAATTATAAAGACAAATAGTTACGTGATACTGCAACTGTGAACTTCGAATGAACATAGTTTCTCTCAATGACATTACGACTATGCATTTCATAGCGCAATCCAAGTATCATTAACAATTTTAAGCAAACGGAATGTTGTAAGCATATGCACTTAGGAACATTAGCTCGTGCATTAATGCAAGTCAGTCTTAAGAAGTGTTATGAATTACCGAGTATGAACACAGCTACAGGGTGTTTCATAAACTTAGACACTCTGATAAAACAATTTTATTTTCTACAAGTAAAATTAAACCGCTGTGGAAATTGAACTTTCAACACTCAAACTGAACATTGTATAGAACAGTGGCGTAACGTAGAAGAGGAATAGGAGGTCCGCTGTTTCTATGAACTTTTTCGTGAGGATTTGGACAATATCCGCTATGGATAACCAGAAGTTTATCATGTCGGAGTAAACGCAGACAGAGGCGTGATGGCACCACGGAGCGATGGATTCGATTCCTGACGAGGAGGAGGTCCACCAGCTGATTCACTTGGGATTCGAAGGCAATCGTCATTGCATAGATGGAATGATATTCACGCCGATCTTTCGAGAAATTCATTACATAGGGAAAATCGACGATCTTTGAAATTTGATAACAGCTGATTATGAGAAGGTACTGTAAGAGTTATAACTTTCTGATACGATTATTTTCATGAATACTGGGCACACATGTATATTTTTCTAATAGGAGTGATACGATTTTTTAGACATGGCTTTGACTTTATATGCTTCGAAATTTTGCTAGAATATGGCGTGACCATATGATATGGCAGGCATCATTAGGCGAAATTCTCACCATTGGTTGGCTTTATTAAGCAGATGTTTGGTCTTTTAGACATTTTTCCAGCAAGGATAGTTTTTCATGAATAGTTTTTTTTGTGTAACGAGTATTTCGAACTCGTGATCTGCAATTGATTATCTATATTACTTCGTCGTTCATTGCATACTAGCGAGTGTGTATTATTCATCAGTAGGGATTTTTTCCATTGGATTGTTTGGAGATATTAAGATGTTATTCACTTTAGTGAATGAATATCGCTTTTATTTGACAACTAGAGACTTGTTGATTCCTATCTGGTACATTCACTCATATAGTCTTCGAGATGGGGTCTTTCGTATTTATACGATTGTATGGTGGTTACTCATCTTACCCATCGCTCAGGGCACTATCATGTTAGCCGACGGGGCGAGGTCTTTCGTATTTATACGATTGTACGGTGGTTACTCATCTTACTTGCCATTGAGGGACTCATTTTTATCATCCGAGTGTACATGAGATTGTAAGTGAATCAAACAAGGAACTACTAGTCACATATCAGTCGAAATTTTGTTAAATAAAGTAAAGATAAATGTCATCAGGGTTACATTTGTAATTCTTGTTTGCCAATCCAATATTTTGTTGCTATACTCTTTTGAGAGTAATTTCAGTTTAACAGCTGGTACAGCTGATGCTTTTGATGATTTTTATAATTGTGTTTGATACCTTTGAGAAGGATTTAAAGTAATTGAATCTTGTAAGATGAATCATTAATGGTCAGATTTATTTTAAGGCAGATCAGTATTGCAGATTTTGATATGAGAGATTATAGCACATTGGTGTTTTTCTGTGATGTGAATTATGAGAATTGTAAGAGAATTTATGCTATTTGAAAGCAAATCTTGAATTACTAAGGTAATATTTTTCCAATTGTTTAAGAAGTTGTCTAGATGTGATCAGATTAATTACAGTTATTGAAGATTGTGTGCGTTGATAATTTGAAGCCAGTTATATATTTTTTCGTAGATCATGCAACATGGTTAAGTGAAGTTTGTAATAGGCATTTTGTGGAAGTTGCCAAGTGATAGTTGCAATGTTGCTAATGCATTTTGAAGCAGACATGAGGTTGTCAAACCCAGTCTATCGTAATTGTTGAGATTCGTGCCGTATGTGCTCAATATTTATGGAGTTTTGTGGAATAATTGTTGTATTCAAATGTGATATTTGAAGAATTTAGGATATATAATGTAGTTGTGGATAGTCAGATCCAACGTGATGTCGTGAAGGCAATAATATTTTTTGGCATGAAAATTAAATACGAGATATAACTTGGATGTGATAAAACTGTAAGACAACGTTCTATAACCCATATTAAACAATTTGTTAGGAAATTAAACAAATAAATAAAGTTCATTATACAAGATTTTCTGAGAATAATAATTAATGAAATAATAATCTGAAAATTAAGCACATTAATGATCTGACCTAATGAAATAAAAATCAGAATGACTAGAAGAAATAATAAGAATCTAAATAACCAGTAGAGTAAAATTTAAATAAGTTGATAAATTAAATTTTGGAATAAATCAATGAATTAAATAAATGGATGAATTAAAGATTGGATGAATAAACTGATTTAAATAAATGAATAGATGATTGGATAGATGATGAATAACTGAATTAGAAGGTGATAATTAATTAAAGAAGCTGATGATTAATGAATTTATATGGAATTAAAATAAATTTAATTGAGATATAATTTGAGGAATTGCAACTTGAGTTGAGGAATTAAACAATTTGTATTGATGATTTAAGATGATTTAATCTGAAGAAGATGATAAAATAAGAGTGTGTGAATAATTAGAAAGCATAATGAAGTGATGATAATAATTTTCATTTAAATGATTTAATGGTGATGAGTTAATGATTCTGACAGGAATATGTTGAATTTTGAGATGAGAATTAATGTGAGAAATATTTAATTTTGATGATGATGATAATGATGACCAATGAGAAGTGAATTTTCTGTAATTCACAAACAAGTAATTTGTAATGACAATGTAAATAGTGTAAATTAATTATTCGATGTTTAGGAGCATTTGACTAACATGTTCAACATTTAAATTATGCCATGCAAGCCATAAAATACGTGATATTTAAAATATGTGATTATAATATGTGTATGTTTAGACAGATTAATAACTTTTTCAAATCCACATTCATGATGTTAAATTAAAGAGAAATTAGGTCTCAGGTATCACAAATGTCAGTGACGAAAGACATAGTGCTACAGTGATCCTGAGAACCCAAGAGAACTTTAGAGAAAGAGTTTAGTGCTTTTCAGTCGGTCAACACGAATGTACCCAAAAGAGATGGGTTATGCCCTAATCCTGAAATAAATTACATGAGATTATTCATTTATTAATCTCATGTAATTTATTTCAGGATTAGGGCATAACCCATCTCTTTTGGGTACATTCGTGTTGACCGACTGAAAAGCACTAAACTCTTGTTTACTAAGGCAACACTGAAAATATGGCTTCAAACACCACAAAGAACTTTAGAGATTTTTCTGTTTTATGTGGATGAAATATTTTTGATTAGAAAAGAGATGGTTCGATTTTTGGACAATGACAATTTAACGTTGGCATTCGACCATACTCTCAGGTAGGAGGAACATTTAAAATGTCTGTCTGACTATCAAAGTGAAATAAATTTGTTTTTATCTTAGTTGTGATCTGATGATGGTGTGATTTTCCTTTTTCTTTCCTTGTCTTGAGTAAGGCTTAACCAGGAAAGGAGGTGGTTTGCTAGGAATTCAGTTGATGGCGCCCATTTATATTTGCATTTTTTTTTTCTATTAAACTTAAGCCCGTAACGACCCTAGAGATACTTTGTCTCGTGTTACCCACTGCTTTTTCGATAACTCAGCTGAATTTCCGACACATTCCTTATTTGACTAGAGGTTCATTTTACTCCGCTCTGTCCTGGAACTCCAGGAATGCGGTGTAATAGCAGATGGGTCATCGCATCCCCAGGACGAACGGGTGCAGTATCAGGTACTCTTGATTGCATACGCCAATAAAATCAATTGTAACTGGAGCTAAGTTTTGTGGTAGGAGACAACGGTGGCCGTAATTTTGTTTGATACATCTCGGCATTCACCTGGAGTAGAAATTGGAAACCTCGGAACACCAATTCTAGGATGCTAAGGCAGGAATCAAACCCACCTTTTCTAAGTTTGGCCTCACGAGGCTGAGTGAACACCGAACTAGCCTCGGACCAGAATTACATGTGTTTGGTAGAACTGGGAGTCGAACCCGGACCTTCGGAGTGACAGACAAGAAAGCTGGTCACTACGCCAGCTAATGGACAGACACTTTTATTGCGCTAAAAACGAAAAATATATTTTCGGAAGAAAATTCTGAATAAATTATGACTTAAATATCAGGAATGATAAGCTTTGAAGTGTCCTCCAAACTTTGCGAGCAGTTCGGGTTGTCAACGACGACAAATTATCGTTCAGGGAAACTAAGATAAAGAATATACAAAATTAGTTGAGTTGTTGCCCCAGTATGTAGTAAGGCCTATGTGTTGCCTTTTACGACCAACCGAACACGAGATAGTGATGACGTGGTGACTTCCTGAATGTCATGTGTTCCTATTCGTTGCTTCCGTGATACGGATGTACATGCAGAAAAGGTAAAATGCCGAATTTTAGGACACGTCAGTTATAGCCTACTAGTGTATCCGATAATACAGTACGATGGACATTTTTTATTTAAACACAAAATGTGATAAATGTTCAGGCATAACTCAACAAATTGCCAGCGTTTCGCCCCGGTGTACCATTGGGCTCTTCAGTTGGTAAAAGTACAACTCACCAAGACGCTAGCTAGCACACTCTGAGAAGGCCATTACAAAGAGTATTTTATACATGTGTACCCACGTCACGAGCAACGCCAGCCAGTGCACTACGGGAATCAAAGCTCCACTCCAAAGCAATGAAAACCTTACCTCGGCATTGAATATATAATTTTCCAAAAGAAAAAGTCTCTGAGGCACAAGGAAGGGAAATTTCACGTGGTCTTCATAGATTATCGTAAAGCTTTTGACTTAATAGACGGGAATATCCTCATAAATAAACTTAAAGGGATGCTAGGAAACTCTAACCCCCTAGCGAGAATAGTTGAGGTATTCCTAGCATACAACTATATAATTTTAAATGACGGTGTAGTTCTGTCTGAAAAGGCCCGTCAGACAAATGGCGTACTTCAGGGCGATCCTACGAGTCCCCTAATTTTTAACATCTTGACAGCTGACATTATGAACACCGTCGAAGACTACCCTACAGGGAAACTTATCATGTACGCCGATGACATGGCACTAGGATCACATTGCATAACTGACTTGCGTGCCGCTCTTCAGAAACTTGAATTATGGGCTGACGTAAACAGTTTAGTGATCAACAAAGAATAAACAGTGCACATGAATTTTAGAAAAGGAGGCAAGCTGGCATTAGATGATCATCTAACACTGCAAGGAGATATGCTAACAGTAGTGAATAATTTCCGGTATTTAGGAGTATATCTACAAACGACATTGTCTTCCTACAGGATACACACTCAGGAAAGGGCTTACGGAGCTACGAAAGCCATTCATCGAATTAAAAATATCCGAAAACTTTCTTTGCCCACTGCAATGTCATTATTCAAAGCAGAAATAACTCCAATTGCCTCATACGGGATAGAATTTATATGGGATAAGCTTTCGAGTAGCGATTTCAAACGATTAGAAAGGGAAAGCGAATTAGCAAGGGAAAGCATCTTCTTAGAAGACTGCGATTAATGCTGCCATCTACCGGCCCTTACCAAGTGCATCTCGAACTGCGGCGGAGGAAGAAAAATGACATCGACCCTGATTTTTATAGCACTAGCGCAATGATGGATCGACAATGGACTGAGGCAGGACAGGATCTAAGACATGTGGTAACGATACTTGCAACTCTGTTGAATCAACACCGCACTTCCCTCTGAACCGACAACTGCTTCCACCTGGTTGCTAGGTCTAACTGTCTCCTGTTGTTGCTTCTCCATATCCTGGAGTTGTGCCACTGTCCAAATCCGATCCCAGTTGTTGCCGCTAACCGCCAGTCTATTACCTTTTACATAAGCCTTGAGACCAGAGCTCCTTGCCTTCCTTAAATGAAACTGCAAGGTCCGTTGCTCGCTTGCCTCTTCTTTACTCATTTCTCTCCTTACCCATATCCTCTCCCCTTTCAGGTTCTTTGTGTTCGCCAGAATTCTGTGAGCCATCAGCGAAGAAACTAATGACACTTTCACGGGCCTCGAGCTCCTTCCTCGCCCTATCCTGGTCACATTGTCAATCTCTGAGACTCCAATGTTTATCCGCATGCCTTCACTAATCACTCGGAGCACCTTGGATGTTAGATCCTCGGTGCTTTCCTTGGCATCTTCCTTTATTCCGTAAATGAAGACGTTTTTCTTTCTCTCATCCAGCTTGCTGTCTGTAAATTTTTCCTGAGAGTTTGATGGGTTTTTTTCCTTACCACAAAACTTATCAGACTCTTACAGTCAGTAAGGGCTCGATAGGGAAATAAAAGTAATTCTTTCTGTGAGGTGTCTCCCATGGAGAACTGTCAAAAAATGAAGAACACTGTGTTCACATTTATGATTAAGAAAGAACTTTGTGCAGTTTCCATCAGAAAAGTTGCCCAGTGATATTGTGAATGAAGATAACTACTGCAAAGCATTATTAAGTTTTGAAATAACAAGGAAGCTATGAAATGCCGAATGGACATTTGGTTTAATTATCTAACGCCATACTGTAAATTTATGTTATCTATGTGTTTATTGTCTGTATGTCACGATATGACTCTCTGAGTTAAAGTGACAATTAACAAGTAGATTTGGTTTAAATAAATAAATAAATAAATAAAAATAAAAAATAAAATAAAAAACGATACTTGCAACTCATGGTTTTCACCATAAGATTTGCTTAACTCAATGTTTTCACCAGCCTGGTGATGATTGTGTGTGTTCGTTGTGTAACAAGAGGTGTGACCGTTATCACTTAACTAAGTGTGCAAAAAGAACTACTGTTTGGCGCGCCTCTCTTGGAAGTGATGGGCTCCATCTCTGCAACGCTGTAGAGCTTATCCAGGAACGGCTAGCTGGTGAACCATGTGTTATTTCCCCGTACAAATACAAACCGATATAAAATAGGTGAATTAATTTACGTATTTCACAGTCATACAGCATAACTTTTTGATGTATAAGGATTACTACGCAACCAAGAACTACATTTTCCAACCACCAAGAGCCGAGAAAAAGTTACCTTACAAAAATGATACCAACTTTGTTTCTTGGACACACAAAATTTTGAAATTAATAAACCAGTTATACAACATTTCAATGTATATTGTGTTAAAATTTGGATTCGATCTGATGACAGGTTTTTGAGAAAATAAATCTTAAATGTGACGCATGCTTAAAAACGTGCACTTTTTGTGTTCCAACTGCGATAAAAATATTAAAATATAAATTTAAAAATCCAAACCTACATGAACTAACGTGAAATAGAACGACGAAAATGATGATGTTGGATTTTATATAGGTCTATTGGTTACTTCACAAACAACCTTCAAACTCGAGTGCACATAATACTTTGGTTGACAGTAAATCCATCAGAGACTACGGTGATCCTGACCCGGTCGGAGACTGGAAGCAGGCTGTGGATTTTCATTTTCATTGTATGATCCAATTGAATAGCTTTTTTGTGGTGTTCAAGGAACGTGCGTGTTCCGTATCGGCTGCAAAACCTCGAGTGAAGAAGATGAAGGCGAGCAGCACGAGTCGCCCAGATACCAGAGGAACAGGAATAAGCAAGAGGTTATGCACGTTTAAAGGCGTCGCAAAAACAGCAATAGCCAATAATTAAAATCGTCCATAGTGTTCTAACATTACACATGGCCGGAATTCTGCATATTTGTTGCCACGATGGAGAGAAAATGGACGGAGCTACCACATATATTAACAAGGTCGGCTATATGCCTACATGTGTTTCCTCACGTTACCAGGAAGTAAAAGATGATTGATTGCCAGTGCACGCCATGGGGTGAGAGGTGTGAGCGCTATCACATTGAAAAATACAAGTTGTTCTGTGAGAACTAAATAGCCTATTTTCATATACCCCACTAGTCATTTCTACTAAAACTTTCCTGCCTATTAAAAGGATTTTCCATGTGATAGACCCTATATTAAATATCTTTCCGTTCACGACCCATGTCTCCACCGACACCATTACAATGAGACGTTATATGTTAGATTATAATATCTTTCAATATAGGTGATTTGAGACTCGGGGCGATAACCTAGATGTTGGGCCCCTTAAAACAACAATTATCATCATTATCATAGATTTAAAACTCCTCCCGCAAGATGGTATCCTTCTGTAACAAACCACAGGAATTAATTTGTAGAAAAGTCAAAAGCACGCCTATGATTAACAAAAGTAAGCAACGTAATTTAGTGGCCATTAGATAATTATTGATATCATTAGGGACCAGACATATGTGCACTAAAACAATTAAAATATGCCCATAACAAACAATAAGCCAATCGTATTCACTCTTCTTTCCCTCTTTTGCCGTAATATGTGCAGCCCTTTTTGCATGTTGTTCTAGTTGAAATTTCTTTTCACATTTCACTTCCTTCGAGCATATTTGACAATAGACGGCAACGCGATCAGTTGAATATCAATATTTTCAAATTTTAACTGTCAACTTCCTTAATTTTTCCAGATTCCAATTGAAAAATGAAAACATGTACTCTTGTTTTTAATGTAGGCTACGTCAATGATATTAAATAATTCTTTCACGTCATTAGGCCTATCCTTAAAAAAATCTGTAAAAATGTACATTTCAATTTTTTGCCTATTTTATTTAAGAGTGACCGGATAAAATTCCTTCGGTTGTTTTTATATATGTTACAGGAAAAGTCGATTCTCAAGTAAGAGTTGACTCTCCCTAGGTAAAGTCGACTCTTACTGATCTTTTCAGTAAAAGTTGATTAAAGGCGGCATGTGTTCAATTTCGATCAACATTTACTAGTCAGAGTTGACTGACTATACCTAGGGAAAGTATACTCTCCCTGTCTTGAGGCAGTAACAGTTGACTATTTGCAAGGAAACGGTACTAGCTAATAAAAACGAATAGGGAGGCAAAACCAATACATTAAGAGAGAGAAATGTTTAAGAGAAACTAATAAAAAAACACGTTGTAATACTGTACATAAAGAGATAGAAATATTTATCATTTATTACAGCAAGGTGAATATTTGTGACACTTTGAGTTGCAAAGTACACTTTTCTTCTTGCACATGCAATTCATGGATTCGCATTGAGTGTTGCAAGGACATTTGAAAAAACCTTGTCCACTTCCAAGTGATTGTGAAGTTGCAACAGTCCTCCCAGCTATTGTTTTATCCATAGAAACTTAATTTTCTTAGATAATGTTCGTAGGACATTAAATTTACTGAATTGAGACCTGAAAAAATGTAATCATTGACATCTGAACAATTTATTACTATGGGCAGAGAGAGAGAGAGAGAGAGAGAGCTATCTTTTATTTTAGCTTTGAAAACTTACCTTGGGAAAAGCTGCTTTAGAATTCCATTTCTCGTTCGAATTCGATAAAAGCCATCATCGACAACCTCCAGTACCACCCCAAGGATAGATCGAGCATCTCCTCTACCGCGGTCAACATCGGGGATAGGAATTCGAACTGATGTTCCTTTTTCTACTGGCGGATCAATGTGACCTGATATTTTTTTCATGCGTTTAGCTTGTTCTAGACAGTAGAAAGCTTCATTTCTCTGTATCTTGATGTCCTCAGTAGATTTGTCCAGGTCAGTGAGGAGATAATCACTATTATCTAAGAGCTTTTCACCACTTGATATATTTTGGTTTGTTTCATTTTCATCAGGATTTCCATTCCCGTCCTACTTCCAATTTCGTTTTCTTGTAGTTGCTGAATTTGATCAATTGCGCATTGAAGATCCTCTTCTGTTTCTAAATTTGCCAGTACCTCAGTTCGTAGTTTTGAACTAGATAAGCCGTGTCTCGGGAGGCAACCGAACATTGTCTCATACGGGGATCGTTTTATCCCACTATGCAATGCACTGTTTTTCATAAGTTGAATCAACTTTAAGCCTTCACTCCATTTTGATGTTTTGTGGTCTTGCATCCAGGTGGTTATCATATTCTCTATGCCCTGGTTGTGTCTTTCGACGCTACCTTGACTCTGACTATGTCGTGGTTTGCCGTGCACCATTTTGAAGTTCGGCCATGTATTAACCAGACTGTCAATAATTTTATTAACAAATTCTCTCGCATTGTCTGATTGTAAAATACAGTACAAAGAGCGCCTAACAACGTAAAAATATCAACGATATTATAACACACTTCGTCTGCAGTCTTTGATTTCAGTGGTCTTAGCACAACAAACTTTGTTATATGGTCCTGGTACACGATTATAAATTTGAAGTCTTCATCAGGTTGTGACTGAAAGTCAATCAAGTCCACTTGACATCGTGAATTCATTTCCTTGAATAACAAAGGCTTTACAATCAGTCCTTTCATCTTATGTCTCAATTTTTGATCTCAAGGTTCGCACAAGCTTATAAATAGTAAAATGTCCTTTGTAATAATATTTTGAAATTTCCCCTTCAATTGCTGAATCATACGATCTCTTCCTCCGTGTCCAGTGGATATGTGCGCTTCATTAAGAACTGCAAACAACTCTTCATCAAAAACATAATACCTTATGCTGTCTTGGTCTGTGACAGGGTGTATTAGTTTTGAAATACCATTTACTTCAATAATGTCTTAAAAATCTGATATCGTTACTTTCGTATTTAATTGCAGTTTTCAGATTTTTCAATTTTTCAATGTAGCTATCATAATTCAATTTGGTCAATGTCAGTGAATTAACCTTGGAAGTCGAGCGGGTAAAACTTCACAAGAGGGTTTCACAATGGTTTTGCCTAGACCAATATTTTCGTCCAGACCAATGGTGGATTGATAGCGCGTTAGCTAATAGATAACACCCCTGGTTTTTGTCACGCACAGTGGGGGAAGTCACGCATCAATAATCTGTATCCAGGCCAATAGTTTTGCCTTTTATTTCATGTCGTGTGAAACCCTCTCGTAAAGAATTAATGTCGAGCGTTCCTGCTGCAGTTTTTCATGAAACAGTTCTGCCGTGGTGGCTGACATAATTATTACACACTTAAACTAATTATTTAAACGTAAATGAATCTTTTGTCACTATTGCACAACAATAAAGAGCCGAGTAATGACGAATGGCAACTGCCTGTTGTGTGGTGGGGTAATAAAAACAGAGAATTGTTCTGATCTATAACGGTCGGTCCAATAATGGAAGTACGAGTCCAAACAATCGCAATATTTTAATAATCATAACAAAGGTTTGGCGCGCGCGGTTACATTTTCAGAGCAGCATCTGTGAATCAACTTTTACTAAGCCACAGCAGGCATAGTTAACTCTCCCTAGGAAAAGTTGATCTGTGTGTTTTCAATCAACTGTTACTGATACTTTCAGTAAAAGTTGACTCTGCCTAGGGAGAGTTAACTCTTACTAAGAATCGACTTTCCCTGTAACATATACACGGTAATAAAACTGTTTAAAATAATAAAACTGCTTTATTATGTACACTTTACTTCAAATTAAAATTAGGCATACAATATAAATGAAAAGGGGGCGATAGGTGTTAGTCGACCTTCAGGAAGGGGAGATGGGCCAGTTAGGGTTGGAAACCACTGGTCCAAACCTTCCATGCCGACCAATCCCAATTATATCTATATTCAATCTTTCATTAACTCGTATGCTGCGGTTGGTTTCTTTCAGGAAGAACAACCGTCCGTAAAAGTCTCATCTCACCTCATCAGTGGCATAACAAAGGTTTTGCTTCTGGAGGGGGTGGAGCGGAGTCAAATCTGAACCAATTGCCCTTTTAGGTAGATTTCGTTAGAAAGCTAACTATTGCAATGGGTACCATGTTTCGACTTCCGGAAAATTTCGACATATCTTCGCGTTTCACATCCCCCAGACCCCAAAACCACCGTCAGTTCAAAAGTTTATATATAATTTATGTATATATGTATCTATCTATATATATATATATATATATATCAGTTTCTTGTGGACACGATAACTGCCCTAATTTTGCACCAATCACTTTGAATGTTTTACATAACATGTATCCCTATAAAATCTCGGTCGAGTTCGTTAATGGGCAAAATCGGTCGAAGGGGGTGAAAATGGGGGGCTTTTTTCGAAAAAGTGAAATTTCGCTATAACTCTCTTAATACATGAAATATCGAATCCATTCAAAGTTCATAATATGTGTCGGATAAGTGCCAAAAATTTATCAAATAAGTTTTTTGATAGCACCAACCATTGACCAAAGGGGTGGAAAAAAGTGGGTTTTTCGGGAAACTTTAATCATATCTCTCTTAATAGGCACAATATCAAAACCGTACAAAATGGACAATATTCCTCCAATAATTACCTAAAACGTTTGTCTGAAAGAATTTTCGATATGACCCACCATTACGCCACGGAGTGAGCAAAATGATTTAAATTCTAAGAAAATTCCAAGTGCCAAGAGTGGTTGCCATGACATCTTTACTTTTAATTGATACGGGTTGAGCCATCAGCAGTTGCTATGACAACGCCACTGCACGAGATCACATTCTGTTTTCATATGTCTGTGGGAAGCGACTTCGGTATCGGAACTGGTAGCATGCTGAACTTCTATGCCCAAGGTCGCGGGTTCAAACCCGGCTGAAGTCGTCGGATTTACTAAGAGCGCCAAAAAACCCTGAGTATGCTTTCCTTCGGAGGGGAAGTTCCAACGTTCGTTGCGAGTTGATGGTTCCGGTGGCATCTAGTGGCCAAGTTCACAGCTAGGTGTCGTTGATTGTAGTATTTTAAATTATGTAGCCTATTTTAGGTAGATTTCATCAGAAAGCTAACTATTGCAATGGGTGCCATGTTTCGACTTCCGGAAAATTTCGACATATCTTCGCGTTTCACATCCCCCAGACCCCAAACCACCGTCACTTCAAAAGTTTATATATATATGTGTGTGTATATATATGCATATATATCAGTTTCTTGTGGACACGATAACTGCCGTAATTTTGCACCAATCACTTTAATGTTTTACATAATATGTAACCCCTTAAAAAATCGGTCGAGTTCGTTAATGGGCAAAATCGGTTAAAGGGGGGGGAAATGGGGGGCTTTTTTTTCGAAAAAGTGAAATGTCGCTATAACTCTCTTAATACGTGAAATATCGAATCAATTCAAAGTTCATAATATTTGTTGGATAAGTGCCAAAAATTTATGTCAAATAGGTTTTTTGATAGGACCAACCATTGACCAAAGGGGTGGAAAAAAGTGTTTTTTTCGGGAAACATTAATCATATCTCTCTTAATAGGCACAATATCAAACCCGTACATAATGGAAAATATTCCCCTAATAATTACCTAAAACTTTGTCTGAAAGAATTTTTGATCTGACCTACCATTACGCCAAGGGAAGAAAAAATTATTTCGGAATTAAAGAACATGCCAAGTGCCATCAGAGGTTACCGTGACAACGCTTCTAAATTGATGAGGGATGAGCTATCAGAGGTTGCCAAGACAACGCCATTGCACGAGATCACATTCATTTTTCCATCTGACTGTGGGAAGCGGCTAACTGGTAGCATGCTGAACTTATATGCCCAAGGTCGCTGGTTCAAAGCCGGCCAAAGTCGTCGGATTTTCTAAGAGCGCTAAAAAACCCTCAGCATGCTTTCCTTTGGAGGAGAAGTTCCAACATACGTTGCAAGTTGCTGGTTGCGGTGGCATCTAGTAGCCAAGTTCACAGCTAGGTGTCGTTCACGTTAGGATATGGTAAAAAATTAGGAACTACTACTTAAAATTGACCGTCTGCAGACCTTACCTGAATTACAGACTAAAACAGTCATCACAATTAACACCGTTTATCAGATTCTACACACCCGGGGTTACATGAACACGTTGTCGCAGTCCCTAAACTGAGGAACCAACAAAAATCTCTGCGGGAGATAAAATTTTGCGAGAAGAAGTAACAGACTGTCTGATAGTTACACATCAGTTCCAAACCTTGCATAAGTAGGCCTACAGTGTGATCAGAAGTATAAAAATGAACCCCGAATGACAAGAAGGTTACCATCCCCATAAGACAATAAAATGATAAAAATATGCATACAAAAACGAAAAAAAGTTGATTTTTAACCTCCAAATGTAAAATACTTTCTTGCAATCAATGAGGTCTGATCCTCCTACGAAAACCTGCATATTTTGCCTATTATAGCCAATCCCCTAGTTTGCCCGGTGAAATCTACCTCCGCCTTCCGGCGTGCCGAGAGGATTTTTTGGTTTTGTGTTTGGTTTCTTTTTAGCCTATTTTCAATTTTGAAAAAAAAAAAGACTTATGAGATCACCCTTTGTCCGTCTGTGTGTGCGTGTGTGTGTGTGTGTGAGGTGTGTGTGTGTGTCCCTAATAACATTTAAACGGCTGGAGCGATTTCAATGAAACTCGGTAAGTTCATAGCACTATTTCGGACGACCCCGACCGTGCCCTTCAAATTTTGTTACGTCTCACCAATCCAACATGGCGGCTATGCGAAATATTTCACCAGCATTCAACATCTCCGAAACTATACCCGAAATCAAGCTGGATATTTTACGGTGAAAAAAGGGTAGCCTACTACTTATGTGACTTTTGAATAGCTGGTAACTACAAAACCATCATGGCGGCCACGCGAATTTGCGACTTTCAAATAGACGTTCCTCGCGATTTAACCAACCAAACGCAATAAAACTTGATACAGTATATGTTTATACACATTGGAATGCACTGACATCTAACTTAGTTCAATTGTTTACATAACCAAAAGAAGTCGGATGTGCGAAATATTTCACCGGCATTCTATATCTCTGAAACTATTAGGGGTATCACCCTGAAATTTTGTACGGAGATAAAGGGCACTACTGGAAGTTCATCTGTAAACTTTCAAAAACTGGTTAACTACAAAACGAACATGGTGGCCAAACGAATTTGAAAAGTTTAAATAGACCTTTCTCGCTATTTAATGTTCCAAACGCAATGAAATCCGGCACAGGAAATGTTTATACACATTGTATTGCACGGTATCTAATTTAGTTCAATTGTTTACATAACCTCAACATGGCGGCTGTGCGTATTTTAAAATTAAGTTTTTATTTCTTGTGTCGTGATCATGCGATCGAAGTGAAAGTTTGAATAATGAGCCTACGCATTAATTTCCCTTAAATGGTACATGACTCTATGGCCTATACATTTAACAATCCAATATGGCTACCATCCGGAATATTTAGACGGCTCTGAATATCTACGAATCTATTATAGCAATCAAACTGAATTTGTTTATGATCATAGGGTCTATGAACATAAGTTCACCAATAGGACTTTAAATAACGTCGTGATCACAAATCCAACATGGTGGCGATGCGAAGTATAAATATTCATATGGACGTTTCTCGCAATTTAACCATTCGAGTGCAGTGAAACTTGGTACAGTAAATCCTTATACGAATGTTAATCCCCTGGAATTTAATTTATTTCAATTGTTTCCATAACCACAAGATGGCAGCTGTGCGAAATTTTAAAATCTCCTTGTTACTTCTTGTGCCCTAATCATGCGATTGAAGTTTGAATGCCACACGTACACAATAATCTTCATGTAACACTACATAACTCTAGGACCTACATATATAAAATCCAACATGACGACCATCCGAAATATTTAGTCGAATCTCAATATCTACGAATCTATTACAGCAATCAAACTGAAATGTTGTATGTTGATAGAGGCAATTGACATAAGTAGGATATATGAAAATAGGCTGTATAGTTCTTCACGGAACTACTTGTTCTACTATTGTTTTGCTTCGGATATTTTTGTTTGTTTTTGCTTTTGCTTTTACATTTTGCTTTCTGCTTTGAGTTATTTGATTTTGAGTTTGCTTTCTGCCTTTGATTTTGTTTTAGAATTTTACTTTTTTCCTGTTTTGTGTTATACGGCCTTTGCTTTTGCTTTTGAGTTTTGCCTTCAGCATTGTGGTTTTTTGTTTTGTTTTCCGCTACTGTTTTTGATTTTAAAATTTGCTTTTCGTTTTGTGTTTTATTTTGGTTTTATGTTTTGTCGTTTTGTTTTGCTTTCTGATTTTTGATTTCTGTTTTGGTCATGTGTTTGATTTTGCTTCTTGCTTTGTACGGGGGGCGCAAAATAAAACAATTAATGAAAGCAAATCTACACGTTTTCATGTTTGATCTGGATAGCATTTGATATGTTTTATTTGCACCTCTCAATGTGCAAAAGCTCGGAAATGAACAGTTATGGTATGACTAACGCCAAATATTTTACACAAGTAAAGAGAAGAGGTTTCTCAAATTAGAAAGTATAAATGAAGGCCTACATAATCCAGTCATTTGTAATCAATCGGAAATTTGATTTTTCAAAATACATTTCTCAACATTACGTTCTTTTTAGAATTATTTGGTTCTGATGGGGGATTCATGCCCCTAATCACCCCCTGTAGCTATGCCACTGCACCTCATCTTCGACCCCGTTGATAGGTAAAACGACGAGACAGTGAGTGAGGAAGCAACAAAGCACAGCGGTGGAGCAGAAGTCTCTTTGATACCAGGAGAACAGGAAACAGCAAGAGCCAATATCACACTAAAATTGTTAGATATTTATTTATTATTTATTTTATTTATTTTTTATTTTTATTTTTTTATTTATCTAAGGACATGCCTTCTGTACATCCGGCTTCATTCTTATCCAAAGTACTATAGCCCGCGGTGCCTTAAATTAGTTACTGACAAGTAAGAATGTAACCTTATCATTTGTCCCCCATCACTACCAACATTTATAGTGTAATTTTGTACTGTTGGGTTCATTCAGTGCTGCATTCACTGTTGCCACTCATATTTTAAAGCCACCATGTTTGCAGAGCACTTACCGACACTGGAATTGGCGTCAATAATGAGACTTGAAAGGTGGGAGCCATGAGCTGATGGTCGTCTATCGCTGTGACATCATTTCATGTAGGCCAACATTCACACTGTTAGCCAGATAACATAATCTATAAAGCAACACGTATTGAAGAACATTGTTTCGTGTTTCATTTTCACTTCATGTGGAAGGCAAAGTCTTCCTATTTCGTATTATTAAACACTAGCGGACCCATGCACATACCACCCGCCCGGTGGATGAACACTATGCCCAAGCCTTTATATGGAATGTAATACGATTTCTATGCACACCTGTGTATAGGATGACCTAACCCACAAAAGGAAGAAAAAATGAAATAGGCTACAAGCGAGAATATACTTTAGGGAGAACGCGGGGGTACGCGTACCCCTTAAATATTTGATAATTGTTTAAGAAAATATATTGGTACATTTCATTCTAGTCCGGCAAATATAACTTCCGACTTGAAATTTCATCGATCAGCTGGCACCAACGTGCTTTTAATAACAGCTGCAGGAGATTTCGAGTAATCCTGGATTTAATCTATGTATTGAATCAGATTGTTTTGGTCGGCAACTCGGTACTCAGCAGCATAATCGAAAGAATAGGCCATATTATTTTCTGCTCGACAAAAGCTTTCTGTAATTGCCGCCTTATTCGAAGAAATTTACTTGTTTAGGCAAAAATAAGTAACAAAGTCTAACAATCGTGAAAAGGAAGTTCTGTTCTTATAAGCACGCAGGCTAGTGTTTGGAGGTAAGGTAGGTTGTTAGTTTGTGCCTGTGATTGATTTAGTTTTAAAGGATGAAGAAAATACCGAACTATTTTACATCCTCTCAGGCATCGAAAAAGCTGAAAGTTAATGAATGAATGAGTTAAAAAATTAATTCAATTCAACTTTTCATTTAACATGTCAGTAAATTGCCGGAAATTGCATGATCATGATGTTTTGTCTACTACATCTGAGTGGTATCCCTTAGCCTACATTTTGTATTAAAAAAAAAGCACTGATCAAATATCTTTGCGATTTCGCCCAGTAGCAGTTTGCGCATGTTTGCATCTCAACAATTGGCAACCGTGATGAAGCAGTGTGTGGCCAAAGTAGCTTAACTCATCAGATGTAGTTGTTCTCAGGAAGGACATCAGGCCATAAAAATCATAATTTCTGCCCCCATTAGAGAGCTTTTCTGGTGAGGAGCACCAGGAGTCTCTTTGCTACCAGGAGAACAGGAACAAGCAGGAGATATATCAAAAGACAATTTTTTTATTTATTTAGTTAGTTAGTTATTTATTTATTAAGAACATTTTACCCCGCTTATGCAGTAACAGTAGATTACAAAAAATCCGTTAGCCATATAAAGAAAATCTTTCGAGTGGTTAATATAAATAATAATAATAATAATTTTAATATTAATATACTAATAATAGTCCTAGTACATTTTTTTAGTCTTTCTAGGGAGACCGTGAGGAAATCTTCAAAAGACCGATTGCAAGCTATGCAGGATTCTTCCCTACTAAAACCCCACAAACCCTATAGGTAGGGACCTGAAAATTTAGCATCTATTTTCCTTTAAATTAGCATTTATTTTTTCCCTATTTAGCATCTATTTTTGGAAAATTAGCATGTAATTTTTTCCGGATTCTAACGGACTATATGTCTATATTGGCGACACTTGAGATACAATGTAATGTTCAAATGAAAGCATTGTAAATAACTCTCCGTTGCACTCTTTCAAGTTACACCTTCTGTCTCTTACAACTGTATTGTAGTGCGACAAAACACGCTCACTGTCCACATTGTTTGTTGTTGTCCACAAAAGATCTAAAGACCTCTTGGCAAAATGTTCATGTTCATATTGAACAGCAGTCAAGGCACGTAGCCTACTACTTCACACTCCTCATTTTGTTTTAACTGCGATTCAATAATATTCTTGAATGAATCATAGCCCTTCCTTATTTCATGACATGGAATGTTTATAAAGCCCGGACGTTTTTGAATATCAGTTTCTTTGTCATTGTTCAATACCACGTGTCTAGGATAAAATATCTGTGCTATGACTTCAAAGTTTTTGAGATGGAGATCACTTGCCTTTGGTCTAGCAAGCTTGCTTCTAGCAGACTGAGCTACTTTTACAAACAAATATTTCCTTGTAACACATTCTAAGGCTGTGAGTTTATCTAAGGCATTATCTGTCGCTTCAGAACAATGGCCTTGAATTATTGCACCAAAATTAACATCTAAGTTTTCAAGTTTGGGATAAGCTATCCCTATATTATATTATTATTAGTATTATATTATGGCGTACAACGACGAGACAAAGCCCCTCGGTGCGAGAAACAAAACTCGGGGGCCATAAAGGGTCCTCGAAAACTACTGTATAAGGCTCTAAATCCTACAGGATATGAAATATTCCCAGAAAAGAAAATCCACTGCCTGCTTCCAGTCTCCGACCGTGTCAGGAATGGAATGAATGAAGCCCCCATCTAGCGGCGAGGATATGAACTCTGCCGGCTGCCGAGGCCTGACGCACTCCTCTGGGGCAATGATTAAATGAATGACAGATGAAATGAAATGATGGTGGAGAGTGTTGCTGGAATAAAGGTTTGACAGGGAAAACCGGAGTACCCGGAGGAAAACCTGTCTGCCTCCATTTTGTCCAGCACAGATCTCACATGGAGTGACCGGGATTTGAACCACGGACCCAGCGGTGAGAGGCCGGCGTGATGCCGCCTAAGCCACGGAGGCTCTTGAAATACAGTATTCCCAGAAAACTAATTTAATTTAATTTTACAAACTAACGAAGGAATGCAAATCGGTAACCATGACAACATTATCTCAAGTGGTGGCATCCAACTTTCCATCTATTTCTGTAAGAAACAATGTCACTCCATTTATTACATTTCTGTGAAAGTTTGCAAATGGCTATAAGGTTATCACGGAACCAACGTAGACTGTATAATTCATCAATGCTATTAAGCAGGTCAAGGGGTAAACTAGACTCTTTTCATGCAATTTTCACGTGCGACATCTAGTACAGAAGGTCTATTATATCTCCAAACAGCAATATTTTTTCAAAAATTTCTGAATTGAATCAGCCTTTTTTGCGGCATTTAGGAATTTGGGCCATTTGAGGCTAAAGAACCTGAATTTGCATGCACCACAAGCCTTTATAATTTATGAAAGGGGTCTTCCTGTGTATGGGGACCTAACACAACGTAGAGGGTCAGTTTAAATGTGACATGTATTGCGGTTCATCTACAAGGCTTTCAATTCTATTTCACGTCAGGAAGTACACGTTAGGTGAATTTAGTTTGAGAGCACATTTTAACTAATCCTTTTTTTTTTTTTTCGACATACGGGCTCATCGTAAGGATGATTTTGTTTGATACTGTGTGGTAGATAAAGCCATATTTGGTTGTCTGGGTGATATGTTGTAGACAATAGAATTTTCTGTCTGTCTTTCTGTGTATCTTTATGTAGGCCCTACGCCTATAACTCGTGTTCGGATGCTTGGTGCATCGTAAAATTATTTATGGTAACCATGAGAGTCAATACACCAATCATTTATAAAACTCTTCACCGTACTTTTCATACAGTAGATGGGTGGATATGGGGAAAAACTTCTCAAAATACATGCTAAAATAGGCGAAATATAAAAATTATCCTAGAGAACGACCAAAGCATATGTTGCGCTTCTCAATGTGAGACTCAAAATTTGGGAGTCTATAACGGGTCTCCGAAAACCACATTTTAAGGCCCTTAAATTAGGAGTGTGTGTGATATTCCCAGAAAACTAACTTCGTTCTGATAAACTTCTGAAGGAATGACAAACTACTAACCATTGCAACAGTAGCTCAATTGATAATGTCTGGTGTTAACACCGAACGCCGTTCGAAGAACGGGTACTTCTGCTAGTAGTGTTCTATAATCATTTGGTTGAAATAAAAACATAACAAACTTTCTCCTTAAGTGTCTCATTATAAACCTATTGGGGAAAGTGTGGTTCATGAACATGCGATATTTGTCGCACGGGTCCGCTAGTCTATATTATAATACGCAAAGTTCATCCGACAAAGAACTCAAGCTCCTGAACCAGAAGGAGTTAGAAGGTGTGGTTTCTTCCCAATCTTCCAAATCGTCTCAATAGTACAGGAAAATTCATGCATTTCTTGAAAAGTGAACGGAAATACATTTATTTGTTAAAAAGTGTGTTTAAACAAACAAAGAAGACTATAGCCCCTGGCAGACCTGTGTCGCGCACAGCCCACATAGTAATAGGGCCGGACGGGTAGTCTATACTGAACCCTTTAGTATTGCAGTGTTTATATGCAAGAATCTTGATCAAGGGGTCGCGCTCAGTTCATAGTGTGATGTTTACGTTCGCCAAACAACATGCTCTACTGAGGTAAGGGTCATAGGATTAAAATTATAAATAAGAAGGAAAGTGACAAGACGTAAAATAAAAACATAATTTAATGACTATTAGTGCATAAAACGAAAATAAACAACAATACAAATCCTCCCTGAATTTTCCCATGACAGGAATGTCTATCAATGTTGAGGAGTCAGACGGATCTCCCCCTTATAAAAAATGTGGATCCTGGTTCCACTAACTTGCATTTGAATTTTATGTACGCGTAATGACTAACTACGAGAAATGAGTACTTGGATGACTGTTCGTTTACAGCGGATTAACAGCCACGATGCTTACGAACAATCATCTCGTAAATCAACTTTTACTGATATGGGACATGACACTAATAAAAACCCTTAAAAATTAATGCTGACACACAATCTAAAATCTACTCTTTACAGGAATCTCCCTCGAGACCCTCCTTCAGAGCGATGACGCATCTGACAAATGAGCTGCCCACATGGCCAATTGCTCAATACACAAACAAGGAAAAGACAGCATCGCACGTGACTGCACGGGTCACTAATACGGAATATAAACATGGACTGAAACCAACAACAACAAAAGCCTGACCGGCTGAGATTACTTTATATGAACAAAAATGCACGTTAAGCTAACGCTTCGGAGATTATAGTGATTCGTAGGCAACTCCCATTTATTTAACAATTTTTACCATTGATCAGTTCTTATTCTGTATTTCAAGTAATTTTACGGAGCCAACAAGCACTCCATTGATGACCTTGATGCAATCCTTTCCAGCCCGCCTTGTGAAACAACTTTCCCTTTCCTCACTCTGTCATCGTCCAGCCCAGTGTGTAAAAATAACTTGACCACCTGTCTCGTTATCTCGTAGAATCAACAGCAACAAATCTCAACCACATAAACATATGGTAAGACATTAATCGAAATAGCCACATATGTCCTCGCAAGGTAACCATATGGACTTGGCACCAAGCTGACAGAAATCAGTCTACGCTGAAATTCCCGCTTGTAATGACCAATAAAATACACACACACACACACACACACACACACACACACTGCTGGGAATGACATAACATTTTTCACACAGGTCGGCCGAATCAGGTGCTCACAAACTATTTAAGAAAATATTAAAATCTACGAGAGAGCTGACTGCTCCTCGCCACAATTCACATTGCACCCACGGCAATAAACTCACTGAATCTGATCAATAATAAACATTACAAGATTAATTTCCCCTCCAATCTACTGCATGATTATATTAATTCAGTCCTACTTCTGAAACACAATATATCTCCGAGAGACGTTTTTAACCGCATTGCGTAACATATGCAAACACGGTTGTGCACATAGCTTCGTTATTTAAAACAAACAAACAAGAACTTCCGACTAAGAACACATGTGCGAGCTGTTTCCATGCAAAAGGTGTGTCAGACCAAAACTAAATACACTACGTTAATCAACACAAGCAAGATATTTTCAAAACAAAATATGTCCCATATACCATAAGTTAATTTGTCAGATAATAAGAATATTATTCAGTACTCATCCTCGGCCAGTCACCCGTCAAAGGACATCAGCAGCCATCTCCCAACTTGAATGCTTTTAGCTCATGGGAAACATTTCAACGAAGTGATGATGATTCCATACAGCTTCCATGATCGACGCTGCCATCTCTCGTGCTGATTCAAAAAGTTATAGATTATTACACACTCGATATCTGAATACAAAATTCGCCGTTTCAGGTACTTATTTCCCCAGAACAGTCTGTTGGCGAATTGTCGATGATATTGTCCCTACAAAAATAGTACTGTGACTATCTATCACTGAATTTAACACATTTATATTAATAAAAAGCTGTGTCCTCATGACACGCAAAGTACAGTAATAACCTGTGTCTTCCGACACACAAAAATATAATAACAACCTGTGTCCTCCGACACACAAAATATAATAATAACCTGTGTCTCCTGACACACACAATGTAATAATCATGTCTTGGCTCTTCACGCCACTTATAAATGAACTGGCCCTAGGTATCGATAGAGGGGGAAATTATATAAAAATTTCTCAAAATAATAGTGGTACAGGAATGAAACAAATATCACTGAACTCGTAAAATTGCGCAGGTCAAGAATATGCCCATTAATCCTAGAATCGATCGTAGAGATGTTGTCTAGCCGATCTCCCGCGTTAATGCCAGCTATCGCGTGCCCAAGCTAGACTTGGCGCGTTCGTAAGCATTCATCTCTCATTGGTTCCACTTTTTCAATAACTTGGCGGTTTTTATCAGACCTCGGCCTTGTAGGAGTGTCCAGTAACACCATCAGCCACTCACGTTACTGCATTATATTTTTTTTAGGCGCGAATATTACAATGAACATGCCATAAGCGTGTCTCACCACGCGTCCCTTCTATTTTGAGGTAGCCATCTCCTGTCCTATTGAAACATTGCTAGGCTCTTTCTTTTCACAATTCTAAAGTATTTTGCCTTTTGTCAAACTGCTGTAGGTAAGTCCCAACAGTCTCCAACAAATACTTGAAGTTTCCTCATCTTCGTCTGGCTATTTCATGACGCTGGTGGAAATATTAATTAATTGTAGAAATAAAAAATCGAATCATTTATCCATCAGAGGATAAAGGGTTCAATACACATGGGGGGCAAACAACCCATTGTGCATTGAAAAGAATATTCAAACAGAAATCTATCCACAGCAGTGACGAAATACACTCTGATTTCATAAATCTCGACAATTTGTTTAAAAAGTGCGTTTAAACAAATAAACATATTTATAAAAGCCCATATAACAGTTGTGCCGGGCGGGTGGTTGGTTAATGAACATGCGAGATTTTTCGCACTGGTCTCCTAGTAGCCTATGTTATTATTACGTCTTCGCCATATAGTGATGAGCGCATCACAACAACTGGCATCCCTGATGAAGCCGTGTTGCCAACCTAACGGCAAATTTGCAAACGCCTGGGTATTCCCGCACTCGACAAACGAGTAGGTTCGAACTCCACCAACGGCCGTCCTTGAAATGGTCTTTGGCTTTTTAGATTTTCCCTTCTAAAACATGATGCACGGTCTAATCCTTCCTGGTCGACCAATCCCATTTTAATCTATAGGCCTATTCGTTCTTTCATTAACTCGAATGCTGCGGTTGGTTTCTTTCAGGAAGGACATCAGTCCGATAAAGTCGCAACTCACCTCATCAGTGGCGTACCTAGGATTTGCTTCTGGAGGGGGATGAGCGAAGTCAAAACTGAAGTATTTGCTCTTTTGGTTTTTTGTTTGTTTTTTTTCTACAATTTTGTGTTTTTTGTCTTGTTTGTTTTCTGATTTTCCTTCTGCATTTTGCATTTTGCTTTGAGTTTTGTGGTTGTGAGTTTGTTGTTTGCTTTTGAGTATGTTTTTGAATTATACTTTTTGATTTTGATTTTGGTTTGATGTTGTTTTTTTGCCTCTGTGGTTTTGTTTTTGTTTTGTGTTTGTTTTCTGCTTTAGTAGGCCCATTTGTTTTTAAATGTTTCTTTTCGGTTTGTGTTTTATTTTGGTCTGACATTTGTTTCCTGCCTTTTTTCTTGCTTTTTGCATTTTGCTTTCTGTTTTGGTCATGTGTTTGTGTTTGCTTTTTTATCTGTGCGGGGAGTGCAAAACAAAACAATTAATGAAAGTAAATCTACACGTTTTCATGTTTGATCTCGATAGCATTTGATAGCCTATATTTGCACCTCTCAATGTGCAAAGCTCGGAAATGAACAGTTATGGTAGGATCGACATCAAATATTTTACACAAGTAAACAGACATTTTCTCAAATTAGTAAGTAAGTATAAACGGCCTAGTCGTTAGTCATCAATCCGAAAATCAGCTATTTTCAAAATGAAATTCTCATCAAATTACGTTTTCTTTAAATTATTTGGATCTGGGAGGGATTGATCCCTCTAATCACCTCCGGTAGTTACGCCACTGCACCTCATCGTCAACACGAGACACTGCAGGGAAATGTTTTGTGTTGATGGTGGTCGAGTGAGGAAGTAGCGGCGGAGCAGCAAAGGTCTCTTTGCTACCAGGATAACAAGAAATAGCAAGAGCCAATATCACACCATAAGTTGTAATTTATTTTTTATTTTTTATTTCTTTTTTCTTTATTAATTATGGTCATCTGAAGAGTAGATAATAATAATAATAATAATAATAATAATAATAATAATAATAATAATAATAATAATTTTATAACTCCACCTGCAGCAACTACTGGGTGGATTGAGTAGCTCAGTCGTTGCTGTTGCCGGTCCCAAGTCCGGGTAAAGGAGGAGGGTTGGCTCGAAGCCGTAAAATAATATTCAGCCCAGAACACCAAGAGGCACCAGTAAACCACAGCATAACATCAGCTGCCGTATGAACTAACAATCCTTACGATGAGAGTGAATATTATGGATTATCAGCGATTCGCTCGCCGTGGGCTCACGCCCATCAGCTAAAATCAATCACGAACTTAGCATGATGGAAGCACAAGCAAAAAAGCAACTACCTCAGGCCAGAGCTAAGAAGAGCGAAGGCGAACCTGGTCATTCGGCTTCTGGGGGGACCAGGACGGCATGCCGGGAAGGATCGGAGCTTCCCAAAAATCCTCAAACCTAAGCGAACGCAATTCATTGGTACACTAAACGTACAGACGCTGACCAAAACTGGGAAACTCAAGACACTGACGGACACCAGCGACAGATTCAGAATTCTCATACTTGCAGTACAAGAAACACGATTCCGTGATTGCGATCACTTCGACTCCGGTGAATACCGTATCTATAAAGGAAAACCAGCAACTAAGCTAAGAAATAGTAATTTACATGTGTTCGGAACAGCATTCCTTGTGCACAACAGTATCCAGAACTCAGTGATAGACTTTGCATCACCTTCGAATCGTCTCTCTCTACTCACAGTTAAATGCGCCAATAAGGCCTATACATTGATAAACTCACATGCTCCAGTTAACAATGATCCTGACAAAAACAAAGTTGAGAAGTTCTGGTCTCAACTTGAACGGACACTTACTAAGATTCCTCAACACCACATTAAGATCCTCCTCGGAGATTTCAATGCGCAAATTGGCAGAGAACGGGAACACAGACATATCATTGGGAATTTCTCGGCACACAAAAAGACGAATGCGAATGGGCTTCGCTTAATCAACATATGTGGAATGGCCAACCTACAACTAATGTCCACACATTTCAAGAAACCACCACGAAAAATGACTACATGGAAATCTCCCATAAACCACATCGGGGAGTATCAAATAGATCATGTAGCAATAACCAGACAATTATCTCCAGAAATCATCAACGTGAGGGTACGCAAAGGTTACGTCGAGTCCGACCATCATCTCTCGCAGATCAAAGTCAGCTTCATACCCAATCGTAAAAAGCGTCCAAATTCCAAACTCCCACGCATAGATCCGGAGTACCTAAAAGAACACGCACAGGAGTTTACACAATCATTACAGACTAACACGGAAACATGGGATGAACTTCTCAAGGCCATCCAAGAATCAACAAGAAAACTCGGCAAACCACCAAGGAAACGAAAACACAGATGGTGGAGCATAGACTGTGATAAAGCCCTAGAGTCCCGAATCCGAGCCTGGAAGACATGGAATAGCAACCGAACACCAGAACATTGGCAGAACTTTTTACAAACGCAGAAGCAAACATCCAAAACAATCAAACGAGTTAAACGCATGTACCACCTCAAACGATTGGAAGAAATCGATAATGACTTTAAGAGGAACAACACACGAAATTTCCACAGGACATTTAGGGAAGAACTGACGAACTACAAGCCGCCCAGTCTTTGTTTTCGCCGCCCTGATGGCACACTTGAGACAAACACAAAGGCCAATTGTGATATCCTGAAACAGTTCTTCGAGGAGCTTCACAATTGTGAACCACCTGCAGAGAATCTCCAACTCCACTTTACTGCCCCAAACCAGGACTCAGTACCACCAACATATGATGAGATACAAAACATCATATTACATCTCAAAAACAACAAGTCACCAGGAGAAGACGGTGTAATCGCCGAAGTGCTCAAGATTGGAGGTGAACTCTTGACTGAAAGACTACAAAACATCATTGCTAATATATGGGAGAGTGACACCATACCAGTTGATTGGAAAACTGCTTTGATTCACCCACTACACAAAAAGGGCGAGAAGGCAGATCCGAATAATTACCGAGTCATTTCACTCCTGCCAATCGCCTACAAGGTACTCTCACGTGCCCTCCTCACCAGATTGGAGCAACAGACAGAGCACAATATCAGTGAATATCAGGCGGGATTTCGACCGCGTCGATCGTGTGCAGAACAGATCTGGAACCTCAAGATGGTACTCCAACATCGCCAGTCGAATCGCACAGTTGTCACCTTCGTAGATTTTAAGAAAGCATATGATTCAATCGACCGCGCAACTCTGTTTAATATACTTCGTGAATATGGTGTGGACAACAAAACAACTACATTAATCCAACAGACCTTGACAGATACAACTTCTAAAGTTAAATTTATGGGTGAAGTGTCCGAACCTTTTCACATTAGAACAGGCGTAAGACAGGGTGATGGGTTGTCCCCACTCCTATTCAACCTGGTACTAGATAAGATCATCAGAACATGGGAGAAAGAAATACCTGGAATAAGTATGGGAACAAAAGAACAACGAATCAACATAAAATGCTTCGCCTTTGCTGACGACCTAGCAATAATTACCCGGACTCCAGAAGAAGCCAGACATGCCATCGAGAAGCTTCATGAGATATCAATCAGAACCGGCCTCCATATCTCTTACGAGAAAACACAGTACATGGATTCCAAGAGCACAAACCTGGCATCAATTACAACCAAATATGGCGACATCACACAAGTTAAGCACTTCAAGTACCTAGGTGAAATTATCGGGAACACTGGTAACGAAAGAATGGCTAACAAAACACGTGCAGAAAAATTACGCAAAGCTTACACAATCACTTGGAATATTTACAACAAGAAATCACTTTCCACTAAAACCAAACTCTATCACTACCACACAGTCATCCTGCCAGAGGCACTCAATGCGATTGAGACGTCATCGTTAACCATCAACATCAAATACATTGAGAAGATAGAACGACAAATACTGAGAAAAATCTTTGGACCAAAGCTTCAGGACGGTATCTGGATGAGGAAAAGCTCAGACGAACTGTATTCACGGACTGAACGATTCGCCTCACTCGCACGTAAAAGACGCATGAAATTCTACGGACATATAGCTCGAATGGACAACTCCCGACTGACCAAGAATATCTTCCTCATAGTCAATGGAAACCGACAAACCAAAGTACGCTGGCTAGCAGACACCCAAAAGGACCTCACTGAAATCAATATTGACCCACTGACAACGACGCGGACTGCATATAGACAAAAAGTAAATTCGTATAAGTTTCCACCCAAGATCCCTACGGGACAGAATTTGAAACTTAAAGCTGCATGGACACAAGAAAGAAGACAGGCACATAGCGAAAAGATGAGGAAGTTTTGGGAAGATAAGAAGAACAAGAAGACCAATGTTAACTAATGGTTCTAAGTGTTCCTTAGAGGGCCAAACGCATTATATATATATATATAATAATTTTATTTCGGGTCCCAGGAATCAACCTGGGAGGAGTCCTTACGGCACTGGGCTAATGGGAGTGAAATGCGTTGTTGCATGTCAGCTGCGTCTTAAACATATTGGATTCAGCAAGAGAATCCAACTTAGCCTCTTTCACTCCAACTCCAGCATGTAACCAACAAGAGGTGCCCCCTGTTAAGCCGAGCAACCCAGTGGAAGGTTGGGTAACCAATCCCAGCGGGAAGCTGGGTCGGCGAGCCGATCAGTGCTGGGGACTCCAAGGCTCACAACCATGGCAGTACATTGGTCAGTGTGCAATATCACTGGCCCCTTATCTACAGTTTTTTCAACTGTGAAAAGCATGGAGGAAATGTCTGCTGAAGCAACTACCCCAGGTGGTAACCAATCCACCGTCGTCTTGCACGACGCATGCAGGCCTTCGGACTCTGGGGAGCCAGAAACGACATGCTTGGAGGTATCGGAGACTCCTACAAACAAGATCAGACACAAACGACGCAACTTCTTCGCAACGTGAACTCCCTTATGAAGGTCGGTAAATTGAAACAACTGATTGACACCCTACAACGTCATCAAATCCTGATCGCAGCAATCCAGGAAACAAGGTTTGATGATGCAGAAGCTTTTGACTCCCAGGGGTATAGAATCTTCAAAGGTAAAGTCGGAAAACGTGTAGTAAAATCCATCCCCCACCTTGGCACAGGATTTGTGGTCAGTAAGAAGATTTTAGAGTCCATCACCAACTTCACGTCCCCCAACAGTCGAGTCTCGATACTTTCGTTTCGAAGCACAAATAAAATCTACAACATGGTGAACGTCCATGCCCCAATTAATCAAGCTAACAGAATCGATCCACAAGGGACGGAAATATTCTGGGAAGAACTTGAAGATATTCTATCCAAGATTCCCAAGGAACACATCATCGTCCTTCTTGGGGACTTCAATGCTCAGCTCGGTAAGGAAAAGAAATTCAAGAATATTATCGGAGAATACCCAGTCCACAGAAGAACAAACCGAAATGGAGAAAGGTTAGTGGAGTTGTGCAAGGCGTTCAACCTAGTGATGAAGTCAACCGCTTTCAAACGACTTCCTGCAAAACAGAAAACATGGACATCCCCAAATCCCCATCTCGGCGAATTCCAAATTGACCACGTTGCTATTTCTCGTAAATCTCGTAGAGAAATCCAGAATGTAAAAGTCTTAAGAAGCGCGAATCTTGACTCTGATCACTATCTTTCAAATATAAAATTAAAACTTCTTCCAAGATCCACCAAGAGATTTCAGGGAAGAAAGATCAACAGGTTTGATGTGGAAAAACTGAAAACACAAAGCGAATTCAGTCAGAAACTTGAAACACTTGAGCCGCAGAATTGGGAACAACTCAAAGAAGCAATTCTTGAAACGACACAGGAAACCATCCCACTGACAAAGTTGAGGCGGCATCCTTGGTGGACTAATGAATGTGACGATGCCATTCACCAAAGGCGGCTTGCCTGGTTGCGATGGAACAAACAGAAGAATGAAGAAAACAGAGAGAGATTCCTGGTCGTGAGAAAGCAGGCTGATAAAACCATACGCGGGATAAAACGAGCATTCCAATAAAATCAGTTGGCACAGATAGACCAAGATTTCAAAAAGAACAACACCCGTGATTTCTATAAAACCTTCAAGCAAAATCTCAGTAAATACACACAACCCAGTCTTCACTTTAGGAATCCCGATGGGAAACTTGCTTACAATGACTAAGACAGCTGTCAGATCCTGGCGAAATACTTTGAGTCCCTTCTCAATTGTGAGGCTCCAACATCGAAATATTCCTTTCAGAATAATGTGCTCGTCAATCCAGACTCAAGTTCACCAACTAGGGAAGAAATCAAGCAGATCATTCACTCACTTAAGAACAATAAAGCACCAGGTGAGGATTCAATAGTTGTCGAACTCTGGAAATACGCAGGTGAAAAACCAGTCGACAAGCTAACGGATATCATCCGGGAGATTTGGGAAACAGAGAAACTGCCCAGTGATTGGACATCGGCCCTAATTCATCCCCTGCACAAGAAAGGTGATAAAGCGGACGTAAACAACTATCGTGGCATATCACTCCTCTCGATAACATACAAGATTCTAGTACTTTTCAGTCGGTCAACACGAATGTACCCAAAAGAGATGGGTTATGCCCTAATCCTGAAATAAATTACATGAGATTAATAAAACACTAGGATGACCAGTTTTGATCGTCAAGCGATCATCATCAGATCCATTACACTTAGGCTACAAAATCTATGTTTGAAATACAGGTGAAAATATTTACAATATGTACAATTATTTAGTTGCAGTATTGGTACTGCAACAGTCAGTGTATGCTAAATGCAGTATATATGTTAGGTGAAATGCTAAATGGTGATAGCTATCCGGAGATTGTACTTTAGAGAGATTATATGGTTGTAAACTATGGTTAAACTATAAAATTTTTGGCTAACTACTTATCTGATTGTCTTCCGTATTACAGCTACTCGCAGTTTTCGTGCTCACTGGAACTCGCTGTGCGGTCGACTGCGGTGGTTATCTTAACGACTGGTTTTTCCCCTACCTCCTCCCCCCTGTCCCTACGTGCTGTGGGGAGTGATAGCGATGTGTTTATGTGAGGTGTTGCCAACCTAGATAAGATGTATGTTATTGAATGAGGTGGGTCTACAATTATTAAAGACCGTGGATTAGCCCTCGCCAAGCGTGGAGCATAACCCATTCGAACCAAGCGTTGACGGTCTTATGAGGACGTCCCGGCACCTTTAATACTGCCGCGAATATGGGCCTTGGTTTATTGCAGAAGAAAAGTACATCGTACACCTGATCCAGATAACATTTACCTATTTAAAAACCCCTAATTTCCCCCCTTTTTATCTAGCTTGGCTGTGTCGCTAAATTGTGTTTTGTTTCCGACAGGGTGTGTTTTTTAGAAGCGTGAAGAGGGGTGAGCTCTCCATGAACGTGTGTTCATTTAGATTGTAGGGATTGTTTCGTTTGGCTAGGTGTATCTCGATTGCTTCCTTTATGTCAAGAGCTCTGCCTTTCGATTCGTGATGGATTATTTTAAGGTCCGACTCTATGTTGGTAAAGCTGTGCCCTGCGTCACACATATGTTCGCACACGGCTGAATGTGTTCCGTATCTTATCGCATTCCTATGTTCATTATAACGTGTGTCTACTCGCCTTCCACTCTGCCCGATGTAATTAGCTTGACAATCGGTGTCTTGGCACGTTATAGAATATACCCCTGACCTTGAATACGGGTCACTTTTATTTAGATTTCTATTTAGGAGGTGCCTAGCGGTTGTGTTTTTCGTCGTGAAAGCTATCTTTATGCCTTGTTTTTTGAATAGGTTAGTGATTTTATATGTATTCGCATTCACATAGTTGAAACGCGCAAATTTTTTCTCATTACTGTCTGGTTTGAGAATCGTTTTATCTTTATTTTTATGTTTGGCTATAATTTGATTTATTTTGCTTGGCGAGAAGTTGTTTTCCTTTGCTATTTGCACAATAGTTCTTATTTCCTTATTATAGTTGTCTTTTGACATGGGTATGTTTAAAGCTCTGTGCACCATTGAATTGAAACCCGCTAGTTTGTGCGTACTGGGGTGATTAGACTGATTGTCGATTGCATGCGAGGTTTGTGTTGCTTTCCGGAATATGGAATATGAAAGGTCGTTGTCTTTATGTTCAATAGTTATATCGAGATAATTTATTTTCCGGTCTATTTCGGATTCTTTAGTGAATTTGATAGAGTGGTGAAGGCTATTAATGGATTGGAGAATTGTTTCTTCGCTTGTTAGTTCAGTATCGTAGATGCAAATTACATCATCTACGTATCTTTTCCATATTACTATTCCCTTTGTTGAAGTCTTTTCTAAGAACGCATTTTCTAGTGCATTGATAAAGATGTCAGCGATTAACCCACTTAGTGGCGATCCCATTGCTAGGCCTTCTCTCTGTGTGTATATTTTATTGTCGAATTGAAACACGTTTTGGGTGAGAACGACCCTCAGTAATCTCACAATCTCTTCAATTTCTTTTACCGAATTGTTGGATTTTAAGTTGTTTTCGATAGTGTTGATTGCTTCAATAATCCGGATATTGGTGTACATGTTAGTTACGTCGAAGGATACTAGCCTGAAGCTAGGTTTCATTTGTAGGGTGTTCAATGCTGTTACTAGTTCTGTTGTGTTCTTTACAGAGTTGTTTTTGTCGTTGGAAAGACGGCATTTTAAGATTTTTAGTAACTCTTTGCTGATTCTGTAATTAGGGGCATTCCTACAATTGACTATTGGTCTCATTGGGCATTCCTTTTTGTGTATTTTTGGTTGTCCCCTCAATGACGGTATTTTCGGGTTCATGTTTATTAGTTTTGATTTTTCGGCTTTGTTCAGTATGTATTCTGTTTCTTTTAGCGCACTTTTTATTTGTTTTTGGAATTTGTTGGTGGGGTCTTTTGTTAATTCCTTGATTTCGTTGTTGTTTAGGAATTCGACTGTTTTTTCAATGCATTCTGTTTTGTTCAAAATTACTGTAGTGTTTCCCTTATCTGCTTTTGTGATGATTAAGTCATGTTCTTTTATTTTTTGTTTCAACGACTTTATTTCTTTGAGTTGTTTGTTGTTTTGAATGTTATTGCTATCGCCCTCTCGTTTGAGAATTTTTTTGGCTTCGTTGGTGGCGAGATTTTTGGTTAATTCCCTGTCTTCTGCTGGGAGCTTGTGACTGGCTATCTCAATATCTGTGATTAACTGTTTTATATTGTGGTTCGTGTGTGCGTCTGTGCAGTTGTATTTCAAACCTTTGTCTAACATATTCATTTCACCTTGAGAAAAGGTTACGTTCGTTCTGTAGCGGCAAGCCGAGGTGATCGAGGAAACTTGCGCATGCCCGCCAGCATATCTCTGTCTCCTTCTATCACACTTCCCTTGCTTAAAGCACAGGTAGTGGCCAGCGGCTTGCTCCCTGGGTCAGCAAATACGTTGAATTCGTAGATTTGAATCGCGCGCCCGGAAGTAACAAAGTAACCTCATTTTCTCGAAGGGAAAAATTTTCTCCGCCAATCCGATTGCGGCATCGCCTTTTACATAACACGCAGAGCGTCCCTGATTTTTTTTGTCGGTATAATTAAGATACACCCTGTATATTACGCTAAGTTCATCCGACAAAAACTCAAGCTCCTGAACCAGAAGGAGTTAGAAGGTGCGGTTTGTAACCATATGTTCCAAATCGTCTCAATAGTAGCCTACAGGAAATATCATGCATTTCTTGAAAAGTCAACGGAAATATATTTGTTTAAATGAGTGTTTAAACAAATAAACAAGACGATAGCACCTTGCAGAACTGTGTCGCGTCCAGCCCGCATAGCACTAGCACCGGATTGGTAGTCTATACACATGGCGCGCACACAACCCATTGAAAAGAATAACTTATTCAAACAGAATTATCCGCAGCAGTGACGAATGGCACTCTGATGTCATTAATATCGACAATGTGTTTCAAAAGTGCATTCAAACATACAAACATATTTATAGAAGCCAAATAACATTAGTGCCGGGCGGGTGGGTGGTTGGTTAATGTACATGTGAGATTTCTCGCACAGGTTCCCTATTAATAGTAGCCCATGTTCTTATTTCGACTAGGATTTGCTTCTGAAGGGGGAGTCAAAGTTGGACTAATAAAATTGCTCTTTTGGTCTTGCGTTCTTTTCTACAATTTATTTGCTTTGTGTTTTTTGGTTTTGTGTTTGTTTTCTGCTTTCGCACTTTTGTTTCTTATTTGTTTATTATTTTTTATTTTACTTTTTGATCCTTTTTTGTTTATTTTTGCTTTTTTCTGCCTTTGTTATTGTTTTTGATTTTTGCTTTTAGCTGTGTGTTTTTGGTTTTGGTTTGGTGCGTGTTACCTGCTTTTGTTTTCGATTTTAAATTTTGTTTTTAGCCTATTTTCAATTTTGAAAAAATAGGCTTATGAGATCACCTTTTGTCCGTGTGTGTGTGCGTGTGTGTGTGTGTGTGTGTGATTCGTGTGTGTGTCCCCCCCTAATAAAATCTAAATGGCTGGAGCGATTTCAATGAAACTCAGTAAGTTCATAGCACTATTCCGGGCGACCTCGACCGTGCCCTTCAAATTTTGTTACGACTCACCAATCCAACATGGCGGCTGTGCGAAATATTTCACCAGCATTCAATATCTCCGAAACGATTACCGATATTACCCTGACATCATGTATGGTGATAAAGGGAGCTACTATAAGTTCACTTATGTGATCTTTGAAAACCTGGTAATTACAAAACCAACATGGCGGCCAAGCGAAGTTGCGACTTTTAAATAGACGTTTCTCGCGATTTATCCAACCAAACGCAATGAAACTTGGTACAGTATATGTTTATATACATTGTAATGCACCGACAACTAACTTCGTTCATTTTTTTACATAACCACAAGATGGCGGATGTGCGAAATATTTCACCAGCATTCTGTATCTCTGAAACTATTAGCGGTATCTCCCTGAAGTTTTGTACGGAGATAAAGGGCACTACTGGAAGTCCATTTATACGACTTTAAAAAACCGGTTATATACAAAACAAACATGGCGGCCAAGCGAATTAGAAAATTTGAAATAGACCTTTCTCGCGATTTAATGCTCCAAACGCACTGAAATCTGGTACAGGAAATATTTATACACATTGTAATGCACTGGTATCTAATTTAGTTCAATTGTTTTCATAACCTCAAGATGGCGGCTGTGCGAATTTTAAAAATTAGTTATTATTTCATGTGTCGTAATCATGCGATCGAAGTGAAAGTTTGAATAATGAACCTACGCAATAATTTTCCTATAATGGTACATGACTCTATGGCCTATACCTTGAACAATCCAACATGGCGACCATCCGAAATATTTAGACGGCTCTCAATATCTACGAATCTATTGTAGCAATCAAACTGAATTTTTTATTGTTCATAGGGGCTATGAACTCAAGTTCACTTATAGGACTTTAAATAACCTGGTGATCACAAATCCAACATGGCGGCGACGCGAATTATAAATATTCTCATGGACGTTTATCGCATTTTAACCATCTGAGAGCAGTGAAACTTGGTACCGTAAATCCTTATACGAATGGTAATCCACTAGCATCTAATTTATTTCAATTGTTTCCATAACCTAAAGATGGCAGCTGTGCGAAATTTTAAAATCTCCTTGTAACTTCTAGTGTCCTAATTATGCGATTGAAGTTTGAATACTACACGTACACAATAATCTGCATGTAACAGTACATAACTCTAGGACCTACATATATAAAATCCAACATGGCGACCATCCGAATTATTTAGTCGGTTCTCAATATCTACGAATCTATTACAGCAATCAAACTGAAATTGTGTATGTTGATAGTTGCAATAAGTGGGCTATATGAAAATAGGCTGTATAGTTCTTCACGGAACTACTTGTTTGTTTTGTATTTTATTTTGATTGAAGGTTTGTTTTCTGCTTTTGTTTACGTTTTTGCTTTTTGCGTTTTCTGTTTTGGTCATGTGTTTGTTTTTGCTTTTTTGCTTTGTGCGGGTGGTGCACAATAAAACAATGAAAGCAAATCTATACGTTTTCATGTTTTATCTCGATAGCATTTGATATGTTTTTTTTTTTGCACGTTTCAATGCGCAAAAGCTCGTAAAAGAAGAGTTTCTGTAGGACTCACACCAGTCGTTGTCATAAATCCGAAAATTAGCTTTATTCAAAATACAATTCTCATGAAATTAAGGTTTTTATTTTATTATTTGGATCTGGGGGAGCTTGATCCCCCTAATCAATCCCCACCCCGTAGTTACGCCACTGCACCTCATCTTTGACACCGTATATAAGGTAAAATTAATATACGGCGAGACACTGCTGGGAAATTTTGTTTTTAATGGTGAACAGAGTGAAGAAGCAGCACTGCAGGAGCAGAAGTCTCTTTGCTACCAGGAGAACAAGAAACAGCAGGAGCGAATATCACACCAAAATATGTTATTTATTTATACATTTATTTATTTATTTATTTCATTTATTTATTTATTTTTTATTTGTGTATTTATTTATTAATTATGAACATGTATTCTTTCTATATATCCAGCTTCATTCTTATCCAAAGTACTATAGCCCTCGGCTCCTTATATTGGTTACTAACAAGTAACCATGTAACCTTTACAAAGTTTCCACCCTTTCGAAAAACGTCTAAATAATCTTTTCAAATACGGAATTCTAGTTAATAAAGTTGTGAAGTACGTCTGTCTTGTTCTTGGGATGAGACAGAGAGTGAAACTTTTGGACAGGTACGACGAAAACTATATTAACAAGAAGTTGCGTGACGAACTAAAGAGCCTACTTATCTTAAAATTTAAGATCCATGCCAATCTAGGATATAGAGACCTATCTAGAATAATGACGAAATTAAGTTGGTAATGTGTCCAATTAGACACGGCTGGCTGGCATCGAACTGGGGTCTTTATCAAAGAAGACCAGGCCCATGATTCTGCACAGAATCGAATCATTGATATCTGAGGGGGAACAGCCACAGTGAACCCGAAGAACAATGAGTTATATCTGCATATAATCATAATGGCAGGATTTCACGGCTAGAACGGGAATATCATAGCTTTTAAGGTGGATCATTGCAGAAAATACCAGCCTATGTACGTTTTAGAGGCCAGAACGTAACGAGCTAGTTTGACATTTTGACAAAGCTGAGTTGAATGTGGGAGGAGAAGACATGGCGCCAAGATCCTACTTTCGGCGTGGCTGGAAGCTGAGGGGCATGATTAACGATCGAGAAAATCCCCTTTCGACAAGGCGAAACAAGGGAGTGGGGGCGGTCGCCCGCAGGAATTAATCAATTTCAGCCAAATGGAGCAATGAATTGAGATGAAACTTACACCCAGATGCATGTATTCTAGGAAAGATAATTTTGGAGTGTTCTCACGCCTAAATTAAAGCCTGCATCTACAAAGGAACCTCTGCACAGACCTCATCCGCTACAGAGTAAGAATTTGTGAAGGAACCGAGGGGAATAACCGGAGTAGCGTCATGACGCCGTGGAAGGAAGCAATTAATTATAATTAACTGGCCGAAGCGATTGCTTGCACGCGAGTGATTTTGAGACCTCCACACATAGACAAACAAGGATCATACTTCATTTTGTCTGGAAATGTATTATATCAAGAAGAGAGTCGGTCCTGGACATCCAGTGAACTACTTTTCATAAGGAAGCTTTATATAGGAGAAGCTGGAGCAGCGAAGTCAGTTCGTCTTGACTCAACACGTGAGCTAACACGCTGCCGGATCACGCAAGAAAGTGCGCGAATTTATAAAGTACTGACGCTCAAATGTACAAGCGGTGAACAATGAAAAGCGCATCAGGCAGCTTAATAACAGTAATTATGCATCATATAAGATTTAGTCTACAGCAGACGTATAAGCAATAGCATACGCGAGTATAGAATCAGTACAGCGTAGGGATAGTTTAGGATGATGCTACAGACAATGAACATAACCAGGAAGTGTTATCATGGGAAATATAACATATTATGGTAATGATCACTACAGTTACGGGAGCCTGGGAGGCGTCACAAGTAGTCGCAACCTAGGATTGAACAAATTTGCAGTAGAGGAGACATAAACTGTAGGTGACGGGAGTCGAACACACACACGCAAGATAGAATTTCAAGGAGACCAGCGGTTGTCAGGAGTTAGCTGCATCGCATCTCTGAGGTCAGGCGATAGTGGGAATCCAATCAAGGATCCATGTGTGAAAATAGTGCGAGAATTGTGTATAAAATTATATTACAGTGATTTTTAAAAGTGTTTATGTTTATAGGGTAAAAGAATGTGTATTGTGTCAAAGTGAAAATGACAACAGTGAAAAACGTAATTACCACGTGTAAAGGTTATACAATGTGTCGTGTGAATAATATCATGATGGCTTAAAATAAGCATCATGGCAGGCAAAACGCTGGCATTCTGGACCAACCCAGCAAAAATGAAAGTGAGTACAAATTAAATATGTTGATATGAGTTAATAGCTCACCATACAACGAAGCATCACTCTAAGATTAAGAATTAACAGTCATTTATGTACGAGATCACATCCCTCGTAGTTTGGTAAAATATGGCTTGGAGGATGATTTGTTTACTGCCATTTAGGCGTATGACACTGATGAAAGTAATGGTAACGTTAAATAATAATAATAATAATAATCTGGGTTCGGTAACAATAATGAATAAATAATCGGCATGTCAGGCCTATAGTACGTGCAAAGTGTGTCATGTCTAGCGTAAGAATGCTGTGTTATTGTAAACAGTAAGAAAGAAACGTAAATATCGAGGCAAAGAGAGCTTTTCAGTGTAATTGAAATGTTGAATAAATGTTTATTATGGTATATTCTACAGGGTTGTATTTGAGAGCCATTCAGATAGTTAAGGTAAGCCAGTAAATTTATACTTGTTTTGGAGCTACGTAGAACTTTGGCTTATGAGTAATTGCATAGAGGACGTGAGTGCTTTAAGAATTGAGTCATCTGTAAGAGATATTGTTTGAGCCGCGTTCAGCGAGCATGTAACGTAGAATCAAGAGATTTACGTCAATAAGTTGCGGGGGTCATCCGAAAATAGCTTGCGCGTTTGCGAATCTAGTCGGCTAATCTTCGAATCTACGATTTTATTCGCAACAGAGATGGGAAAGAGTCTGTCTGTATCCACTGTTCGCAGAGTTTTTGCCACCAGGGATAACTGTTAGAGACCCTAGGTGAGCCCACATATTAATTGATCTGCCCTTAGAGGTAAGACTAATGGTTCTTCGTATAGGAAACGTCGATTTCCTCTTGTTATATGCATGCTGCACCAGTGAGAGAACTGTGAAACTCACTTGAGATGCGCGCTGAAGCCACTGATGTCGACCACAGAACGGCAAAGCTATTTCGTGATCCATCCCTTGCCATGAATATTAATTAGGAGCCGAGATGAGCCCATTATACTCTAAATGTAGGTATTAAATAATTAGATTGACTCAATTCGTAAGGACACGACCCATTCAGGGTACCTCTAGCATGGCTGCACCAGTAAATGAACTTGACCCTGCGGGAAGCCAGATGGGGTGGCAGGTAGTCCACTAAACTGGCGGCCATCTTGCCGAGGCCAGCCGTGACCAATTCATTGTTCGCACGGAAAGGAAGTCAATAGACCTGATCCTTTTATTTTAAAAGTGTAGTGGGACACTGAAGAATCTCGATATTTCGATAAGTAATTAAGATATGCTTGATGTGATGGTATCAATTGAATTAAATGCATTATTTCCACACACATGCAATGTTGGAATGTTGTAATCGGATAATATTTGACCCAGTTATTCTTTGAGGAAGAATTAACTGCACCAAATAAATAGAGGCATGTTTGTAAGGTGTATTTGTCCAGTTCACACTAATTTATTCATACGGGTAGCGTAATTTGAATGACATGACACGTTTGTAACGATAATGTTTTGACCAGACCCAGAAAATCGTTGCATGGTGAAGCTATAAAAATATCTATGTCTATGTGTATTTTGGATGGGAAAGTGTACCACTTCAGCGTTTGAAATTGATGGGAAAAGATACGATTCGCACGACACAACACTTATTAAACAAGGCATAAGCTAATGAATTAATGTTACGTAAAGTAAATGTCCCGTGTAAAACGGATAAATGTTTAATAATTGTAGATTTCATGTCATTTAAGTATAATTTGTGTTTATTGTGTTGTGATATTCCAGTTTGTGTTAAATTGTGCCACGTGAAGAACACTATGGACAGTCGCAAATGTCAGAGAGTATCAATAATAGGATGTTTTGGATAGACTTGAGTGCGGTGAAGCACTAATTTTGAGGAGAAGAGACTCACAGATAATTTTGATTTTTGTTGTGGGAAATAAATGTTAAGTATTTTTTGTGTTTTATGTTGTATTGCCATGATTTACTATCATTAAATGTTATACTTAGGAATATGTTGTTTCTTTCAAGTAGAGTAGTCACTTGACAGACTCAAATCCTGAATATGTGATCGTATAGTGGGTTGAACGCCCCATACCTTGAAAGACCGTGAGTTAGCTGGGATACGAACACATGTTCCATATGATGACGATTGGGTACATGGAGGACATGTTATTGTACTAGGATTGAGTCACAGGTACTACTAGAGGTCGGTCAAGATAGTAAATGGTAGAGACAAGTATAGCAGCAAAGTTAGGATATCGTAGGAAAAGGCCGCGTCCCATAGTAAATAAGCCTTCACGTTTAAAATAAATGTTGATAATCCTCCATAAGACATGCTTAAATGTAATGTAATGCACGATCCTCTTTGTTTATCATGGCATGGCCCAGCGTGGGGCATTCGGCAATAAAAACCACTCCCTGGACGGTTTTACTAATAAATCAGAAAATGGCCGATGTCATGCAATGGAGCAGCCACCACCCTCTTTATTTATCATGGTGCCCGTAATAACTTGAGGCTTATGGGATTCAGAAAACCCCATAATAATAGTATGGTTCTCATGGGGGAAAACCATAATAGTATATTTTTCCTCAAACTGTGTTTGAGCGATTGTGAGTCTTTTTAGAAAATACTCAGACATTAGACATTGTTGTCAGACGAGTGAATATACGGACGGTTACGAGGGTCTAAACCCATTCCATAGGTGGTCACAGCACTGTGCTAAAATGAATGTTGTTGTTCTCGCGACATCGGAATTCTTTTCCCAATATAACGCACCAGCATGCACAGCAACGGCCTGCCTATATCTCAAAGATAAGAAATACAGGATGGCTGGCACTGAGGGGGTACTTAAATGTATCGCGGAATTGAAGGAACATTTCGATGCTACTCATGCCAAGAGTAGGGAAGATGCTAAAGCATTTCAAGATGAAATAACGGGTAGATTGGATGCTAATCAAACTGAAATGAACAATAAGTTAGAGACTAATCAAACTGAGGTGAGCCATATGTTGGCTACGGTAAATACTCAGTTAGAGACCAATCATACCGAGGTAAGCCAGATGTTGGCTACGGTAAATACTCAGTTAGATTCAAATTTATTAGAGGTCAATAAAAAAATTGATGATGTTAAAGAATCTAATAAGTAAGAGGTAACTAAGAATATTATTAGCGTGGTTTCAGAGATGCAAGCAAATAACGACAAACGCTTTGAGTCAATAGAGGTAAAGCTCGAGAATAATCAGCAAGCGTGCAGAGAATCGCAACGTGAGATCAATAATAGACTAAACAATATGCCCGTAGAGCTTAAAGATATTCAGAATCAGAACGAAGCGAACACTAAGCGGCAGCAAGAGCAATTTAATACGTTCACTCAGACCGTGGGTCAAAGGCTTGAAGACAGCGACGAAAAATGGAGTTATCGTATGGCGGGCTACGCAAAAGCTGTAGACGAAGCATTAAGGAAGCAGGATCAGAATATCCTTGACCAATGCAAGGAGATCTGTGAAATAAAAACTTCCGCTAAAGAAAATAAGGGAATAATCATAAACATGAAGACGCAAGTTGGAAAGGGTCAAAAAGAGTTAGAACAAACTCAAAACGATCTAGCAGTCATACATAAAAGGCAAGATGAGGACCAGGGAGAAATTACCAAAATAAGGACCGAAATCTCCAATATGCACGGTCACATCCAGAAAGAGGTTACAGGCTTTCGAGAAGAGTTGGAACTTCGAGAGGGCTTGAAAAATGAAGCCAGTGATAAAGCGCTTGCCGAGGTAAGGCAAGGTTTAGCGGGGGAAATGTCCCATATAAAAGAGAGCCTTAAATATGACAAGGAGAAAATCTTTTCTATGGCAGAGAAAAACCGTGATCGTCTGGAAAAAATAGAACGAGAAGTATTAGCTCGTTTAGAAAGAGCGGAAATTAGGCACAGCCAAATGGAAACTAGAATGATCGCACATGAGGAGTCCATATTGCGAAATCCTAGATCTAATAAAGGAAGCATGGATGAAAATAGGAGAAATAGATGGGCAGATATAGAGGTACAGCCCACTCCGAAAAATACAGCCATGCCAAGTGACAGCCCGTATACCACACCTGGTATACCGATCGCTACGTCCACACCGCATGAAAATGCTGTACAAAGTCAGATAGTCATTGTTGTAAGGGCTAGTGACGAGAAACCGAGGAAGCATTCTGGGAGTAACTCAAATATGACACCCAAATACTGGCTCAAAGAGGTTTCCGAATACTTAAATGACGCAAAGGTACCGCCAGAGCGAAGGTTAAGAACTATCGAAAAACTGACTGAAGGTGAATGCGCCTTATGGTTCAGAAGTTTTCGTTACACGTTTGACACCGTAGAAGAATTCCGCCAGGCGTTTTTAAGAAGGTACGGGGATGCAAATATACAACAGAATCTCAGATTGGACTTGTACTCCAGACGCTATAGTACAAATAATCCAACGAAATATGCTGAATTCTTCATAGCACAATTATGCCGTTTTAAAGAGCTTGACGAGGCCCCTAGAGAACTATAACTTTGTATAGCGATAGCCAAACAATTAACATACGAAGTGCAACGACTATTAATCTCGGCAAAAGCCAAGACAGCGATTGAAATGGAGGAAGTGCTTAGACAGCTCGATCTCACCACAACGCAGCATACGAGGCAGAGTCGGAATACGGAACAAGTCCACATGACTAGTGCACCAACCGAACCGACTGAGAAGTCAGACTGGCAACGAGAAGAACGGGAAAACCTGAATTGGAGGCCAGCATACAGAGGGAGATCGAACCGCGGACACCGAGGAAGGAAAACCTGGAATCAGCGCGATACAAGAAATCAACAGCCTGATGACAGGAGAAATTACGGCCGAAATGGGAATAATCGAGACTGGAGATCCCAAGAACAGAGTCGCGGGTTCGACGAAGAAGCAGAAGAACGTTATCACGCATCATTAAGATATATGGAGGAGCGTGGAGACGACAACAGAAAACCGCAAGTGCATTGGGATGAAGCAATTAGAAATAGAAGGTCACCCGACATCTATAAGGATGATGACGGAGCCAAGAGTCTGGAACTTCAGCAGCACGAAGACAGAGAGAAGAACTCCACAAGAAATGGGGCAATAGAAAAAAACACCAAAATTAAATGACCAAATAGGAGAGATAAATGCAGGGTGGAATACAGTGAATGTGGTTAACTGGATTGCTAAACCTGAGGAACTCATCGAAGACCGAGAGGAAGGGCCGGTCACTGTAAGAAGGGAACTACCCATTATTATTGTAAACATCGCAGGCATGAAGATAAGGAGTCTTCTAGACACGGGCTCGACTGTGTGTTTAATTACCCAGGCGTTATATAATGAAATGCAGGAATTAACCTGGGAGGAGTCCTTGTGGCTCTGGGCAAATGGGATTGAAATGCGTCGTTGCCTGTAATCTGCAACCATAGCATATTGGATTCAGCAAGTGAATCCAACTAGCCTCTTTCACTCCAACTCCAGCACGTAACCTACAAGAGGTGCCCCTGTTAAGCCGAGCAACCCAGTGGAAGGTTGGGTAACCAATCCCAGCGGGAAGCTGGGTCGGTGAGCCGATCAGTGCTGGGGGCTCTAAGAAAAACGGTCAACGGTCTCAAAGGTGGAAGAAGAATTTCATTTCTCAACGGCTGAGAGGGCGGAAGAACCTAGTGGAGTCAACCACGAAAACAAATCATTTCTGACTAACAATCTGATCTTACTTTGGAATATTATTCCTACCCTTGAAACACACAATTTCAATTGCAGAATGGAAAAGCCGCTGAAATAAATCACTACCCCAGGAGGCAGCTCGGATGAGAAATCCACCATTGCGTTATGCAATGCATCGGGAACTAGGGTTCTGGGGAGTCCCAACATCTGCAATAGGGATGAGTCGGAGCATCCTTGGAATCCCTCCAAACTTAAGTTTAAATAGTTTTTTGCAGGTACTTTGAATGTAAATTCTTTACTGAAGGTGGGTAAACAGAAGGAATTAGAACTGCTTTTAGATAGAAACGAAATTCAAATTTTAGCAGTACAAGAGACAAGATATTTGGATGAGAATGTGACAGAAACGAAAGATTATAGAATCTTTAAAGGTAAACCTGCGATTAAAATTATGAAAGGAATGCCACTCTTGGGAACAGCCTTTTATGTCCATAAACGTCTATTAGCCAATGTAACTGAATTCAAATCACGCTCAGAAAGGATGTGTCTTTTGACAATGACTTGCAAAAATAAAATATATACTTTTGTTAATTGTCATGCGCCAATAAACGAAGACAACAAGAAGAATCCAAATAAAGTAGAGGAATTCTGGGACCTCCTAGATGATGAAATATCTAAAATTCCAAAATCAAATGTGGTGATATTACTTGGAGATTTCAATGCCCAAATAGGAAGAGAGAGGATTCATAGACCAATAGTGGGAGAATATGCTGCACACCAAAGAACAAACAGAAATGGGATGAGATTAATTACGATTTGTCAACTTTCTTCAAGAAATTGCCGAGAAAAGCTAAAACATGGATTTCTCCAAATCCAATACTAGGTGAATTTCAACTGGGTCATGTAGCTATATCCAAAAGAAACATGAAAGCAATTATGAATGTCAAGGTTATAAGAAGCAGAGAATTTGACTCTGATCACTATTTGTCAAAAATTAAACTCAAATTCTTACCCAACAGAAACCACAGAAGAGGGGAGAAAGTAAATAAATATAACACAAATAGACTTCAAATTACACAAGAAACATTGGAAAAATTTCAGGAAGAAATTAAAGTAACTCATCATGGGAAGTGGCAAGATTTATCTAAAGAAATAACCAACGCAGCTCAGAAGACGTTTGGGCTAGCCAAACCTAAGAAGAAACATTGGTGGAATCAAATATGTGAGGATACGTTACAAGAGAGAACAAAACAATGGAAAAAGTGGAAATGCTCTGGAAAGACGGAACATTATGACCAATACAAACAGCAAAGGAAAGACACTGCTAGAATAATAAGGGGAGTTAAAAGATCATTCGAAAAATCACAACCTACTGACCTGCAAGACAGCTTTGTTAAAAATAACTCTCGAAATTCTATCAGACTTTTAAGAGTCAATTAAAGGGGTATCAAGCGCCTAGCATATGCTTTAAAGATGAAAATGGTAGACTTGGCCTAAGCAATGTTGAGAACTGTGAAATACTTGCGAAGCACTTTGATCAACTCTTTAACTGCCCTGAACCAGATCGTAAGCTGGAATTCTCACAAGCAACAGAAAATCTGGAAGAAGATATACCACCCAATGCTGAAGAAATTAAAGAAGCAATTAACAATCTAAAAAATAATAAAGCTAGCGGAGAGGACTCTATAACAGCTGAACTTTTGAAATTGGTCTGAATCAAAAATCATTGAAGAGCTGCAGTTAATCTTTGAAGATATTTGGAGAACAGAGAGGATTACAGAGGAATGGAAAGTGGCTCTAATACACCCATTGCATAAAAAAGGGGACAAACAAAACGTTGATAACTATAGAGGCATCTCTCTTCTTCAAATTGCATACAAGGTATTTTCAAAAATATTCCTGAATAGAGTAGAAACATCACTTGACAAGCAACTGGGCGAGTATCAAGCTGGATTTCGAAAAGGTAGATCTTGTTCAGAACAAATATTTAACTTAAAATCCATAATTCGCCATAGGATACGGTACTGAATTCAAAGGACATAGTTGTGACTTTTGTAGATTTTAAAAAGGCCTTTGACTCGGTTTATAGAGAAACCATAGATAAAACAATTCGTGAATTTGGAGTGAAAACTAAATTGGCAAACCTAATACGTGAAACCCTTACTGACACGATTTCAAAAGTAAAATTTATGGGTGAGATATCAAAATCCATTAAGATAAATACAGGTGTACGGCAGGGTGAAGGTTTATCACCCCTTCTGTTCAACTGTGTTTTAGAGAAAATTATAAGAATTTGGAATTTAAAGCTAAAAGAACATAACATTTCGCCAGTAACTTTGGGGAGAAGAAACAAAGGCATTGAAATAAGTTGCCTAGCATTTGCAGACGATTTTGCTATATTGTCAGAAAACCTAACAAGTGCAACAACACAAATCAATCTCTTGGAAGAAATAGCCAACAAAACAGGTTTAAGAATCTCCGTAGAAAAAACTAAATTTATTAAAAACATCAAGAACGCTTCAAAATATTTGGCAACAGATATCGGCCCAGTGGAAAAAGTAAAGAAATTCAAATATCTGGGAGAAATAATTCAAGAAAATGGTTTAGAAAAATCTTCGGTAGAAGAAAGGGTACACAAGATGGAAAGAGCATATGGTATCACTAAGAATGTTTATAACAAAAAGTGCTTATCTAAAAATCTTAAAATAAGGCACTACACTACAGTGGTGAAACCGGAGTGCCTATGCGCAGGTGAATGTCTGGTACTAAACTATAGATTAGATAAACTTGAAGTACTGGAAAGGAGAATGATGAGGAAAATTTTAGGCCAAGTGAAAACAGCAGAAGTATGGAAATTAAGATCTAATGATGAAATATACAGGAACATTGAAAATATAACAGAAACGATAAGAAAAAGGAGATTGCAAATTTTTGGACATATTTACAGAATGGATGATTCCAGATTAACAAAAAGGATATTCAAGTACCTTTGGGAGAAAAGGGCAACAACTAGCTGGATTCAAGAAGTAAAGAAAGATTTAGAAAGAAAAAATATAAGCGAAGAAGAAACGGTGAACAGAGAGATCTTTAGAAAAAGGGTATTAAGTATGAAAGGATTCCAAGGAAGATTGCCAAAGAAACCTGGTGCGAAGTGGTCCGAGGACAGAAAGAAGCAGCAGAGTGAACGGATGAAGGAGTACTGGAGGGAACGGAAGAGAAAACAACAAAGTGTGAAGAATTGAAATTGGCACGTAGTCCCTAGCAGGCCTCATCGGAAAGAAGAAAAAGAAATCCAAAGTAATATCCACGTATTGAAAATACCTATTTCAAGCGTGAAGATAAAAGGCGTGATACCAGATAAAGTAATGATATGCCAATACAAAGTATTTTTAGATTTACAGATAGGGAACTCTATATTTTCACAGAGCTTCCTACTTGTGAATAAGCTGCCTTTTAACATTATTGTTGGCATGGATTTCATAAGAGAAAATAAGGTCATAACAGATCTCTCACAAGACATTGTTATGTTTCGCGCGAGTGTGGAAAAGGAGAATTTAGAGATCTCATTAAAACATAGTGAAACGAGACCAGAAGAGTACGTATGGCATACATTCGGAGATATGACTGGGGATGCAGTATTGACAATAGAAGACATCGAGGGAGAGTTGGCAACACTGGCCACGGACATTGAAAAGGACCTCGAACCACAATTCAAAGAATGCCTGGGAGAAAAGATAGAGGAAGCTAAAATTGGTCCAGAGCATAAACAAATGCTAAGGGAACTGTTATTTGAATATAAAGGAGTCTTCGATTCGAGACCTGGCCGGATCAAGAATTTCCAATATGCGTTCCAAGTTAGTGACTGGACACCATTCAGACAAAAGCCTTACCCTGTAGCCGAGAAACATTATTTAAAGGTCAAGGAAGCGATACAGGAGATGCTGGAGGCGGGCGTCATTGTAAAGACGGCCACACCTTATGTCAGCCCGTTGGTAGTGGTACCTAAACAGGACGGAAGTGTAAGGATATGCCAGGACTTGCAGAATTTGAATTCCAAGGTTATACCGGAGTTTGACCAAGTGCCACCCATAAAGGAGATCCTCAGAAGATTCAAAGGAAAGACTGTATTCACAAATCTTGATATTACTGCAAGTTTTCGCCATCTTGCACTGGAGGAGAAAACAAGCTTATTAACCGATTTCATATTCGATCATCATACATACTCGTTCGTGCGTCTCCCATTTGGTTTGAAAACAGCGGGTTCAGCGTTGATTCGAGTGCTTCATCGAAACCTGTCTGAACAAGTAAAAGCAACAACCATAAGCTATGTAGATGATATCCTGCTGGCGAAAAGAGGAGAATTGAGGCATTTGAAATGTGGTGTTACAGGAGAATGATGATGATCAGATGGGTAGATAGGGTTACAAACGAAGAGGTATTAAGGCGAGTGGGAGAGGAGAGATGTTTCTGGCGACTAATAATGAAGAGAAGAGATAGGTTGGTAGGACACATACTAAGACACCCAGGAATAGCAAGCTTAGTTATGGAAGGAAGGGTCGAGGACAAGAACTGTAGGGGTAGACCACGGTTAGATTATGTTAAACAGATTGCCTTGGATGTAGGTTGTGGTAGCTATGTAGAGATGAAACGATTAGCTCAGGACAGGGAGGCATGGAGTGCTGCATCAAACCAGTCAAAAGACTGAAGACTCAAACAACAACATCCTGCTGACATCAGAAACAGTCGAAGAACACATCAGGGATCTACGCAAGCTGTTGGATGACCTAAGTCAGGCTAACTTTAAGGTCAATCTAAAGAAATCCAACTTTGGTCAGAGAGAAGTTAAATTCCTAGGCCATGTAATAGATGCAAAAGGAGTTAGGCCAAATCCGGGAAAATTGGAGGTCATTAAACATTTCCCGAGACCAACGAAGGTGAAGAACGTCAGGCAATACCTAGGCGTTATTGGATTCTTTTCGAGCCATTGCCCGAAGTATACCGAGACCGTGGCACCACTCCAAGATTTACTGAAGAAAGGGGGAAGGTGGCAATGGACGGAAAAATGCGAGGAAGCCTTCGTGAAATCCAAGCAGATGCTTTTAGATTAAGTAAAATTATGATATCCGGACTACACCCAGAAATTTATTATTCAGACTGACGCATCATTTATAGGCATTGCGGCGATGCTATTCCAGGAAAATGTGGACAGGCCAGAAGAGAAAACATATATTGCATTCATAAGCAGATGATTGAAATCTAATGAAAAGAATTATACGGTCACGGAGATTGAATTACTCGCAATACTATATGCTTTACAGTATTGGCGAAAGGTGATTTATGGGTTCAGAATCGTATTGAGAACGGACCATAAAGCCCTAACATTCCTGTTGAAAACTGACTTGTCAAGTCAAAGATTGACGAGGTGGGCCTTGTATATACAGCAATTTCAAGTGGACATCGAGTATTGCCCGGGGAAGGACAATATTATACCTGACTTGCTAAGCAGATACCCGAGAGCTGATGAAGAGGAAGCTCTAGCTGTCGACATAGAAGACAGAGACCAGAAGACGTTAGATGATCTAAGGAACATCATCGTTTTTCAACGTGAAGATCCCTGGATACGGTTAATGATTAATTACTTCGAGGGAAAGCTTGTCAGAGGAACCCCGATGTATGTAGAAGCCGAGGCACTATCAACGGAATATTTATGGTTTAACCAGATGCTACACAAATGGAGCGATGCAGATCACACTCGACCCAGGATTGTTATACCGCCAGCATTGCAGAGAAGACTAGTATGGTTGGCACACAGAGCTTTTGGCCATCCTGGCGTAGACAAGTCTGTTGCCCTGTTGAAAGAAGCATTTATTTGGCCAAAACTTAGAGATACAGTCAGAAATACAATCAGGACATGCGATATTTGCCAGCGAGTAAAGCCTAACTCGTATTTAATGAGGCAAAAACCGATACCACTCCTGCCAGAGAAGCCATGTCAGCTTCTGGCATTGGATAACTTCGACCCGCTTCCGAGAGCTAGAAGGGGAAATAGATACATCCTAGTTGCACTAGACGTGTTTTCTAAAATGGTAGTCCTATGTCCAATTCAGAAGACCAGTACGAAACAGGTACTTAAAAGACTGAAGGAAAGAGTCACTCCTATACTAGGGCAGCCGGAGAACATATTGTCTGATCATGGTAGCTGTTTTACCAGCGTAGAATTTCGTAGGGAGATGGAAAATCTGGGAATAAGACAGATTTGGTCCACAAATCGACACCCAGAGTATAACAGCGCTGAAAGAGTGATGAGAGAACTGCAAAAATACATGAAAATATACTGCTCTACAGAGAACTGGAAGTGGACAGACGTACTAGAAATTATCGAGTATTGTATTAACAATACAGTGCACGAAGCGACAGGGGAAGTGCCTGTGAGCCTACATCTTGATAGAAGACCGGGGAGGCCATGGAACAACGTCATTCGGACACCTGTAGACGCGCAGCCTGGACGTGAGTTGAGGATCCAGAGAACGTTCGAGTATCTCAAGAAACAAGCGGACAGACGGCAGCGAAGGAATAGAAGGAAACGCTACCACAGGCCACTACTCGTGGGAGAGTACGTCTTATTAAAAAAAACAGCTAGTTCAGACCCAGAGAGCAGGAAATACAAAAAGTTCCAACATAATTATCACGGACCCTACCTGATTATAAGGGACTTGCAAAATAATGCCTACAGAATTAAAGATGAAGAAACAGGCAGAGAAGTAGTAGTAAACGCTGCTAACCTAAAACTGTATAGTCCACCGGAGGAATTTGAAACCACCGGAGAGCAAGCCATGCACACCCAAATGGATGAGGAGTCATTATATATGCACGCAGAGAGTCCTCACGAAAGCCTACACCAGGGAGAAAGGAAACAAGGCAGCCAGCTCGTTGACCCAGGGGGGACGAGGGAAGTGTGCAGCTGTCAGTTGGAAGAGCTTTACAACCAGTTACGGGAAGCAGCGGTAGAACCCCAAGCAATGAATGAACGGCTAAGAGCGGAGAACAAGGAAATACGAGCCGGTAGACATAGTGAAGTGGGGGAACGAGACGACCCATTGCCCGGGAGCACAGACCGCCTAAAGTAAACACTGTCTACAGAGTCGATGCCGTCTAGAGGCTAGAGAAAATTCACTTGTAAATTTAATTTTCCGAGCTTAGCGGGGGAAAAATGTGCCCAATTAGACACGGCTGACTGGCATCGAACTGGGGTCTTTATCAAAGAAGACCAGGCCCATGATTCTGCACAGAATAAAATCATTGATATCTGAGGGGGAACAGCCACAGTGAACCCGAAGAACAATGAGTTATATCTGCATATAATTATAATGGCAGGATTTCACGGCTAGAACGGGAATATCATAGCTTTTAAGGTGGATCTTTGCAGAAAATAACAGCCTATGTACGTTTTAGAGGCCAGAACGTAAGAAAGCGAGCTAGTTTGACATTTTGACAAAGCGGAGTTGAATGTGGGAGGAGAAGACATGGCGCCAAGGTCCTACTTTTGGCGTGGCTGGAAGCTGAAGGGCATGATTAACCACCGAGAAAATCCCCTTTCGACAAGGCGAAACAAGGGAGTGGGGGCGGTCGCCCGCAGAAATTAATCAATTACAGCCAAATGGAGCAATGAATTGAGATGAAACTTACACCCAGATGCATGTATTCTAGGAAAGATAATTTTGGAGTGTTCTCACGCCTAAATTAAAGCCTGCATCTATAAAGGAACCTCTGCACAGACCTCATCCGCTACAGAGTAAGAATATGTGAAGGAACCGAGGGGAATTACCGGAGTAGCGTCATGACGCCGTGGAAGGAAGCAATTAATTATAATTAACAGGCCGAAGCGATTGCTTGCACGCGAGTGATTTTGGGACCTCCACACATAGACAAACAAGGATCATACTTCACTTTGTCTGGAAATGTATTATATCAAGAAGAGAGTCGGTCCTGTACATCCAGTGAACTACTTTTCATAAGGAAGCTTTATATAGGAGAAGCTGGAGCAGCGAAGTCAGTTCGTCTTGACTCAACACGTGAGCTAACACGCTGCCGGATCACGCAAGAAAGTGCGCGAATTTATAAAGTACTGACGCTCAAATGTACAAGCGGTGAACAATGAAAAGCGCATCAGGCAGCTTAATAACAGTAATTATGCATCATATAAGATTTAGTCTACAGCAGACGTATAAGCAATAGCATACGCGAGTATAGAATCAGTACAGCGTAGGGATAGTTTAGGATGATGCTACAGACAATGAACATAACCAGGAAGTGTTATCATGGGAAATATAACATATTATGGTAATGATCACTACAGTTACGGGAGCCTGGGAGGCGTCACAAGTAGTCGCGACCTAGGATTGAACAAATTTGCAGTCGAGGAGACATAAACTGTAGGTGACGGGAGTCAAACACACACACGCAAGATAGACTTTCAAGGAGACCAGCGGTTGTCAGGAGTTAGCTGCATCGCATCTCTGAGGTCAGGCGATAGTGGGAATCCAATCAAGGATCCATGTGTGAAAATAGTGCGAGAATTGTGTATAAAATTATATTACAGTAATTTTTAAAAGTGTTTATGTTTATAGGGTAAAAGAATGTGTATTATATCAAAGTGAAAATGCCAATAGTGAAAAACATAATTACCATGTGTAAAGGTGATACAATGTGTCGTGTGAATAATATCATGATGGCTTAAAATAAGCATCATGGCAGGCAAGTCGCTGGCATGCTGGACCAACCCAGCAAAATAAAAGTGCGTACAAATTTAATATATTGATATGAGTTAATAGCTCACCATACAACGAAGCATCACTCTAAGATTAAGAATTAACAGTCATTTATGTACGTGATCACATCCCTCGTAGTTTGGTAAAATATGGCTTGGAGGATAATTTGTTTACTGCCATTTAGGCGTAAGACACTGATGAAAGTAACGGTAACGTTAAATAATAATAATAATAATAATCTGGGGTCTGTAACAATAATGAATAAATAATCGGCATGTCAGGCCTATAGTACGTGCAAAGTGTGTCATGTCTAGCGTAAGAATGCTGTGTTATTGTAAACAGTAAGAAAGAAACGTAAATATTGAGGCAAAGAGAGCTTTTCAGTGTAATTGAATTGTTGAATAAATGTTTATTATGGTATATTCTACAGGGTTGTATTTGAGAGCCATTCAGATAGTTAAGGTAAGCCAGTAAATTTATACTTGTTTTGGAGCTACTTAGAACTTTGGCTTATGAGTAATTGCATAGAGGACGTGAGTGCTTTAAGAATTGAGTCATCTCTAAGAGATATTGTTTGAGCCGCGTTCAGCGAGCATGTAACGTAGAATCAAGAGATTTACGTCAATAAGTTGCGGGGGTCATCCGAAAATGGCTTGTGCGTTTGCGAATCTAGTCGGCCAATCTTCCAATCTACGATGTTATTCGCAACAGAGTTGGGACAGAGTCTGTCTGTATCCACTGTTCGCAGAGTTTTTGCCACCAGAGATAACTGTTAGAGACCCTAGGTGAGCCCACATATTAATTGATCTGCCCTTAGAGGTAAGACTAATGGTTCTTCGTATAGGAAACTTCGATTTCCTCTTGTTATATGCATGCTGCACCAGTGAGAGAACTGTGAAACTCACTTGAGATGCGCGCAGAAGCCACTGATGTCGACCACAGAACGGCAAAGCTATTTCGTGATCCAACCCTTGCCATGAATATTAATTAGGAGCCGAGATGAGCCCATTATACTCTAAATGTAGGTATTAAATAATTAGATTGACTCAATTCGTAAGGACACGACCCATTCAGGGTACCTCTAGCATGGCTGCACCAGTAAATGAACTTGACGCTGCGGGAAGCCAGATGGGGTGGCAGGTAGTCCACTTAACTGGCGGCCATCTTGCCGAGGCCAGCCGTGACCAATTCATTGTTCGCACGGAAAGGAAGGCAATAGACCTGATCCTTTTATTTTAAAAGTGTAGTGGGACACTGAAGAATCTCGATATTTCGAAAAGTAATTAAGATATGCTTGATGTGATGATATCAATTGAATTAAATACATTATTTCCACACACATGCAATGTTGGAATGTTGTAATCGGATAATATTTGACCCAGTTATTCTTTGAGGAAGAATTAACTGCACCAAATAAATAGAGGCATGTTTGTAAGGTGTATTTGTCCAGTTCACACTAATTTATTCATACGGGTAGCGTAATTTGAATGACATGACACGTTTGTAACGATAATGTTTTGACCAGACCCAGAAAATCGTTGTATGGTGAAGTTATAAAAATATCTATGTCTATGTGTATTTTGGAAGGGAAAGTGTACCACTTCAGCGTTTGAAATTGATGGGAAAAGAATACGATTCGCACGACACAACACTTATTAAACAAGGCATAAACTAATGAATTAATGTTACGTAAAGTAAATGTCCAGTGTAAAACGGATAAATGTTTAATAATTGTAGATTTAATGGCATTTAAGTATAATTTTTGCTTATTGTGTTGTGATATTCCAGTTTGTGTTAAATTGTGCCACGTGAAGAACACTACGGACACTCGCAAATGCCAGAGAGTATCAATAATAGGATGTTTTGGATAGACTTGAGTGCGGTGAAGCACTAATTTTGAGGAGAAGAGACTCACAGATAATTTTGATTATTGTTGTGGGAAATAAATGAAAAGTATTTTTTTTTTTGTGTTTTATGTTGTATTGCCATGATTTACTATCATTAAATGTTATACTTAGGAATATGTAGTTTCTTTCAAGTAGAGTAGTCACCTGACAGACTCAAATCCTGAATATGTGATCGTATAGTGGGTTGAACGCACCATACCTCGAAAGACCGTGAGTTAGCTGGGATACGAACACATGTTCCATATGATGATTGGGTATAGTAATATCATCATTTCTAATTTGTTCCAAATATAGCCTACTTGGTATAATGTAGCCTAATAGAGCACTACAGTTGGCAACCCTGGTGACTGAATAAATTGTTAGTGCCATCTCTTAAGGTACAGAATACAACATTTGGTTGATTTCAATGGATGGCATGGACGTTACATACAGGTATGCATTGGATCTATCAGTACGTAAAATCATGTTGGCAAGAATAACATGCATGTTTTGGTCAGAATTAATCTGAAATCTCATGATCACTTGTTGTGCCAATTTTGAATGAAATCCATTTGTTAGTATAGATGTTTAAAATTGGATCTATCAGCAGGCATAGAGTCATGTTGGCAGCACTGACGTATATTAGTTTCTCTAAATTAATCTTGAATGTCAGGTAGGCTACTATACGTGTGCAAATTTTAAAGATGTTGGTTTAGCCTACATACTTTCTGTTATATTAAAATTAGGGTAAAAAATAGAAACAGCATTTATTAACAGTTGGCAGCCCTGGTTTCTCTTAAGAATAAGCATAGTCATATCTGTTATGGTACACCTAGCACATACGACATTCGGTTGAAGAACAATTGCTAGTATAGAAGTTACAGGTATCTAAACATTGGTTCTATCAGCAGGCTTAGTATCATGTTGGTAGCACTGACGTACATAAGTTACTCCAAATTAATCTAGAATGTCAGGTACTATACGTGTGCATAGTTAAAAGCTGTCGGCTTGCATACTTTCTGATATAGGCCTATTGGTATTTGGATAAGAAAATAGAGAGAGAGTTTATTAACAGTTGTGAGTCCTGGTGGCTTTTAAGAATACGCTCAGTCATATCTGTTTATGTAGCCTAAACATAGTACATACGAAATTTGGATGAAATCAAATTGATAGTGTAGAAGCTATATGCATTTAAAAATTGGACCTATCAGCAGGCTTAGAATAATTTTTTCAACATCGCCATGTATGGCCTCCTGTAAATTAAACTGAAGTAGCCTATTATTATCTATATGTGTGCCAATTTTGGAACAGCTCCCAAGCATTCCTTCCAAAATATCCAACATGGAGTTCAAATTTCAATTGCGTTTTTTCAGCAGTTGGTAGCACTGACATCATTTTCAAATATGGGCTTGAGATATTCAGGTATAGATCTTCACTCATACCAAATTTGGATCCGATGGCTGCAGCCGTTTAGGAGTTGATAGTGGGGATACACACACAGCCAGACAGACGGACAGAAACGACAACAGACATTTGCCCGGATCGATCTCATAAGTCTACTTTTTCCTCAGTTTTGCAAAATGTGAAAAGTAGGCTAAAAATTCACGTGGGCCTACAGAAGAATAACCAAAAACACCGAAATTAAAATGTCATGGGAGTTCTATTTTGAGTGTGCTTTAAAAGCAGAAATGCAAATTTGATATTTCCAGGATGTCACGAGACGAAGAAACATGGAGAGACCCGTAAGTCCTAGTTTTGGGCCCATTTTCGCTCTACATGGCCCTGCATTCCACCAAAAACCGACAATAATTGTAGGCCTACTGTTCAACGTAGCCCGTGCCTATATGCCATCACAGGTTCTTACCCAAATACACAATAAAACCTACTGTAATTGACTTTTGAGTCTTGATATTTTATAATTTAGCGCTTTGTTATGCCGGTCAGAGAAAGAGCTTAATAAGTAGACTACTTTTTCAACATTTCCCTTGCCACAAGTTACTGATATGTATGTTGTAAATCACCTTCTCAAAGATATTCAGGCCTATGTAGGCTAATATTAGTCTATTCTCCTGTAAAGTAGCTCTATACACAAAGACAAATGTATACCTATACGCTTATCGATAGCCTAGTAGCAGCCCAAGACCTCCAGAACATTTGTTTAAGAAAGAAGCGCGGAAAGCCGACGCACTACGGAATACCTACGTCTGGTCTGATAAGTAACCTACATGGAATTATGCAATGAATTAGAAACGCCTCGACAAAGGAATTTCCTATTGATTTTATACCATACCGTTGTAAAATGCAACCCCGTAAGTTAGTAGTTAAATTTACATGAATTTCTGAGACACGGTTTGGCGTGCATGTTTTTCAAAAAAAAAAAATACCATGTGAATGAGACAGGACTCAAGTATTATCGACCCAAAGAATGGTTTAATAAAAATTTCAAACAAAATCCAACTGAAGAAATTGTCAGCATATTCGGATACGATGGCCAACACCCCACCCTAAAAATAAAAGTGAAGTGAAGTACGAACAACTAACTGTCAAGGGAACTTATAAAGCATCAACAACCACCACCACCATCCAACTCGTAGACTAACAGATTTTCGTAAGCAGTACATTTATGGATTTATTTATTTTCATCATATTTCTTTAACAAAAACACCAGAAAAGTAACCATGTCAACAAGTGGAAATGTGAAAAGACGTTTGAGTGGCGTGAGCTCGTAACGTCTGGCAACCCTGACGAACTTGACAGGTAGAACGGAATGCAAAATGACCGAGAATGGTGGCCCGATTAATACTTCGCTCTCCCATAAGCCCCCACGAAAAAGTGATCAGATGTCACTCGTTTGGAAGAATTCGGGGTTGTTTGGTTGCCCCGCTGGGGCTGTCTCTAAGCTCTGTGTTCCTTCGCTGTTCTCACAAATATTAGGACTGCAGAACATAGTAAGTGGTTAGAGACTTGTCTGCTCATTCACGATCATCAAAACTTTCATCACTATTATAAGAGTTTCAGGCCACTGAACGATCAATAAATAATGTGAAAATACACCAGAGGGGGTCTAGACATCAGTCTTCCACAGTTGGGTTTTAGGCCTATATAGTAGAAATATCATTTACCTACGGATATGAGTTATTCGTGGCGATTAGTTCTTGAGCCGTATTTATATTAAGGCAGTCAAAATCACAGTATTGTAATTTTGAATCCTCAGCATTATTAATATTCGGAATTCACTGGCATGTTTCCTGAAAGTATTAGCCTTACTGTGAATTTCTTCTAAGTCATCCTCCTTGACTGGATCAAGTAGGCCTATACAACCCCTGTTAGTTGTATTTAGGACAGACAAGTGAGAGAGAGAGCGCGAATGGATAGGGAATGAGGGGAATTGAGTGGCTGACAGGGCTGGTGCCCCGGGGACCGACAGCCCCTTTATGTAACTTGAATTTGCTACTGGCAATCATTTGGTGAATGCAATGGACTGTGAGTGTACAACGTTACAAGGATTGAAAATTATATTCTGTCAAATGAAAAATGATTTCTTTTTATTAACAACTGTCTCTGAGCAGTCAACTTAGGTGATAGGACTTCCCTGTGTAGCGTACTCTACTCAGAATATACCTGAAGACAGATAATTCTATTATTGTAAATTTAGCTTAGCCTATTTCGCTTATGCACCAAACCTTCTAATAACTCTCTCATCCTTCACTTCAATTTCGCCAAGGTTTCTTTGGTCAGCTAACACCAGAGTTTCGAGTTTGGTGCGTCACGAGAAACTTAGAAAATTAGAGGTGAAAGTGCCTGTAATTAATATAACGAGTTTATTGTCTAACTAAACGTATTGTTTGCTGTGTTGGGATGGTAAGTAAAATAAATATTAAAGTAGAGTCTTCAAATTAATTAATTTTCGCACAATGTTAAAATTATTTTGCAGGTTAAAGGACTTGCGAAAGGGTGGGATGTTTCTCTTGGCAGACGTTGATAAAAAAAGACCATTACAGCGCGTCACTGCTCCTCCCGGCCATAGTTGTAACTTACGGTCGGTCAATGGCACAATAACGGCTCTCTTCACTGATCCCATGTCCGATACGCAGGAGGCTTATTAAAACTTAAATCGTCGTTCTTAATATCATTCAGAGAATTGCAAATACCGGAGGATATGGCCTATGGTGTCCGTCGTTGCGAAGATGCGCACCCTCATGATAAAAGCCAATTACGTGGGGAAGTGTTTCATGCACGTTACACTCACGGAAAGTGCTTTTGATAGTAGGTTAATCATTAATTATTATGCCCATCTTATGATCGTAATGTTTCATTCTTTAAACCAACAATCACCTCCACCTCTGTAACTGAGCAACAACTACACCTTTGTATTATACATAGTTACAAGGCTCAACAATTAACCTTGTCACGTATGAATTTAGCAGGTTTTGAACAGAAGCTCCTCAGTAGTTCTGTGTATTGTTTTTGTGTCGCGCCGTGCCTTCGATGTTGGTGTAACCTCTCATAATGTATTGTTATCCCGTTATGTAGCAAGGCACAGACTATGTGCTGCGTTCCACGACAAAGCCAACACGTGATAACTTCCTAAATGCTATGTTTTCCTATTACCAGGCGTTGCTTGCACGATACGGGTGTGTGACACTCGATCAGATTTGGAATCGTCTACAGTATAAGATGAACAGAGTGGACAAATACAACCAAATTGGAGCTCTGAGATTGTGCTGTTTCAAAAATGCCAGTATGATTGCTCAGTTGTATCAGGTACTCTTGATTGCATACGCCAATAAAATCAATTGTAACTGGAGCTAAGATTTGTGGTAGGAGACAACGGTGGCCTTAATTTTGTTTGATACATCTCGGCATTCACCTGGAGTAGAAATTGGAAACCTCGGAACACCAATTCTAGGATGCTAAGGCAGGAATCGAACCCACCTTTTCTAAGTTCGGCCTTACGAGGCTGAGTGAACACCGAACTAGCCTCGGACCAGAATTACATGTGTTTGGTAGAACTGGGAGTCAAATCCGGACCTTCGGAGTGACAGACAAGAAAGCTGGTCACTACGCCAGCTAATGGACAGACACTTTTATTGCGCTAAAAACGAAAAATATATTTTCGAAAGAAAATTCTGAATAAATTATGACTTAAATATCAGGAATGATAAGCTTTGAAGTGTCCTCCAAACTTTGTGAGCAGTTCGGGTTGTCAACGAAGACAAATTATCGTTCAGGGAATCTAAGATAAAGAATATACAAAATTAGTAGAGTTGTTGCCCCAGTATTTAGTAAGGCCTCTGTATTGCCTTTCACGACCAACCGAACACGAGATAGTGATGACGTGGTGACTTCCTGAATGTCATGTGTTCCTATTCGTTGCTTCCGTGATACGGATGTACATGCAGAAAAGGTAAAATGCCGAATTTTAGGACACGTCAGTTATAGCCAACTAGTGTAACCAAGAATACAGTACGATGGACATTTTTTATTTAAACACAAAATGTGATAAATGTTCCGGCATAACTCAACAAATTGCAGCGTTTCGCCCCGGTGTACCATTGGGCTCTTCAGTTGGTAAAAGTACACCACACCAAGACGCTGGCTAGCACACTCTGAGAAGGCCATTGCAAGACGTATTTGATACATATGTACCCACGTCACGAGCAACGCCATCCAGTGCACTAAGGGGGTCAAAGCTCCACACCAAAGCAATGAAAACCTTATCTCGGCATTGACTATATAATTTTTGGGAGTCAAAGCTCCACTCCAAAGCAATGAAAACCTTACCTCGGCATTGAATATATAGTTTTCCAAAAGAAAAAGTCTCTGAGGCACAAGGAAGGGAAATTTCACGTGGTCTTCATAGATTATCGTAAATCTTTTGACTTAATAGGCGGGAATATCCTCATAAATAAACTTAAAGGGATGCTAGGAAACTCTAACCCCCTAGCGAGAATAGTTGAGATATTCCTAGCATACAACTACACCATTTTAAATGACGGTGTCGTTCTGCCTGAAAAGATCCGTCTGACAAATGGCGTACTTCAGGACGATCCTACGGGTCCCCTACTTTTTAACTTCTTGACAGCTGACATTATGAACACCGTCGAAGACTACCTTACAGTGAAACTTATCATGTACGCCGATGACATGGCACTAGGGTCACATTGCATAAGTGACCTGCGTGCCGCTCTTCAGAAACTTGACGTAAACAGCTTAGTGATCAACAAAGAAAAAACAGTGCACATGAATTTTAGAAAAGGAGGCAACCTAGCGTTAGATGATCATCTAACTCTGCAAGGAGATATGCTAACAGTATTGAATAATTTCCGGTACTTAGGAGTATATCTACAAACGACATTGTCTTCCTACAGGATACACACTCAGGAAAGGGCTTACGGAGCTACGAAAGCCATTCATCGAATTAAAAATATCCGAAAACTTTCTTTGCCCACTGCAATGTCATTATTCAAAGCAGAAATAACTCCAATTGCCTCATACGGGATAGAATTAATATGGGATAAGCTTTCGAGTAGCGATTTCAAACGATTAAAAACGGAAAGCGAATTAGCAAGGGAAAGCGTCTTCTTAGAAGACTGCGATTAATGCTGCCATCTACCGGCCCTTACCAAGCGCATCTCGAATTGCGGCGGAGGAAGAAAAATGACATCGACCCTGATTTTATAGAACTAGCGCAATGATGGATCGACAATGGACTGAGGCAGGACAGCATGTAAGACATGTGGTAACGATACTTGCAACTCATGGTTTTTTCCATAAGATTTCCTTAACTCAATGTTTTCACCAGCCTGGTGATGATTGTGTGTGTTCGTTGTGTAACAAGAGGTGTGACCGTTATCACTTAACTAAGTGTGCAAAAAGAACTACTGTTTGGCGCGCCTCTCTCGGAAGTGATGGGCTCCATCTCTACAACGCTGTAGAGCTTTTCCCGGAGCGGCTAGCTGGTGAACCATGTGTTATTTCCCCGAACAAATACAAACCGATATAAAATAAGTGAATTAATTTACGTATTTCACAGTCATACAGCATACTTTTTGATGTATAAGGATTACAACGCAACCAAGAACTACATTTTCCAACCACCCCGAGCCGAGAAAAAGTTACCTTACAAAAATGATACCAACTTTGTTTCTTGGACACGCACATTTTTGAAATTAATAAACCAGTTATACAACATTCCAATGTATATTGTGTTAAAATTTGGATTCGATCTGATGACAGGTTTTTGAGAAAATAAATCTTAAATGTGACGCATGGTTGAAAGATGCTTAAAAACGTGCACTTTTTGTGTTCCAACTGCGATCAAAATACTAAAATATAAATTAAAAAATCCAAACCTACATGAACTAATGTGAAATAGAACGACAAAAATGATGATGTTGGATTTTATTTCACAAACAACCTTCAAACTCGAGTGCACATAATACTTTGGTTGACAGTAAATCCATTAGAGACTACGGTGAAAACTAAATAGCGTCATTCATTGTATGATCAAATTGAATAGCTTATTTTGTGGCGTTCAAGGAGAGAGAGGAACGTGCGTGTTCCGTATCGGCTGCAAAACCGCGAGTGAAGAAGATGAAGGCGAGCAGCACGAGTCGCCCAGATACCAGAGGAACAGGAATAAGCAAGAGGTTCAGCACGTTTAAAGGCGTCGCAAAAACAGCAATAGCCAATAATTAAAATCGTCCATAGTGTTCTAACATTACACATGGCCGGAATTCTGCATATTTGTTGCCACGATGGAGAGAAAATGGACGGACTCAAACCTGGAGCTACCACATATATTAACAAGGTCGGCTATATGCCTACATGGGTTTCATCACGTTACCAGGAAGTAAAAGATGATTGATTGCCAGTGGACGCCATGTGGTGAGAGGTGTGAGCGCTATCACATTGAAAAATACAAGTAGTTCTGTGAGAACTAAATAGCCTATTTTCATATACCCCACTAGTCATTTCTACTAAAACTGTTCTGCCTATTAAAAGGATTTTCCATGTGATAGACCCTATACTAAATATATTTTCGTACACGACCCATGTCTCCACCAATACCATTACAATGAGACGTTATGTGCTAGATTATAATAGCTTTCAATATAGGTGATTTGAGACTCGGGGCAATAACCTAGATGTTGGGCCCCTTAAAACAACAATTATCATCATTATCATAGATTTAAAACTCCTCCCGCAAGATGGTATCTTTCTGTAACAAACCACGGGAATTAATTTGTATAAAAGTCAAACGCACGCCTATGATTAACAAAAGTAAGCTACGTAATTTAGTGGCCATTAGATAATTATTGATATCATTAGGGACCAGACATATGTGCACTAAAAACAATAAAAATATGGATATAACAGTAAGCCAATCGTATTCACTCTTCTTTCCCTCATTTGCCGTAAAATGTGCAGCCCTTTTTGCATGTTGTTCTAGTTGAAATTTCTTTTCACATTTCACTTCCTTCGAGCATATTTGACAATAGACGGCAACACCATCAGCTGAATATCAATATTTTCAAATTTTAACATTCAACTTCCTTAATTTTTCCAGATTCCAATTGAAAAATGAAAACATGTACTGTAACCTTTATGCATATGTGATTGCATAAATTCTACATATTTATTTCAACAAGATTTTATTCATGATTCAATGCTGGTGCGAGAAATGACGTTGCTTGTGGACTAGAGAATAACAAAGGGAGGCCCGTACGTGCCTTAATGTAACTTTCACCCAGCACGGACAATGACGGTAGGGAGAAAAAGCCAACATCTGGAAGCCACATGCGCTCAGACAGCGCGAAACGGTGTTTCAACTAAGCGGGTAAATGCGAAAATTTCAACGATCACTCACTAGATAAACCCCGCCCATTTGAGACAAATTGGAGCAGTAATTAAAATACAGAAACAGGAATTACACCATCGTATAGGGGACAATCCCAGCCTCTCAGAAGTATCGTCAAAATTTAAATTGGATCATTCTGTGATTTTTGCCAGAAGCAAAATGAAATCAGGGGGTGGATTTAAAACTACCAATAGCAGCGAGGGACGCGAGACGCGACCAAATCCCGCCAAAATTAAGGAACAATGAAGGAAATTACGGAGCTCATTATATAAGGATCCAACGATCGGATTTTGGATAAAAAGGAGTCATTGAGACATTAGAAATGAGGACGTTCAAAGGAGCTAATTTACATATTCATATTCATATTCATGCGAGTGTTATTATGGAAATAAATTCTAAAAGCTCCCCACTCCAAGTACTCCTAAGAGAAATCATATAAATAATAGCTGGAGACGCAGCGAAAACAGTTCATATCGGGGCGCTGCATGAGGCGAAAGCCCAAGCCCGTAGCACTAAGAATATTAATAATTTTTACAAGTTTTTATAAGTTCATATCGGGGCGCAGCAGAGGCGAAAGCCCAAGCCCGTAGCCTTAAAAAAGTAACAAGTTTACAAGTTTTATAAGTAGAAGCAGTTCTATCTTTGGACATTTGAATATCGCTAAGTATTCGCGAGTGCGAATTGGAACAGTGTATACCGTGACAGTACGACACAGTTATATGATAGAGATAGCCGTACGAGCTATTAGTAGCTAAGTCAGTGATCTAGGAAGCTATTGAACTATCAGCTGAATTGAGTAGGTTGATGATAGCTGTAGGAGGTAGAAGCTACATTCGCGAGAACCGTGCATTGTGATAATAATAATAATAATTCACAGTGGACCTTTACTTTGGTGAATTTTGGAAACCGTGTGTAAATTATCCTCCTTGCAAGATGAACCAATTGATCCAGAAGACTGATATCAAGGACCAGAGCACCATCAGGATGTACACGAGATAAGTAAAAATTGTATGGGGCATGTTTGCCGTAGCGTATCCCATCATGGGAGTCGGATAAGTTTATCTCGATCATAAGCAATTATGATAAAATGGATATTTTGGGCATAGCAGGCATGTTTTGTGTAGATTTGTGTGTATTTGTCAGTCATGATTAATTTGTGTTTTTTATAACGTAAATAGTATATGAGCATCAACATTTGTTTAAATGTGTTTTGTTTGAGGGTGTCAGTAACTTTGCTGAATGCACAATTAAGGGAATAATTGGGTTGATAGTGCTCACGCACGATATTAACGTAAAAGCTAATAGGGGGAAGACAGCTCGATATTGTGACAAAGACCAGTAGTGACTCTGAAATTATGTGAACAGTTAGCATGGTAATTGATAATCACACCAAGGTAAAGAAAGGTAAGACAAAATGGCTGGATGATAATATAATATTCAGAAAAGGTTGAGAGTTGATCCTGGGTTGAACTGAAATTAATAACGGAGGTGGTATTCCCGTGTTCTACGATGATATAAAATGGTAAGTGAATTGAAACGGAGGTGGTATTCCCGTGTTCTACGATGATATAAAATGGTAAGTGAAATTAATAACGGAGGTGGTATTCCCGTGTTCTACGATGATATAATTGGTAAGTGAAATGATTGAATTCATTGTCTGATGAGAGTGTGCTATAGCTCCGTCGGAAAGGTAAATGTACAGCTCGAACCCAAGGTAGTCATTAGGGAGCAGGTATAAGATGCGGCCAGCCGTCTGAATTCTGAAAGTGGCAGTGAAGGTTATTGCCCGACCAGCTGGGTATTATGGTGTGAGAATGTCTGTCATAAGATCGAGGGACCAGGTTGGATGGTATTTGTTTTCTTTGAGGGAAGGTAGTCTGGCTTCCCAGGGGTTTTTGTACCGCTTTAGGAAGCGATGTCTTGTATTGTCATTTGAGTTCATTCATTATAGTTGTTTGTTTATTAATAGTAGCGGGGCACCGGCCGCCAAAGTGTTTATTTGATGCTTCATGTATATTGACTTGTTTGTTTTACAGTAATTAACAGAGTCATGGCTCTGAGTGAATTAATTGTTTATAAGCTAGAACGTGCACACATGCCTGTGGCCTAGAATAAGTCTATTGCCTTCATTGTCTGACTCTTGTGAGGAAGGACGATGATTGTACGAGAAAAACATGTCCGAACCCCAAAAACCAATTTTGCAAGTTATAAACATGAGTGCGCATATTTTTTTGATAGAATGGCTGGGTTATTCAGGCCATAGTTTTGATGAATTAAGTCTGTTGACGTTTTATTTTTGAACTCGAAGCAGTGGACTGCAGTGAAATAGGTTGTTTTTCTTTTCCTGGTTTCAGCCAGTGTGATTAATTTACCTTTGCATTTTGATGTTGTTGATTAGAATAATTTTAAGGGAGTATATTTTGTTGTTTTATTGTCTATGGATGGGAGTAAAGGGGAGATGATGTTTTTGTGAATAAAATTATTTTATATTAGGAGTTCTCTGACATACTGATTTTAAGTTAAGCCTCCTGTGATCCTTGACGATATTCCTAGGATGTTTAGAATAAGTTAGAGCCACACCGAACAGACCACTACCCGAGCTAGAGTCGGCATCCTAGAAAACATTGAAGGGTACGTATGGATTGGGTGATAACATTGTAGTTATTCATGTCCATATTAGTTTTCTTTTATTAATTAGTGGATCACAGTGATAGAGATTGTCAGAGAGTAGCTAGCTGGAGCCTACTGAAGTATACATGCCCTGTCGAGGTTGTGATAAAACATGGTGGCCCATGTCGGTCATTATCCAAGAGGGTGAGCATTGAGCTTGCATTATAAAACCTTGAAGACGTGTAAACAGATGTAGGGTGTCCCCATATCATGACGCCCTTTAGTGTGGCCAAACTAACAGTAATTCAGGGGAAAGTAAAGCCAGGAGTTTGTTTAAAATAAATAGTCGAAAATGCTGAGTTTATTTTGCATATTTAGGTAGAAGCAGTGATTTTGTGGCGCCCTTATAATTGATTAATTAGTAGCAAACTCCAAATGTATGTTGTAGGACGGCGTGAACCGTGAAAAGTCATGTCAGTACTTTATTGACAGGACTGGGAAGTTAAAATTAACGCATAAGGGTAAACTGAAAATTTATTCATGAAAGCAGACATCAAATAGGCAGCTCTTCAAGCAAATAAAAGTAATTAATGGGAATAACGTAGATTGGGATTAAGCGACTCATTTTATGATTGCAGAAGGTGGGTACGTGAGGCTTCATGCCCCAGTCTTCTCAAATAAGTGTTATATTTTGTGCTATGGCTTCAGTGGAGGAAATTCGAGCTATAATTGAAGGTTCGGTAGCTAGAACAATGGAGCAGTTTGAACAATTTAAGAGGGAGTGTAGAGAACAGAGTGAAATAAACAATGCACGTATCTCAGAACAGATAGCGGAACAGAGCGAAATAAACAATGCACGTATCTCAGAACAGATAGCGGAACAGAGCGAAATAAACAATGCACGTATCTCAGAACAGATAGCGGAGCAAAGTAGGATAAATAATGCACTACTCGCGGAGCAAAGTACAATTACCAATACACAGCTAACGGAACAAATTGCAGAACAGGGTAGGCTGAATAATGAAGCATTAAAAGAGGAATTAACGGAACAAATTGCAGAACAGGGTAGGCTGAATAATGAAGCATTAAAAGAGGAATTGACGGATAAATTAGCAGAGCAGATAGCTAAAATCACACTTGAGACTACCGCACAGTTAGGACAGATGAAGATGAACCTAAGACAATCAATAGCATTCAATGAAGAAAAGACGGCAGCGAAACTCATACAACTGGAAGAAATATGTAATGCTAATACGGAAGGGATAAAGTTAGAGCAGTTAGCAATCCACGCTACAATAAAAGGAGTAGACAATGAGGTTAAGTCTGCGGCAAAGCAATTACACAGCTTAGAAGAGGAGATGACAGAGATCAGAACAGAGATAGACAAGGCAGCTTTGACTTCAGCCGAACGATGGAGTATTCAAGAGAATGAGAATGATGCACTTAAGGAGAGCATTCGTGAAAGTAATGAACTGATAGGATGCAGGCTCGATCAGCTGGAAAGCGATAAGAAGGATGGAAAGAGAAAAGAGGAAGATAGATATGAGGCAATAAGAGCAGAGATAAACAAGACATGCCGACAGATTGGAATTGACGGGAAAGAGGATAGAAAGAAACTCATAGAACAAATGGAAGAGAACCAGAAAAGGATAAAGGAGGTTGAACTGCAGTTGCTAGGAAAAATAGAGGGACACGAACGGAAGATCCTTAAGACGGAAATACAATCTTTACAACAGCAAGACATGCTTCTTGAACTAAAAGCTCATAATAACAGTAAGGGAACAAACGGAGTGGCTAATAATTTCAACACAAGCCAGACTCAGGTAGAAGGAATGAATGGACTTAGTCCGAGCCGCGCGACTACAGGTAGCGAGAATAATGATGGGTTCCAAACGTTTAGGGGACACGCCTCGACACCTCAACAGTCGACTGACAATAATAATAATAATAATAATAACCCAACTACCCAGTATGTACAAATAATCAGAATGCAGGAGGATCGCCCACGAAAATTCAATAATGATGGATCACAAACGCCGAAAGCTTTCTTAAAAGATTTAGAACACTACCTTACAGACAGTATCATTCCTGAGATTAAGAAACTCAGAGTAACAGAGAAATTACTTGCGGATAGCGTCTTGACTTGGTTCAGGAGTTTTCGCTACACTTTTGAAGACATAGACAGTTTCAAACATGCATTTCTACTCCGTTATTGGAGCATGTCAATACAATATAGTCTGAGAATGGAGTTGTATAGCAGGAAGTATCACGCTTCACAGCCCACGCGTTATTCAGAATATTTTTCGGCTCAGTTACTCAGGTTGAAAGACATGGATATTTTACCACCGGAGTCAGAACTGGTGATGACAATTGGTAAACAGCTTCCATTACCAGTACAACAGTTCTTAATTGCAGCAAACGTCTCGAGCGCACTACAAGCAGAGGAGGTTTTACGCCAATTGGATGTAACTTCATTAAATACTCAAAATAGGCACGTCAGAGCAAGTGACAGCGCAGCGCTGGTACACCAGGCCGAGCTAGTCAAAACTAGGGAGCAGAGCACCAATACGAATGTTAGCCATAAGGGCGGAAACAACAATGGAAGGTCAGACTTGCCAAGAGAAGAGCAAATGAGATATGAACCAAGGAACGAAAGGAACTGGCAGCCGCAACAGTACAGGAGAGATGAATGGAAAGGGCGTGGTCGCGAAGGTCCATATCATCATCGCAGATATGACAGAAGGGAAAATAGAACGTGGAACCGAGGACGAGATGAGAACCGAGGATACACGGAGGACAGTCGACGGGAATGGCAGAACCGACACGAGGCATCCCAACAGTACCTAAACGAGTTGCATCGCAGCCAAGAGACGGAAAAGGATCGCTGGCGAAGGACGATGGAAAATCGCGAGAATCCAGATGTGGAGATAACCGGAGCAGAAAGTAAATTGGCGCAACAGCATCGCGAGAGTCAGAACGATAAGAGGCAGACGGGGGCCATTAGCAAAAAAGAGTGTACTAGAGGATGAAGAAGATAGTCTAATTTTCACGCCAGAAAAAAAACACAGTGGTTGATAGCAAACATTGAGGAATGGGTTGCAACTCCTGATGATTTTACGGGTGTAATTATTCAACCGGAACAACATTGTTTGAGGAAATTACCAGTCATTATTACGAGAATAGAAGGATTAAGAGTAAAAGGATTAGTGGACACTGGGGCACAGCTATGTCTAGTATCAGAGGCATTAATTAAAGCTCTAAGCGAAAAACAGAGAATACCTACGATTCCAGTACCACAGGTCAAAATTAGAGGAGTAATTCCCGAAAAATCAGCTGTATGTAAATTTCAAGTACAATTGGATCTAGAAATATTAGGACACACTTTCTCACACGTATTCATGGTTATGAACAAGATGAGCGTAAACTTGATCCTGGGCGCGGATTTCCTGTACGAGCACCAAGCAGTGATTGATCTACGCAACAATGTAATTAAATTCAGAAATATGGAAGGATTATCAGCGGTGGAACTGAACATGAATAATCACGGCTTAGATAGAGATGCTGACATTTGGACGCTGCAGACGATTCCTGAGGAAGAAGAAGAGAAAAATCAAGCAGATGAAGAGGACTCGAACACAGGACTCCTGGAGGAAAAGCAAGAGTTGGAAGATGAGATGTGGTCCATGGCAGTAGAAGAAAATGGCAACAAAGACAGTTTTGAGGCACTTTTGAAGGACAAATTAAAAGAGGCAAAGTTAAATGATGAAGAAAGAAATTGCTTGGCACAAATGCTATGTAAACATTCAGCATTCGGGAAAAATATTGAATTTCAAGTACGCTATGCAGGTGGATGACTGGACCCCATTCAAGAGCCGACTCTACCCAATTCCAGAAAAACAGCGTGCAGCAGTTAGAAAAATTATAGACGAAATGCTTAGAGGGGGCATAATTAAGAAAGCTCCAACTCCATATTTGAACGCCATATTAGCGGTGGCGAAACCCAATGGTTCTGTGAGACTATGTCTCGATGCTCGCACACTCACTTCCAGATTAGTTGATGAAACCGACCGTGCACCACTAATTAAGGATGTACAAAAGAAGTTCCATAAGAAAAAAGTATATTCGTCTGTCGACCTTGCAAATAGCTACTGGCATATCGAGTTAGAAAAGAAATCACAGCTGTTAACTGGATTTCTATTCGATAATCAGAGTTTCACCTGGTGTCACTTACCATTTGGAGTTAAGACAGCCGGATCTGAACTAATCCGAGCATTGGATCGCAATTTGACAGAAGATGTGAAAGACATGTCTGTCAGATATGTCGACGATATCTTATTAGCATCAGAAAGCATTGAAGAACACATGCAAAATTTAAGCAAGTTGTTAGAGAACCTAGAAAGGGCAAATTTCAAGATCAATCTAAAAAAATCGCACTTCTTTCAGCACGAAATTTTATATTTAGGACATATTGTTGATGGAGAGGGGATCAAACCCAACCCAGTGAAGATTGAAGCCATTTGAAATTTTCCTCGACCAACCTGAGTTAAGCACATAAGGATGTTCTTGAGGGCAACAAATTTATTTCGTGAAAACTGTCCAGGATACACCGAAGTAGTAGCACCATTACAGGAGATGCTAAAAAAGAATAACCGTTGGTTTTGGAACGAAGAGTGTGAGAGGTCATTTGTAGCTACGAAAGAATTGCTGTCAAATAGCATTAAACTGGGTTACCCCGATTTTTCGAAGAGATTCATAATTCAAGCAGATGCATCTTTAGTGGGCATTGGAGCAATGCTTTTCCAAGAAGACGCAGAGAGAACAGCAGGCCGTTCATACCTAGCATTTATCAGCAGGAAGTTAAGAAAACATGAGAAAAGTTATACCATCTCAGAGCTGGAGCTTCTGGCTATCATACACGCGTTACAACAATGGCGTCGTATTATCTATGGTTTTCCCATAACAATCCGCACTGATCACAAGGCGCTGACTTTCTTATTTAAGACCACCATGGTAAGTGAACGCATCAACAGATGGGGCATCTATGCGCAGCAGTTTGATCTACAAATTGAGCATATATCAGGAAAATTAAATGTAATCCCGGATATTTTAAGCCGAAATCCAGAAGAGGAGGCACAGAAGGATGAGATGTTAGTGCAACACATTGAGCTGACAAACGAAGACCAAGACTTCTTACAAGAACTGAAGAGGTTACCGCAGGAACAGGAAAAGGAGCCATGGATGATGCAGATGATTAAGTTCCTCAAGAGAGAGATAACACCTGATATCCCACCATACCGAGAGATTGAAGCTCAAGCGAGAAGTTATTCATACTTCAATAATAGGCTCATAAATTTATAGATGAGGATCACGTCAAGTTACGGATATTGTTACCAGCTTCTTTACAGAGGGAATTAGTGTGGCATACTCATTATACACTTGGTCACATAGGATTAGACAAGACACAAGCAACGATAGGTGAAGCTTTCACTTGGCCACGGATGAGGATCACAATACGTGATGTCTTGAAGACATGCGATATTTGCCAGCGTGCAAAACCCAACAACTTCCTCATGAGACAATACCCAAAGCCAATACTGCCATAGAAACCATTAGAGCTCATTGCGACAGATTGCCTGGGGCCACTGCCGAAAGGAAGTAGAGGAGTGCGACATGTCCTTGTGTGTGTGGACGTCTTCTCCAAGATTGTTGTTTTATGTGCTATCCAGAAGACAACATCGAAACAGGTCTTAAGCCGAATCAAGAATCGTGTTATACCTACAATGGGAAAGCCTGAATTTATACTTTCCGACCATGTGAGTTACTTCACATCAGCAGAATTTAAGCGTGGATTAAATGAGCTAGGCATCAAGCATGTATTATCTAGCATACGCCATCCACAGAGCAATCCTAGCGAGAGAGTCTTACGAGAGGTCTCTAAGCATATCCGCATGTTCATACCTACAGAGCATCATCGTTGGGCTGATACCTTGAAAAACATTGAAATTTGCATTAACATGACACGTCATGAGTCAACTGGACAAATTCCATACACGTTACATTTGAACCAGCAACCACCGAGATCTTGGACAACAGTACTAGATTGCCCAAGGGATCCGCAGCCAGCACCACAGCTGAGAATCGAACGAACGGTCACGTATATGCGAGAACAAGCTGACAGGAAATTAAGAAGGCTAAAAGGGAAACGCTTTCACAGAGAATTGAACACCGGTGAGTTAGTTTTATTGAAGAGACCACCTATCTCTGATCCTGCAAACAAAGTGTTTCATAAATGGTGTTTCCCATACATAGGACCTTACCGAATCATAAGAAATTTGGGAAACAATGCGTATAAGATACAGGACATAAACGGCGGAAGCACATCAGTAGTAAATTGCTCAATCCTCAAAATATATAATAAAAGGGAACCGTTTGATCAACCACGGAATACCGCGGGTGTCAACATTATGGAAATCGAATAAAGATGAGCCAAATGCACGTGGAACGAGGAAGTAGACAGTCATAAACAGACCCGGTGTTTACAGTGAACGACCGTGAAGTGAGAGTACTTGGCGAGACAGGCGGACAATAGCTACCTGCATCAGACATCCGAGGCACTAATCCTACCAAGAATGTGGAGAGGGAGACACAAGAATAGTAGCAAGGGAATCCCTGCGTGCGACCAGCAGTGGCGAACCAAATAAACAGAATAAGGAGTGAGGGCGGAATCTTACGGCATCCGTGAGGCGGATCAGGATTGAGAAAAAAATCATACGTTCCATATCTATTTTTTTCCTTTGCAGAAGGGTAATGTTACCTTTATGCATATGTGGTTGCATAAATTCTACATATTTATTTCAACAAGATTTTATTCATGTTTCAAAGCTGGTGCGAGAAATGACGTTACTTGTGGACTAGAGAATAACAAAGGGAGGCCCGTACGTGCCTTAATGTAACTTTCACCCAGCACGGACAATGACGGTAGGGAGAGAAAGCCAACATCTGGAAGCCACATGCGCTCAGACAGCGCGAAACGGTGTTTCAACTAAGCGGGTAAATGCGAAAATTTCAACGATCACTCACTAGATAAACCCCGTCCATTTGAGACAAATTGGAGCAGTAATTAAAATACAGAACCAGGAATTACACCATCATATAGGGGACAATCCCAGCCTCTCAGAAGTATCGTCAACATTTAAATTGGATCATTCTGTGACTTTTGCCAGAAGTAAAATGAAATCAGGGGGTGGATTTAAAACTACCAATAGCAGCGAGGGACGCGAGACGCGACCAAATCCCGCCAAAATTAAGGAACAATGAAGGAAATTACGTAGCTCATTATATAAGGATCCAACGATCGGATTTTGGATAAAAAGAAGTCATTGAGACATTAGAAATGAGGACGTTCAAAGGAGCTAATTTGCATATTCATGCGAGTGTTATTATGGAAATAAATTCTAAAAACTCCCCACTCCAAGTACTCCTTAGAGAAATCATATAAATAATAGCTGGAGACGGAGCGAAAACAGTTCATATCGGGGCGCTGCATGAGGCGAAAGCCCAAGCCCGTAGCACTAAGAATATTAATAATTTTTACAAGTTTTTATAAGTTCATATCGGGGCGCTGCAGAGGCGAAAGCCCATGCCCGTAGCCTTAAGAAAAGTAACAATTCTACTAGTTTTATAAGTAGAAGCAGTTCTATCTTTGGACATTTGAATATCGCTAAGTATTCGCGAGTGCGAATTGGAACAGTGCATACCGTGACAGTACGACACAGTTATATGATAGAGATAGCCGCACGAGCTATTAGTAACTAAGTCAGTGATCTAGGAAGCTATTGAACTATCAGCTGAATTGAGTAGGTTGATGATAGCTGTAGGAGGTAGAAGCTACATACGCGAGAACCGCGCATTGTGATAATAATAATAATAATAATAATTCACAGTGGACCTTTACTTTGGTGAATTTTGGAAACCGTGTGTAAATTATCCTCCTTGCAAGATGAACCAATTGATCCAGAAGACTGATATCAAGGACCAGAGCACCATCAGGATGTATACGAGATAAGTAAAAATTGTATGGGGCATGTTTGCCGTAGCGTATCCCATCATGGGAGTCGGATAAGTTTATCTCGATCATAAGCAATTATGATAAAATGGATATTTTGGGCATAGCAGGCATGTTTTGTGTAGATTTGTGTGTATTTGTCAGTCATGATTAATTTGTGTGTTTTACAACGTAAATAGTATATGAGCATCAAAATTTGTTTAAATGTGTTTTGTTTGAGGGTGTCAGTAACTTTGCTGAATGCACAATTAAGGGAATAATTGGGTTGATAGTGCTCACGCACGATATTAACGTAAAAGCTAATAGGGGGAAGACAGCTCGATATTGTGACAAAGACCAGTAGTGACACTGAAATTATGTGAACAGTAAGCATGGTAATTGATAATCACACCAAGGTAAAGAAAGGTAAGACAAAATGGCTGGATGATAATATAATATTCAGAAAAGGTTGAGAGTTGATCCTGGGTTGAGCTGAAATTAATAACGGAGGTGGTATTCCCGTGTTCTACGATGATATAAAATGGTAAGTGAATTAAAACGGAGGTGGTATTCCCGTGTTCTACGATGATATAAAATGGTAAGTGAAATTAATAACGGAGGTGGTATTCCCGTGTTCTACGATGATATAATTGGTAAGTGAAATGATCGAATTCATTATCTGATGAGAGTGTGCTATAGCTCCGTCGGAAAGGTAAATGTACAGCTCGAACCCAAGGTAGTCATTAGGGAGCAGGTATAAGATGCGGCCAGCCGTCTGAATTCTGAAAGTGGCAGTGAAGGTTATTGCCCAACCAGCTGGGTATTATGGTGTGAGAATGTCTGTCATAAGATCGAGGGACCAGGTTGGATGGTATTTGTTTTCTTTGAGGGAAGGTAGTCTGGCTTCCCAGGGTTTTTTTGTACCGCATTAGGAAGCGATGTCTTGTATTGTCATTTGAGTGCATTCATTATAGTCGTTTGTTTATTAATAGTAGCGGGGCACCGGCCGCCGAAGTGTTTATTTGATGCTTCATGTATATTGACTTGTTTGTTTTACAGTAATTAACAGAGTCAAGGCTCTGAGTGAATTAATTGTTTATAAGCTAGAACGTGCACACATGCCTGTGGCCTAGAATAAGTCTATTGCCTTCATTGTCTGACTCTTGTGAGGAAGGATGATGATTGTACGAGAAAAACATGTCCGAACCCCAAAAACCAATTTTGCAAGTTATAAACATGAGTGCGCATATTTTTTTTTGATAGAATGGCTGGGTTATTCAGGCCATAGTTTTGATGAATTAAGTCTGTTGACGTTTTATTTTTGAACTCGAAGCAGTGGACTGCAGTGAAATAGGTTGTTTTTCTTTTCCTGGTTTCAGCCAGTGTGATTAATTTACCTTTGCATTTTGATGTTGTTGATTAGAATAATTTTAAGGGAGCATATTTTGTTGTTTTGTCTATGGATGGGAGTAAATGGGAGATGATGTTTTTGTGAATACAATCATTTTATATTATGAGTTCCCTGACATACTGATTTTAAGTTAAGCCTCCTGTGATCCTTGACGATATTCCTAGGATGTTTAGAATAAGTTAGAGCCACACCGAACAGACCACTACCCGAGCTAGAGTCGGCATCCTAGAAAACATTGAAGGGTACAGTACTCTTGTTTTTAATGTAGGCTACGTCAATGATATTAAATAATTATTCCACGTCATTAGGCCTATTCTTAAAAAAATCTGTAAAAAAATGTACATTGCAATTTTTTCCCTATTTTATTTAAGAGTGACCGGATAAAATTGCTTCGGTTGTTTTTATATACGGTAATAAAACTGTTTAAAATAATAAAACTGCTTTATTATGTACACTTTACTTCAAATTAAAATTAGGCATACAATATAAATGAAAAGGGGGCGATAGGTGTTAGTCGACCTTCAGGAAGGGGAGATGGGCCAGTAAAAGTTGGAAACCACTTGTCCAAACCTTCCATGCCGACCAATCCCAATTATATCTATATTCATTCTTTCATTATCTCGTATGCTGCAGTTGGTTTCTTTCAGGAAGGACATCAGTCCGTAAAAGTCTCATCTCACCTCATCAGTGGCATAACTAGGAATTGCTTCTGGAGGGGGTTGAGCGGGGTCAAATCTGAACCAATTGCTCTTTTGGTTTTGTGTTTGGTTTCTTTTTCTACTATTGTTTTGCTTTGGATATTTTTGTTTGTTTTTGCTTTTGCTTTTACATTTTGCTTTCTGCTTTGAGTTATTTGATTTTGTGTTTGCTTTCTGCCTTTGATTTTGTTTTTGAATTGGACTTTTTTTCCTGTTTTGTGTTATACTGCCTTTGCTTTTGCTTTTGAGTTTTGCCTTCAGGATTGTGGTTTTTTGTTGTGTTTTCAGCTACTGTTTTTGATTTTAAAATTTACTTTTCGTTTTGTGTTTTATTTTGGTTTTATGTTTTGTCGTTTTGTTTTGCTTTTTGATTTTTTATTTCTGTTTTGGTCATGTGTTTGATTTTGCTTCTTGCTTTGTACGGGGGGCGCAAAATAAAACAATTAATGAAAGCAAATTTACACGTTTTCATGTTAAATCTCGATAATATTTGATATGTTTTATTTGCACCTCACAATGTGCAAGAGCTCGGAAATGAACAGTTTTGGTAGGACTAACGCCAAATATTTCACACAAGTAAAGAGAAATTAGAAAGTATAAATGTAGGCCTACATAATCCAGTCATTTGTAATCAATCGGAAAATTTGATTTCTCAAAATATATTTCTCAACATTACGTTCTTTTTAGAATTATTTGGTTCTGATGGGGGATTCATGCCCCTAATCACCCCCTGTAGCTTTGCCACAGCACCTCATCTTCGACCCCGTAGATAGGTAAAATTAATATACGACGAGACGCTGCTGGGAAGTAGGCTATTTGATGGTGAACCGAGTGAGGAAGCAAAGCACAGCGGTGGAGAAGCAGAAGTCTCTTTGATACCAGAAGAACAGGAAACAGCAAGAGCCAATATCACACTAAAATATGTTAGATATTTATTTATTATTTATTTTATTTATTTTTTATTTTTATTTTATTTATTTATCTAAGGACATGCCTTCTGTACATCCGGCTTCATTCTTATCCAAAGTACTATAGCCCGCGGTGCCTTAAATTAGTTACTGACAAGTAAGAATGTAACCTTATCATTTGTCCCCCATCACTACCAACATTTATAGTGTAATGTTGTACTGTTGGGTTCATTCAGTGCAGCATTCACTGTTGCCACTCATATTTTAAAGTCACCATGTTTGCAGAGCACTTGCAGACACTGGAATTGGCGTTTATAATGAAACTTGAAAGGTGGCAGCCATGAGCTGATGGTCGTCTATCGCTGTGACATCATTTCATGTAGGCCAACATTCACACTGTTAGCCAGATAACATAATCTATAAAGCAACACGTATTGAAGAACATTGTTTCGTGTTTCATTTTCACTTCATGTGGAAGGCAAAGTCTTCCTATTTCGTATTATTAAACACTAGCGGACCCATGCACATACCACCCGCCCGGTGGATGAACACTATGCCCAAGCCTTTATATGGAATGTAAAAGATTTCTATGCACACCTGTGTACAGGATGACCTAACCCACAAAAGAAAAGAAAATGAAATAGGCTACAAGCGTGAATATAATAAAAGTCAGGGGATTTTTAGGGGGAACGCGGGGGTACGCGTACCCCTTAAATATTTGATAATTGTTTAAGAAAATATATTGGTACATTTCATTCTATACCGGCAAATATAACTTCCGACTTGAAAGTTCATCGATCAGCTGGCACCAACGTGCTTTTAATAACAGCTGGTGGAGATTTCGAGTAATCCTGGATATAATCAATCTATTGAATCAGATTGTTTTGGTCGGCAACTCGGCACTCAGCAGCATAATAGAAAGAATAGGTCATATTATTTTCTGCTCGACAAAAGCTTTCTGTAATTGCCGCCTTATTCGAAGAAATTTACTTGTTTAGGCAAAAATAAGTAACATAGTCTAACAATCGTGAAAAGGAAGTTCCTTTCTTATAAGCACGCAGGCTCGTGTTTGGAGGTGAGGTAGGTTGTTAGTTTGTGGCTGTGATTGATTAGTTTTGAAGGATGAAGAAAATAACGAAATATTTTACATCCACTCAGGCATCAAAAAAGCTGAAAGTTAATGAATGAATGATTTAATAAATTAATTCAATTCAACTTTTCATTTAACATGTCAGTCAGTAAATTGCCGGAAATTGCAAGATCATGTTGTTTTGTCTACTACACTGAGTGGTATCCCTTACATTTTGTTTAAAAAAAAAAGCACTGATTAAAATATCATTGCGATTTCGCCCAGTAGGAGTTGGTGCGTGTTTGCATCTCAACAATTGGCAACCGTGATGAAGCAGTGTGTAGCCAAAGTAGCTTGACCGATTTCATCATTAATCTGTCATTAACTCATCAGATGCGGGTGTTCTCAGGAATCATCATTTCTGCCCCCATTAGAGCTTTTCTGGTGCGGAGCACCAGGAGTCTCTTTGCTACCAGGAGAACAGGAACAAGCAGGAGATATATCAAAAGACAGATTTTTTATTTATTTAGTTATTTATTTATTTATTTATTAAGAACATTTTACCCCGCTTATGCAGTAACAGTAGATTACAAAAAATCCGTTAGCCATATAAAGAAAATCTTTCGAGTGGTTATTATAAATAATAATAATAATAATAATTTTAATATTAATATACTAATAATAGTCCTAGTCCATTTTTTTAGTCTTTCTAGGGACACTGTGGGGAAATCTTCAAAAGACAGACAGCAAGCCTCCGGACTTAGAGTATAACAATGCAGGATTCTTACCTACTAAAACCCCACAAACCCTATAGGTAGGGACTTGAAAATTTAGCATCTATTTTCCTTTAAATTAGCATTTATTTTCTCCCTATTTAGCATCTATTTTTGGAAAATTAGCATGTAATTTTTTCCGGTTTCTTACGGACTATATGACTTTATTGGCGACACTTGAGATACAATTTTATGATCAAATGAAAGCATTGTAAATAACTCTGCGTTGCTCTCTTTCAAGTTACACCTTCTGTTTGTAACAACTGTATTGTAGTGCGACAAAACACGCTCACGGTCCACATTGTTTGTTGGTGTCCACAAAAGATCTAAAGAACTCTTGGCAAAATGTTCATGTTCATATTGAACAGCAGTCAAGGCACGTAGCCTACTACTGTGCCCTTTCAGCAAGAAATATGCAAATCACAGTATGCCAGCATTGCTCAATTCGGGATTTTTCGGGGTTGCGGTAAGTTCTCCCACTCTGTGACTTACATATTTTGGATCAAATAGAGGATACACTTGCAAAAAATAATAACAAAATTAACTCCTATTTTAACACATTTAATTAATCAAAATTATGGCGCTACAAACAATAAAACAAATAAACTACTGACCAATATCATTCTACTTGTTCAAAGTGAACAAGGAATAGCATAAAAATAAAACAAATATTAGAATAAAACACATGGTTTTCTTTAAAACCAACAATTCACGATTATTTTCACTTCCATAAAGTACTTATCTTAAAGTTCCATAACTACGAGCTTCTCTGGCTCGATACTTTTCCATAATAATGGTGTCATACTTTTGTACACCTCAAGAACTATTTTTATCTTTCTTATCATCAAAACAAATATATAATTACATTTTAAATTACATGTTAATTATTCACTTCAATATTTGGGCATTTCACATATTCTCAGGATTTACTATCTCTCTCAAATTTTCAAATTCACTACGGTGATCGGGAAACTTATTTGTGTACTCCAGAGTTATAAAGATTACTTGACCAAGTCAAAAACTATGATCACTCCCGAAACCTAGTTATCTTCACAAAACTCGTGGATTCCTTATTTTCCATACAATATTACAATAGGGATTTTATTTAATTCATTTGTCTTATAAGACCATTATCACATAAGAAAACTACGATCTGAACTGGCAAGCGATAATATCAATCTACAAGGACCTCGGTTCACGGTGTATTTAACATTTCTTACAAGACGGTTTTTACCCACCCTCGCTCTATGAGGGTCAGGCCATTATACTCGAGCGTGATTCATGACAAGGAAAGCGGCTCTCTGCCTAACCTACGGTGGCAGCTCTCTTCAATGCTTTAAAACAAACCTTCACATTATTCTCAGTTCTGTAGAGAGACCTGGCTTTTACTTCACTTATTTTCATTCAACAATATTCTTTGGCTCATAAACCACTTTCGTAACCTTGGCATTTATTAATTATGAGAGGGTCCTCATCGATTGGGAAGAATAATACACATTCTACGACGAATAATTAGGGGCTTTAACAACAAGAGGATTCTATGTTCGAATCTCTTAACATGCCTCGGGAACCATTTCCACATTTGGAGGACTTATACAAGACGCGATTTAAAGTCGGCCGTGGCCTACATGACATACGCTCAATAATACCATACATTAGCTCCCTTTTAAATAATACACACATGGCCTCGTGATCCACGTCACAATTTAGAGGACTTACAACATATCTCAATTCACTGCAATCAACTACCCTCCATAAGTAACTTACCAAGTACTTTAACTTTTACGCGTTCCTAGCGTGACTTTTTATTTAATTGCGTTCCATTACGCTACACATTACTTTACGGCCGAATGTCTTCCAAAGAACTGATAAATTTCATAGTAACAATTGATACATATCCCAATTCTTATATTAATCTTTTCCGTTGACAATAAATCGCTCCATTTTTAAGAACATGCATTCACATCATGTCTTATACATTTGTTAAGGCTTCAACGCTCTATATTTTTATATCATTCAATTTAATCTTTATTTAGATTTCTTTACCTTGTTATTATTATGATTACATTCCTTACAAAAGCTCAAAAAGCTATTTCTTTCATATAATTCAAATTTACCTTTATGTAAATATCTTTGTTATAATTATTATTATTACGCTTGCTTTTATAACATTCATTAAATACACTGACATTTTATTCCATGCATTTCCTCTACAGGATTTATTATTTCACATAATTATTTATTATTTCTTAAAACTTTATTTTCGTTCAGATCGCGTTCTTATTTTGTTATTATTTATTTAAAAACATCCCTTTTACTCAAAACTCCGGTGGAATTGTACACAAAATTTTTCCCGACACCAAAATATAATGAAAATCTTTACTCACATGTCTATGGTCGTTTTCTGACCTTTATTCTCGTTTGATGTGACATTTTGGCCCACCTTCTTGACCTACTCCATATTGTACAAACTCATCTCATGTACAGAAATTTCTTGACACATATTCACTACATTTAACACTGACAACATTTTAATACACTGGTGTATCCGTTTGAACACACAATAAAACACTAAAAAATATATTACTTTTAACACACACTTTTGATATATTTACACTTCACAACTTTTGATCACTAGGCCGTCTTTTTAGCCTATCACACGTGACCTCTTAATCTCCCGTCTCCAAGGGTGAAATTTATTCAATGTCGGCTTCCTATCCTGCAGAATACGAAAGTCTCGAATCATCTACTACTTCCCTGGAATAACAATTCTTCGAATCATGTTCCTGATGATCGGCTATTTCTCTATCTTGAACGGCTCCCCTTTTAGTTCTGATTTATCGATCCTAGCGAAAGTCTGTTCTGATTGAGGTCCCTTCGATAACCTATCGGTGACCTATGGATTTTTTAGCACCTAATACTTCTCGAGTCTTAGTGCTTTAGAATAGTTCGTCTCCTTTCTTGAAAACAATGTCTAAGTTTCCGTTCTTCTTTGTTTATTTGGCTCTCGCACTTCTAATTGTCTGAAATACGTTGCGAACCTTACTCTGTTTTCCCTGTTCGGGTTCTTTAAAATGTATAAACTGTTTATCTCGCTGTTCCGTTACTTCCGTACGTTATGATACTTTTGGTCGTTTACTGAAAGACCTATCGCCTGAATCCTAAGTTCGCAGCCTGCTTTGACTGTATTTTTGGAACTTTTACGGTAACTTTTGCCCTGTCGGACCTAAATCCTGTAACTAGGATTTTCCTAATTTTTCAACCCGGCAATACTTCTTCTTTGCAACTCCTTCCGGAGGCACGCAAGTTACTGATACTTCGACGCCCGTGGCTGTCGGATATTAATTCTGCGGTGTAATACAGCGTTTCTCCCCTCAAGGAGTACTGGTTAACTGCCTTCGATGTCTGATACAGCGTTACGTTCCCCTCACGGGCTTTTGAATACTGCCTATACGATGTGGTGCAGCACCTCCGCTCACGGAATGCTCGTAGACTGCATGATTGGCTTGGTGAGGCCAGGAGTTTTATACCTTTCAGTTACAAAAAGATAAAATCCTAGTCCTTTTCGCGACCAACTCTTTAACTAATTGTCGCACAATTATAAAAATCATATCTCCAGAAAGCTCGTCTTCCAAACGTAAAATAATCTTCCTGTGCATGGAAATCGATCGTGCATTTCCGAGATATTAATTAATTTCTCGTCCACAACTGTGTGGGTGGTGCTGTTCATTTTTAATTCTCCCACTCCTTGGGTCCCGGTGAATCCCCAATGACGTATACTTGCGTTTGCAGTTTTTCTCTGTGCTATTATTACAAGGTTTTTCTTTACACAACAATCTCTAATCCAAAATGATTCACCGCACTGTATCTGTTTACTTATTTTTATATTCGTAAACGGGTTAAATTTAATTATTCCTGTTCTGACTCAGCAGCGGGGTTGCCATTTTCCTGCAACGTAAGAGCAATTTCCGAGTCAAGCTTCTTCATCTTACAGTCCAAACTTTCCACTCGTTCTAATAATATCCATGACTGGCTCCTGATAAATGTCAAGAGGCATGAGCTCATCTTATGAACACCTGGCCCTAGCGTTTGCACAATGTTAGGCTAGAATCCCGGCTTGAAATCTCTCTCCGTTCCCTTAGAGACTGTATGATTCTTTCATTCCTTTCTCAAAATACATGGATTCGACTCCCTTTGAAGCCTATGGTACATGGGTTCATCTCTCCCCTCCTTAGGTAAATACATTTTCGAAAACTTTTGAGGAAATTTATTTTAATTATCAAAAAAAATCTTATTTTTTTCTTTTTTAATGTCGAAGCCATCATAACGTTATCCGTACCTTCTGATTTTTCTTCCTTAAAAATCACACGATAATTTGATTTCTTTCATCTCTTTAAGTCATATCCGGTAATTGTGTCGGATGGGTACGCTCTATCCCTACCCTTTCTTTCCCCTTTTTATTTGTCTGGACTTCAGGTTTCCAAAACCTCATTCTTCTTTACGGGTGTGGTCTATCCCTACCCGTTCCTTTATTTCATCATTCTCCTTCCTTAAATTGAAATTTTCTTCTTCAATAAAATCAATTATTTCTTTTATTTCACAATATAATTTCTCCAATTCGCATTCGCACTCGAATGTTTGAGCTCTGTTTCCTTTTTCTATCTCATTCTCGTTTCTATCAAAAGTGGATTCATCATCTCTAAATGTTTCCATAACCAGAGCTTGTTCATTTGCTACATCGAAGTCTTCGGGAGGGTAATACACTTTTAAATTTGCTGAATTCATGGTCACTTCGTGATTCGTTTCACAGTGCCGAATTCTATAGGCATTATTTCTCAAATCCCTTATTATTTGATACGGTCCGTGGTACATTTTCTGGAACTTTTTGTACACGTGGTTCCCTGGATCCGAAATGGCTGGTCTTTTTACTAACACCATTTCCCCTGCTAATAGTGGCCGATGATACCTCTTGTGCCTATTTCTTCTTTGTCTCCTGTCGGCTTGAGCTTTTAAATGCTCAAAGGCTCTTCTTATACGTACATCTCTTCCAGGCTGAGTGTCGGCTGGCCTAGGAATTACCAGACTCCAAGGTCTCTCTGGTTGCTCATTCCGATGTAACGTTATTGGTATCTCTCCCGTAGATTCATGGATTGTGTTGTTTATACAAAATTCGATAATATCCAAGATATCTATCCACTTCCAATTTTCTTCTGCACAGTATATTCTACAATACTTGGCCGTCTCCCTCAACACTCTTTCTACAGGATTTGCCTCAGGATGGCGAATACTTGACAAAATCTGACGTATTCCAAGTCTTTCTAATTCTTGTCTGAACTCAACAATGGTGAAACAACTACCGTGATCCGACAACAAGTTCTCAGGTTTTCCCAGAATCGGTATCACTTTTTCTTTGAGTCGTTTTAACACCTGTTTGGTACTAGTCTTCTGTATGGGAGCAAGGACAACCATTTTAGTGAAGACATCCATAGCCACCATTATGTGTCGATTTCCTCTTCTTGCCTTTGGCAAAGGTCCAAAATTATCAATAGATATGATTTGACCTGGCCTTTCGGGCAACAATGGTATAGGCTTTTGTCTCATAAGAAATGCATTTGGTTTGATCCTTTGACATAGATCACAGGTCTTTAGCGTGTCCCTTACAGTTTCTCTCAGTCTCGGCCATACAAATGCTTCTTTCAGCATCGAGACTGTTTTGTCGACTCCCATATGTCCGAACGATCTATGGGCTAACCACACTATTTTCCTCTACAAAATTGCAGGTACAACAATCCTTAATCGTGTATGGTCAGAGTCCACAAACTTATATAATAATCCATTATAAAATGTGTAATCTTGAGCTATCTTATTAGCTTCCGTGTACGCTGGTGTTCCCCTTATCAAACTTCCTTCAAGGAAAGATATGAGCATGTTCATCCATGGATCCTCACGTTGCCGTTGACTAATGCTCCTTAACTCATTTAGAGTACGCTGATCCCTGTCTTCCAAATCAATAGCCATTACTTCCTCTTCTGTGGACTCTGGCTGTCTACTTAAATAGTCTGGAACTATATTTTCTTTTCCTGGGCAGTATTCTATCTTTACATCAAACTGTTGAATATATAAAGCCCAACGCATCAACCTTTGACTGGATAGATCAGTCTTCATCAAAAAGGTTAAGGCTTTATGATCCGTCCTTAGAATGACCTGAAACCCATATACGATCTTTCGCCAATATTGCAACGCGTGCAATATCGCTAACAGCTCGATTTCGCTGATCGTATAATTTTTCTCGTGTGGTTTCAGTCTCCGACTTGTGAAAGCTTGATAATTTTTCTTATCAGGGTTATCCGGGTTTTCCTGATATAGCATTGCCCCTATTCCAATCTGGGATGCTTCTGTTTGAATTATAAATTTCTGATTAAAATCAGGATATCCTAGCTTCACATAGTTTAAGAGCATTTCCTTGGCCTCCACGAATGCTTTTTCTGTTTCCTCCGTCCATTTCAACTTGCCCCCCTTCTTCAGGAGGTCCTGTAGTGGTGCAACAGTTTTTGTGTATGATGGACAATGTCCTGAGAAGAAACCAATCAATCCCAAAAACTGGCGAACGTTCTTCACCTTCAAAGGCCTTGGAAAATCCCTTATCGATTCCAATTTGCATGGATTTGGTTTAACACCATCCTTATCAATCACATGCCCTAAAAATGTTACTTGTCTTTGACAAAAATATGACTTCTTTAAATTGATTTTAAAATTTTCCCTTCTTAAGTCTTCCAATAATTTCTTCAATTTTTCTAAATGTTCCTCAATGTTCTCCGAGGTAAGCAAAATATCATCCACATAACGGATAGTGCAATCTTTCACTTCCTCTGACAGGTTTCGATCAAGTGCTCTTATTAAGGCAGATCCCGCGGTCTTCAATCCAAACGGACATCTTCTAAAACAATAGGTTTGTTGGTCGAACTGAAATCCAGTCAACAAGCTGGTTTTCTCTTCCAGTTCGAGATGATGATACGAAGAAGTCATGTCAATATTTGTGAAAATCTTCTTGCCTTTGAACTTCCTCAGTATTTCTTTTATGGGTGGTGCCGAATCATTTTCTGGTATGATTTTTGCATTTAAATTTCTGGCATCTAGACACACCCTCACTGAGCCATCCGGTTTACTCACGATCACTAATGGACTAACATATGGTGTAGCCATCTTTTCTATAACACCTGCATTCATTATCTCCTGCAGTGTTTTCTTAGCTTGTGGGTAATGTTTTTCCGCAACCGGGTATGGTTTTTGTCTGAACGGTGCCCAATCATTGACTTGGAACGCGTATTTAAAATTTTCAATCTTCCCTGGCTTGGAATCAAATACGTCCCTAAAATTCAATAATAATTCCTTTAATTGTTCCTTGTTTTCGAGGTTAACTTTGGCTTCCTCTACTTTTCCTGACAGGTTGGTCTCGAACTCAGTTTCCAAATTATCTTCGAGTTCTATGTTGAGGACTTCAAATATCTTTTCTATGTCCTTACAACCTTCTTCCGTTACTTCTTCCACATGCCATACCTGTTCTCCTATTTTCACATCCTGTTCCTGTAGGTTAATGTTTTGTTCATCCACATCCTCTCTTTGGATCCTAATGCAATTTTGCGCTAGGTTTATGATGACCTTGTTCTCACGGATAAAATCAATACCTAATATGACATTATACGGTAATTGATTTACCAGCAAAAAGCATTGCGAAATTTCTGTGTTACCCATGATCAGATCAATGTATACCTGAAATTTGCATGTTAAAGATTTTTCAGGGATAATTCCCTTAATCTTTACACTTGATGTGGGGATTTTTAATACGCGGCCTCTTGTTTCCAATTCATTCAGAAGGGTTTGCGTAATTAAACTTATTGTGGATCCGGTATCAATCAATGCCCTGACCAGTAATCCTTCTATCCTTAGCATAATTATGGGTAATTCTCTTTTGATAGGTGGGATTCCTTCCACCTCCTCGTTAATTAACTCATCTGGTCTTGCTATCCAATTCACAATTTCTACCTCCTCCCAGCTCCTGGTATGTTTCCACTTTTGACGATTTAAATTTGGAGTTTTTTTTATCCTGAGGGCTTCCTTTCCCCTCATTCTTTAACTGAGCTTGTAGTTCCAAGCTTTGAGCTCCATCTAGTCGGTCGGGTGATTTCCGGTTCTTGATTGCCTCACTCCAACGGACTTTTTGCCATTCAGGTTCGTCTGGTCGTTCGTTCATATAACGAAGACTTTCCTGATATATTTCCTCTATTTCGGCCCGATATTCATCATCCCTAATCTCTGGCCTTACGTTCCTTCTGGGATAATTCTCCCATTTCTTTCTGTTTTCTTGCCTCTGATGGTTATTGTTATAGGGTCGGCTCTCTTGTTGCCTATAACCCGTATTCCTAGGATTTCTTCCTCGATATCCTCCTCTGTAGTATGGCTGTATTCCTCTAGGCTCTTGGTGCCCATACTCTCGACCTAGTCCTTGAGTATCAGTGCTGGTGGACTGATTCCTGGTCGATGGTTTTTCGCTGGTTTCCTGACTGCTGGCCATATGTACCTGTTCAGTCTGTCTTTGGTGCCTAGGAGTTACGTGTGACGTCGTCATGTCTAATTGACGTAATACACTCTCCACTTCCACAGCACTTCTGGCTTTGGATGAGATTAACAGCCTCTGAATCTCATATGGAAGTTGTCTTGCAATGGCGGCACACAGGTCGTTTTCAGCTGGAGCAATGTCAAGTTCGCGGAATTTACACAGCTGAGCGGTAAAAAATTCCGAGTACTTAGTTGGTGCATTTGTGCTGTACTTCCTAGAGTACAGATCTAGCCTCAAATTCTCCTGGACGTCTGCTGCCCAATATCGTTTTAAAAAGGCTTCTCTAAAGCCTTCCACCGTATCAAAGGTGTACCTAAGGCTTCTGAACCAGGTGAGACAATCACCTGCCAACAGCTTCTCAATAGCTCTCAGTCTCCGATCCTGAGGAACCTTCATTTCGTTTAAGTACTCTGCGACTTCCTTTAGCCAGTATTTTGGAGTAATTGACATGTTATTACCCGTAAACTTAACCGGTCTATCTTCATTCGATTTGATAATGTTTATTACCTGACCATTTGTCTGGTTCATGTATGGGGTCGACATCGCCATCGGATATCCTGGGTTCTTATAAGGGCTCTACCCTCCTAAGTCCCTATCTGTATCTGTGCCTTGTTCACGGGAATCTACCCATCCTGTCTTTGGAAACTCGTCCTGATTCTCAAATTCTAACTTCCTTTCCCTTCGGGCACTTTCTTCATTCGCCATGAGTTGGATTTCCATTTGACTGTTCTTATGTTCAGTCCTCTCCAACCGGGATCCTAATTCATTTTGAATTCTTTCCTGATTTTTCTTACTGGTTTCCAGTTCTTGTTTGAGTTGGTTTGTGTCGTTCCTGAAGCTATTCCTGATTTCATTTAAGTGTTCTTCTACCTCTTTCTTAATGACCATGACCTGTTCTGTTATAATTTCTGGTTTAACGTCACCTCTGGTATCTAGGTCTTCTCGTATTTCCTTTATCTTTTTCTCCATTTCTCTTTGTCCTTTGACCATATCTATTTTAATTCCGTCAAGCCTTTCTTCAGTTTTCCCTTGGCTCTTAAATAATCTCATCATTTCATCTTGGACCTGATTTACTTCAGTGTGAGTTTTTCTTACTTGGACCTTTAATGTTCCGATGGTTTCCTGAACATCATTAATACCCTGACTTATTTCATCTATCTTATGGGTACTTTCCTTATTTTCGTCCTCTCGTTGTTTTCTTTCACTCTGGAGATGCCCCTCGTATATACCTAATCTTCGATTTATTTCACCCTCATACTTCTTTAAGTTATCATCTACCTGCCCGGTAAACAGCTCAAATTGACCTTTCATATCCCGCGCATCCTTTTGATTTTGATTTTTCATCTCAGTTACTTCGGTCTGAACTACACCGATTTTATTCTCGAGGGTCCCTACTTTCTCCTCAACCTTTCCAAATCGGGTTCCTAGCTCATTCACACTTTGTTTTATTTCATCCCGGGATGTTTTACAGATATCGCTGTTAGATTTTATCTGAGCTTCTAATTTTTCCTGCACACATTGGATCTGGGTTACAAGTTTCTTTTCACATTCCTCTACATTTTCTTTACATGCTTTTTCCATGCTATTTAATTTAGTTTCTATAGTACTAAAATTATCCTCTAAAATTTTAAAATTTTCTCGGCATTCATTTTGTGATTCTCCCATATTTTTGTTCATAGTATTTATTTGGGCTTGCAATCCTGAATGAAATCCTTTATTTTCCTCTTTTAACTCAGTTAACTTACTCTCAAACTTAGTGTCAAAACCTTGAAATTTATTATTCATTGTTTCCTCCAAAACCTTGGATTGTGCTGAAAAATGGTTTGAATTTTCTGTTTTTATACTATCGAATTTGCTTTCTATCTCAGCCGTCAGTACATCGTTATTTGCTTTACTGTCGGCTCTTATAGACTTTAACGTCTCATCTTTTATAACTTTCAGCTGTTCTGCCATGTTATCCCCACTTTCTGTTTTAATCTTTTCTATCTCAGCCTTCAGTTCCTTATTCATTTTTATACCGTCGGCCTCGATAGCTTCTAATTTAGTCCCCATGTTATCACTTTTAACTTCGATAGCTTCTAATTTAGTTCCTAGGTTATCACTATTTGTTTTTAGTGACCCTTAACTCTCATTTATAGATCCTAACCTTTGGTTATTTTCACTCTGTTGGCTATCCAACTTACTGTTTATGGCCTCCAAGAGCCGTTGCATCTCCTCACTCAATGCCATCTTATTAGAATATAGTGGGCTACCCATGCCACATCGCTAATACATGCTTGAGAGATAGTAATCTGAACCATTGTGTCCCAATTTCTTTAAAAATTTACTTTGGTACGGGTGTTTACTACACCGTACCCTTTTGATACTCTTCTTCAAACTCAAAGACCTTTATGGAAGTATTTAAAATTCAAAATTTCGAAAAACCGTTTTTTTTCAAAGAAAATGAAAATTTTGATTTTTCGAGAAAACTCGGGTTTTCCCTAGGAAAACTCAGCCCTGCGTACTGGGTGCCATGAAATGTCTGGTAGGGGGTTGTTTATAATCCAGGGCTGCTCGGTGTGAGTTTCTAGGGACCCATGCGGTCAGTTAACATTTTACGTCGTAGCTACTCCTATCATTACTTTACTTTTACATGAATTGACCGTCTTTAGTGTTCCTCTAATAATTAATCCAAGCACAGTACTTCTATTCACCCCCCTGTGCCCTTTCAGCAAGAAATATGCAAATCACAGTATGCCAGCATTGCTCAATTCGGGATTTTTCGGGGTTGCGGAAAGTTCTCCCACTCTGTGACTTACATATTTTGGATCAAATAGAGGATACACTTGCAAAAAATAATAACAAAATCAACTCCTATTTTAACACATTTAATTAATCAAAATTATGGCGCTACAAACAATAAAACAAATAAACTACTGACCAATATCATTCTACTTGTTCAAAGTGAACAAGGAATAGCATAAAAATAAAACAAATATTAGAATAAAACACATGGTTTTCTTTAAAACCAACAATTCACGTTTATTTTCACTTCCATAAAGTACTTATCTTAAAGTTCCATAACTACGAGCTTCTCTGGCTCGATACTTTTCCATAACAATGGTGTCATACTTTTGTACACCTCAAGAACTATTTTTATCTTTCTTATCATCAAAACAAATATATAATTACATTTTAAATTACATGTTAATTATTCACTTCAATATTTGGGCATTTCACATATTCTCAGGATTTACTATCTCTCTCAAATTTTCAAATTCACTACGGTGATCGGGAAACTTATTTGTGTACTCCAGAGTTATAAAGATTACTTGACAAAGTCAAAAACTATGATCACTCCCGAAACCTAGTTATCTTCACAAAACTCGTGGATTCCTTATTTTCCATACAATATTACAATAGGGATTTTATTTAATTCATTTGTCTTATAAGACCATTATCACATAACAAAACTACGATCTAAACTGGCAAGCGATAATATCAATCTACAAGGACCTCAGTTCAACGCCCGGGTCATTAACAACTTTAAACACTCACGGTGTATTTAACATTTCTTACAAGACGGTTTTTACCCACCCTCGCTCTATGAGGGTCAGGCCATTATACTCAAGCGTGATTCATGACAAGGAAAGCGGCTCTCTGCCTAACCTACGGTGGCAGCTCTCTTCAATGCTTTAAAACAAACCTTCACATTATTCTCAGTTCTGTAGAGAGACCTGGCTTTTACTTCACTTATTTTCATTCAACAATATTCTTTGGCTCATAAACCACTTTCGTAACCTTGGCATTTATTAATTATGAGAGGGTCCTCATTGATTGGGAAGAATAATACACATTCTACGACGAATAATTAGGGGCTTTAACAACAAGAGGATTCTATGTTCGAATCTCTTAACATGCCTCGGGAACCATTTCCACATTTGGAGGACTTATACAAGACGCGATTTAAAGTCGGCCGTGGCCTACATGACATACGCTCAATAATACCATACATTAGCTCCCTTTTAAATAATACACACATGGCCTCGTGATCCACGTCACAATTTAGAGGACTTACAACATATCTCAATTCACTGCAATCAACTACCCTCCATAAGTAACTTACCAAGTACTTTAACTTTTACGCGTTCCTAGCGTGACTTTTTATTTAATTGCGTTCCATTACGCTACACATTACTTTACGGCCGAATGTCTTCAAAAGAACTGATAAATTTCATAGTAACAATTGATACATATCCCAATTCTTATATTAATCTTTTCCGTTGACAATAAATCGCTCCATTTTTAAGAACATGCATTCACATCATGTCTTATACATTTGTTAAGGCTTCAACGCTCTATATTTTTATATCATTCAATTTAATCTTTATTTAGATTTCTTTACCTTGTTATTATTATGATTACATTCCTTACAAAAGCTCAAAAAGCTATTTCTTTCATATAATTCAAATTTACCTTTATGTAAATATCTTTGTTATAATTATTATTATTACGCTTGCTTTTATAACATTCATTAAATACACTGACATTTTATTCCATGCATTTCCTCTACAGGATTTATTATTTCACATAATTATTTATTATTTCTTAAAACTTTATTTTCGTTCAGATCGCGTTCTTATTTAGTTATTATTTATTTAAAAACATCCCTTTTACTCAAAACTCTGGTGGAATTGTACACAAAATTTTTCCCGACACCAAAATATAATGAAAATCTTTACTCACATGTCTATAGTCGTTTTCTGACCTTTATTCTCGTTTGATGTGACATTTTGGCCCACCTTCTTGACCTACTCCATATTGTACAAACTCATCTCATGTACAGAAATTTCTTGACACATATTCACTACATTTAACACTGACAACATTTTAATACACTGGTGTATCCGTTTGAACACACAATAAAACACTAAAAAATATATTACTTTTAACACACACTTTTGATATATTTACACTTCACAACTTATGATCACTAGGCCGTCTTTTTAGCCTATCACACGTGACCTCTTAATCTCCCGTCTCCAAGGGTGAAATTTATTCAATGTCGGCTTCCTATCCTGCAGAATACGAAAGTCTCGAATCATCTACTACTTCCCTGGAATAACAATTCTTCGAATCATGTTCCTGATGATCGGCTATTTCTCTATCTTGAACGGCTCCCCTTTTAGATCTGATTTATCGATCCAAGCGAAAGTCTGTTCTGATTGAGGTCCCCTCGATAACCTATCGGTGACCTATGGATTTTTTAGCACCTAATACTTCTCGAGTCTTAGTGCTTTAGAATAGTTCGTCTCCTTTCTTGAAAACAATGTCTAAGTTTCCGTTCTTCTTTGTTTATTTGGCTCTCGCACTTCTAATTGTCTGAAATACGTTGCGAACCTTACTCTGTTTTTCCCTGTTCGGGTTCTTTAAAATTTATAAACTGTTTATCTCGCTGTTCCGGTACTTCCGTACGTTATGATACTTTTGGTCGTTTACTGAAAGACCTATCGCCTGAATCCTAAGTTCGCAGCCTGCTTTGACTGTATTTTTGGAACTTTTACGGTAACTTTTGCCCTGTCGGACCTAAATCCTGTAACTAGGATTTTCCTAATTTTTCAACCCGGCAATACTTCTTCTTTGCAACTCCTTCCGGAGGCACGCAAGTTACTGATACTTCGACGCCCGTGGCTGTCGGATATTAATTCTGCGGTGTAATACAGCGTTTCTCCCCTCAAGGAGTACTGGTTAACTGCCTTCGATGTCTGATACAGCGTTACGTTCCCCTCACGGGCTTTTGAATACTGCCTATACGATGTGGTGCAGCACCTCCGCTCACGGAATGCTCGTAGACTGCATGATTGGCTTGGTGAGGCCAGGAGTTTTATACCTTTCAGTCACAAAAAGATAAAATCCTAGTCCTTTTCGCGACCAACTCTTTAACTAATTGTCGCACAATTATAAAAATCATATCTCCAGAAAGCTCGTCTTCCAAACGTAAAATAATCTTCCTGTGCATGGAAATCGATCGTGCATTTCCGAGATATTAATTAATTTCTCGTCCACAACTGTGTGGGTGGTGCTGTTCATTTTTAATTCTCCCACTCCTTGGGTCCCGGTGAATCCCCAATGACGTATACTTGCGTTTGCAGTTTTTCTCTGTGCTATTATTACAAGGTTTTTCTTTACACAACAATCTCTAATCCAAAATGATTCACCGCACTGTATCTGTTTACTTATTTTTATATTCGTAAACGGGTTAAATTTAATTATTCCTGTTCTGACTCAGCAGCGGGGTTGCCATTTTCCTGCAACGTAAGAGCAATTTCCGAGTCAAGCTTCTTCGTCTTACAGTCCAAACTTTCCACTCGTTCTAATAATATCCATGACTGGCTCCTTATAAATGTCAAGAGGCATGAGCTCATCTTATGAACACCTGGCCCTAGCGTTTGCACAATGTTAGGCTAGAATCCCGGCTTGAAATCTCTCTCCGTTCCCTTAGAGACTGTATGATTATTTCATTCCTTTCTCAAAATACATGGATTCGACTCCCTTTGAAGCCTATGGTACATGGGTTCACTACATCACACTCCTAATTTTGTTTTAACTGCGATTCAATAATATTCTTGAAAGAATCATAACCCTTCTTTATTTCATGACATGGAATGTTTGTAAAGTCCGGATGATTTTGAATATCGGTTTCTTTGTCATTGTTCAATACCACGTGTCTAGGATAAAATATCTGTGCTATGGCTTCAAAGATTTTGCGATTGCGATCACTTGCCCTTAGTCTAGCAAGCTTGCTTCTAGCAGACTGAGCTACTTTTACAAACAAATATTTCCTTGTAGCACATTCTAAGGCTGTGAGTTTAGCTAAGGCATTATCTGTCGCTTGAGATTAATGGCCTTGAATTATTGCACCAAAATTAACATCAAAGTTTTCAAGTTTGGGCTAAGCTATCCCTATATTATATTATTATTTTTAGTATTATATTATGGCGTACAACGACGAGACAAAGCCCCTCGGTGCCAGAAACAAAACTTGGGTGCCCTAAAGGGCCTCGAAAACTACATTATAAGGCTCTAAATCCTACAGTTTCGGAAATATTCCCAGATAACTAATTTATTTTAATTTTACAAACTAATGAAGTAATGCAAATCGGTAACCATGACAATATTATCTCAAGGGGTGGCATCCAACTTTCGATCTATTTCTGTAAGAAACAATGTCACTCCATTTATTACATTTCCGTGAACGTTTGCAAATGACTATAAGATTATCACGGAACCAACGCCGACTGTATAATTCATCAATGCAATTAAGCGGGTCAAAGAGTAAACTAGACTTTTTTCATGCAATTTTCACGTGCGATATATAGTACAGAAGGTCTATTATATCTCCAAACAGCAACAATTTTTTCAAAAATTCCTGAATTGAATCAGCATTTTTTGCGGCATTTAGGAATTTGGGCCATTTGAGGCTAAAGAACCTGAATTTTCATGCACCACAAGCCTTTATAATTTATGAAAGGGGTCTTCTTGTGTATGGGGACCTAACACAACGTAGAGGGTCAGTTTTTATGTGACGTGTATTGCGTCTCGTCTGCATGGCTTCCAATTCTACTGTATTTCACACCAGTAAGTACACGTTGAGTGAATTTAGTTGAGAGCACATTTTAACTAATCCTTTTTAGCCTACTTTCGATTTTTGCAAAAAATGAAAGTAGGCTTATGAGATCACTACAGGGCGAAAAAAAGTGTGTCTGTCTGTGTGTGTGTATGTGTGTGTGTGTGTGAGAGTCTGTGTGTGTGTGTGTGCGTGTGTGTGTGAGTGTGTACTCTGAATGTCTGTCCCCCCCTATCAATTCGAACACGGTGAGCGCAAATTGAACGAAATTTGGTACAAAGGTAGCACTAGCAAAGGACACCTCAGTGTCATGTTTTATATCGCCGCCATCTTGACGGAAACGTAATGGCGGCCACACAAATGTTCAATGCTTAAATCAAATTACGACTAACCTAATCATCCGATCTCTACCAAATTTTGCAACAACATACCTTTATGGGGGCAGCATCCTTTGACCAAACTAATAGGTCATCAGCCTAATAGTATGCGGATGGCGGCCATCTTTGTGTGAAAATCGATTGCCCCGATTAATTCGAACACGGTGAAACCGAATGGAACAAAATTTGGTACAGAGGTAGTACTAGCAAAGGGCACCCCAGTGTCATGTTTTATATCGCCGCCATCTTGACGGAAACGTAATGGCGGCCACACAAGTGTTCAAAGGTTAAATCAAATTACGACAAACCTAATCATCCGATCTCTACCAATTTTGCAACAACATACCTTTATGGAGGGAGCATCCTTTGACGAATCTAATAGGTCATCTTTGTGTCAAAATCGATTACCTCTATTAATTCGAACACGGTGAAACCGAATGGAATGAAATGTGGTGCAGAGGTAGCACTAGCAAAGGGCACCTCAGTGTCATGTTTTATATCGCCGCCATCTTGACGGAAACGTAATGGTGGCCACACAAATATTCAAAGCTTAAATCAAATTACGATTAACCTAATCATCCGATCTCTACCAAACTTTGCATCAACATACCATTATGGAGGGAGCATCCTTTGACCAAACTAATAGGTCATTAGCCTAATATTTTGCGGATGGCGGCCATCTTTGTGTGAAAATCGATTCCCCCTATTAATTCGAACACGGTGAAACCGAATGGAACGAAATTTGGTACAGAGGTAGCACTAGAAAAGGCTACCTCAGTGTCATGTTTTATATCACCGCCATCGTGACGGAAACGTAATCGCGGCCACCCAAATGTTAAAGGCTAAAATGTATTTACGACCAACCTAATAATCTAGTCTCTACCAAATTTTCCAACAACAAATCTTTATGTGGGAAGCATATTCTGACCAAACTGCTAGATCATCAGCCCAATAGTTTGCAGATGGCGGCCAAGTATGTGTGCAAATCGATTCCCCCTATCAATTCAAACACGGTGAAACCGAATTGAATGAAATTTGGTACAGAGGTAGCTCTAGCAAAAGGCACCTCAGTGTCATGTTTTATATCGCCGCCATCTTGACGGAAACGGAATGACGGCCACCCAAATGTTAAAAGCTTAAATCAAATTTCGACCATCCTAATAATTTGATCTCTACCGGATTTTGCAACAACATGCCTTTTTGTGGAAAGCATCTTATGACTGACAACAAGGTCATCAGCCCAATAGTTTGCAAATAGCGGCCATGTATGTGTGCAAATCCATTCCCCAGATCAATTCAAACACGGTGAAACCAAATTGAATGATTTTTTTTTACAGAGGTAGCACTAGCAAAGGGCACCTCATATTCATGTTTAATATCCCTATAGCACGTTGTATTTCAACAAGCTACTACAACCAACATTCAATTATACTCCTTGAAAAGGACAAACAGTTATAACAATACCCATGCATTTAGGAGAAAGTAGGCTATATGTTCTTTACTGAACATCTTGTTTTTGTTGTTGTCGACATACGGGTTCATCGTATGGATGATTTTGTTTGATACTGTGTGGTACATATAGCCATATTTGGATGTCTGGGTGATATGTTGTAGACAATAGAATTGTCTGTCTGTCTTTCTGTGTATCTTTATGTACGCCTATAACTCGTGTTCGGATGCTTGGTGCATCGTAAAATTATTTATGGTAACCATGAGAGTCAGTACACCAATCATTTATAAAACTCCTCACCGTACTTTTCATACTGTAGAAGGGTGGATATAGGGAAAAACGTCTCAAAATACATGCTAAAATAGGCGAAATATAAAAATTATCCTAGAAGGACGACCAAAGCATAGACTATGTTGCGCTTCTCAATGTGAGACCCAAACTTCGGGAGTCTATAAAGGGTCTCCGAATACCACATTTTAAGACCCTTAAATTAAGAGTGTGTGTGATATTCCCAGAAAACTAACTTCATTCTGATAAACTTATGAAGGAATGACAAACCGGTAACCATTGCAACAGTAGCGCAATTGATAATGTCTGGTGTTAACACCGAACTCCGTTCGCAGAACGGGTACTTCTGCTAGTAGTGTTCTATAATCATTCGGTTGAAATAAAAACATAACAACCTTTCTCCTTAAATCTGTCATTATAAACCTATTGGGGAAAGTGTGGTTCATGAACATGCGATATTTCTCGCACGGGTCCGCTAGTCTATAGGCCTATTATAATACGCAAAGTTCATCTGACAAAAAACTCAAGCTCCTGAACCAGTTAGAGTTAGAAGGTGTGGTTTGTACCCAATCTTCCAAATCATCTCAATAGTACAGGAATATTCATGTATTTCTTGAAAAGTGAATGGAAATACATTTATTTGTTAAAAAGTGTGTTTAAACAAACAAAGAAGACTATAGCCCCTGGCAGGCCTTTGTCGCGTACTACCCACAAAGAAATAGGGCCGGACGGGTAGTCTATACACATGGGGGGCAAACAACCCATTGTGCATTTAGAAGAATATTCTTACAGAATTCTATCCGCAGCAGTGATGAATTGCACTCTCATTTCATAAATATTGGCAATTTGATTAAAACAAATAAACATATTTATAGAAGCCCACATAACAGTAGTGCCGGGCGGGTGGTTGGTTAATGAACATGTGAGATTTCTCGCATTGGTCCCCTAGTAGCCTATGTTATTATTACGACTTCGCACTGTAGTAGTGAGCGCATCTCAACAACTGGCAAACCTGACGAAGCCGGGTGGCCAACCTGCCGGGTGTCCAGCCTAACGGGAAATTTGCAAATGCCTGGGTATTCCCGTACTCGGTAAACAAGTAGGTTCGAACTCCACCAACGGCCGTCCTTGAAATGGTCTTTGGTGATTTGGTGATTTTCCCTTCTAAAACATCCTAATCCTTCCAGGTCGACCAATCCCATTTTAATCTATAGGCCTATTCAATCTTTTCATTAACTCGTATGCTGCGGTTGGTTTCTCTTTGGAAGGACATCAGTCCGTTGAAGTCTCATCTCACCTCATCAGTGGTGTACCTAGGATTTGCTTCTGGAGGGGGATGAGCGAAGTCAAAACTGAACTAATTGCTCTTTTGGTTTTGAGTTTGCTTTTTCCTACCTTTTATTTGCGATGTGTTTTTTGTCTTGTTTGTTTTCTGATTTTGCTTTTGCATTTTGCTATTTGCTTTGAGTTTTTTGGCTGTGTGTTAGTTTTCTGCTTTTTATTATGTTTTTGAATTTTACTTGGATTTTTTTGTTTGTTTGATGTCTTTCTAACTGTGTGGTTTTGTTTTTGTTTTGTGTTTGTTTTCTGCTTTTGTTTTTGCTTTTTGCATTTTGCTTTCTGTTTTGGTCATGTGGTTGTCTTTGCTTTTTTTCTTTGTGCGGGGATCGCAAAACTAAACAATTAATGATAGCAAATCTACACGTTTCCATGTTTGATCTCGATAGCATTTGATAGCCTATATTTGCACCTCTCAATTTGCAAAGCTCGGAAATGAACAGTTATGGTAGGACCGACACCAAATATTTTACACAAGTAAACAGAAATTTTCTAAAATTAGTAAGTATATAAACTTAGTCGTTTGTCATCAATCCGAAAATCAGCTATTTTCTAAATAAAATTCTCATCAAATTACGTTTTCTTTAAATTATTTGGATCTGGGAGAGCAAGAGCGAATATCACACTAAAACATGATATTTATTTATTTATTTATTCATTTATATATTTATTTGTGGGCATCCTAACAGTAGTTAATAATAATAATAATAATAATAATAATAATAATAATAATAGTAATGATAACTTTCTTTCTTTCTTTCTTTCTTTCTTTCTTTCTTTCTTTTTCTTTCTTTCTTTCTTTCTTTCTTTCTTTCTTTCTTTCTTTCTTTCTTTCTTTCTTTCCTTCTTCGTGTTTCCCCAATTAACTGCGGTCGTCGGACTTAACCAGGCTCATTTTGGATTTGGCCGGAGATTTAAGGCCGGATGCCCTTCCTGACAGTTAGTTCAGTTCAGTTAATTCCTGCCGCTCCTTTCCGGAGCATAGGGCCTTGGCGAAATTTCTCCACGCAGTGCGGTTCCTGGCCATTCTCTTCACTTGACTCCAGTTCTTGTCCACCTCTGCAATTTCATTTTCGATCGTCCTCTTCCAGGTCTTCTTTGGTCGACCTCGCTTCCTGGCACCTTGAGGATTCCAGTCTAGCGCCGCCCTCTCAACAGCTCCGTCCGGCATCCTTAGTGTGTGACCGATCCAGCGCCATTTCCTCTCCTTGATCTGGATGCTAATCGGTTGTTGATTGGTGATGGTCCAAAGATCTTCATTTGAGATTATGTCCGGCCACCTCACATTCATGATGCGACGCAGACATCTGTTAATGAACACCTGTAGCTGGTTGTTGATCGGTTTTGTGACTTTCCATGTTTCACAGCCATAGAGAAGAATCGACTTTACGTTGCTATTGAAAAGGCGGAGCTTGGTCTTCCTGGAAATGTTTCTATTTCTCCAGATGGGCTAGAGCTGGACAAATGCACCATTTGCCTTCCTGATACGGCTTCGAACATCTTCCTCTGCTCCCCCATCATTTGTGACTATACTCCCAAGGTAGAGGAAGGACTCAACTCACTCAATTTCCTTTCCGTTGACTGTCAAGCTAGTCGTGACGTCAGAATTTATCCTCATCTCTTTGGTCTTGTTGGTGTTGATCATCAGTCCTGCACGTTCTGCTTCTCTCTGCAACCTCCCCAGCTTATCTTCTATGTCTCGGTACCGTTGTGCCATAAGACAAATGTCGTCCGTGAAATCCAGATCTTCAAGCCTGTCATTTATACCCCATTGAATACCCCTCTTCCGTCCTCCCATTACCTTCTTCATCACACTATCCAGGACCAACAGGAACAGAGTGGGGGAAAGGACACACCCCTGTCTCACTCCGGAACTGACATTTATCTTTTCTGTTAATTTGCCTTCGTGCAGAACCTGGCACTCATACCCTTCGTACATCTCTTCCATGATTCTGATGATCTTTGTTGGAATTTTATATTCCTTGATGGTCTTCCACATGATTCTTTGATTTACGGAGTCGAAAGCTTTCTCGAAGTCAACAAATGTGAGGTAAAGGGTATTCCGCCACTCCACACTCTGCTCCAGGATGATTCGGAGGGTGTTGATGAGATCCACACAGCTGCGATGTTGTCGAAATCCAGCCTGTTCCTTCCGAAGCCTTTTTTCTACGCAGTCTTTTATACGATTCAGGATGACTCTCGCCAGCACTTTGCTTGGAATGGACAGCAAGGTGATACCCCTCCAGTTGTTACAGTTTGTGGTATCCCCTTTCTTCGGTAACTTGACGATCAACCCCTTCTTCCAGTCGGTTGGTATTTTCTCCTCCTTCGAGATCTTCTCCAACAGCGGGTGTAGCAGATTGATCGTGATATCCAGGTCTGCTTTCAATACTTCCGCTGGGATATTATCCAGACCTGGTGCCTTCCCGCACTTCATCTGCTTCAACGCTGTCCGTATTTCGCCCCGAGTTGGGGAGTCAAGGCTGATGCCTGGGTCACTTCCTGCTTCCTCTTCATCTTCTCCTCGCTGCTTACTTTCTGGTCCTCTATCTCTATTAAGGACCTCCGCAAAGGGTTCTCTCCATCTAGTCAGCCGCTGTTCACACGTCGTGAGGATCTCGCCCGTCTTGCTCTTCACAGGCCTAGTTTTATTAAAACCTTTCTTCGAAAGCATCTTTGTGATGCCATAGAGCTCCTTAACGTCCCCCCTTCTTGCCGCTTCTTCTGCTTTCACTGCCTGCTCATCAATCCACCTCCTATGATCCTTCCGCACACTCCTCTTTACCTCCCTGTTTGCTGTTGAATACTCTGCTTGTGTGAGAGCCTTCTGCTGCCTAGTCTTGCAGGTGTTGAGCTTGGCCTTAATCTCCTTTCTATAATTTATCTTGTCCCAGGTCTGATCGGATATCCATTCTTTCCGCAGGTAGTTCTTGTACCCGAGCTGCATCTCACTGGTTTCCACGAAGATATTCTGTACCTCGCTCCACACAGTCTCCACATCCTTCTCTGTCTCGGAGTCCAACAACTGGAATTTATTTCTGAGCTCCAGTTTAAATTGGTCCAATCTCTGCTGGTTCTTAAGCTTGCCCACATCAAACTTGTTGTGCCGAGTATTAAACTTCCGGCGGACTGCCACGATCTTCATGTGGAAGTTGGCAACCACAAGATGATGGTCACTACCAACATCCGCTCCTCTCTTGTTCCTAACATCTTCCAAGCTTCTTCTGAACATCCTGATCACCGCGATGTGATCAATTTGATTTTCTATGCTGTGATCAGGAGACACCCAGGTGACCTTGTGGCACCGCCTATGAGGAAACACCGTGCCACCCATCACCAAATCCTGACTGGCGCAATATTCCGTAAATTTCTCCCCATTGTCATTCATCTCACCAAGGCCATGTTTACCCATGATCTGCTCTAACCCCTCATTGTTTGATCCCACCTTCGCGTTGAAGTCTCCCATAACAATGAGAATGTCCTTCTTACTTGTTTGTCTTGTGGCATCTCGCAGCATTTGGTAGAATTCTTCCTTCTTCTCTGGCTCCGATTGTTCTGTAGGCGCATAGCATTGGATGATGATCACATTCCTGATCTTTGTCTTGAACCTAGCAAACATGAGCCTGCTAGAAATTGGCTTCCACTCCATAAGGCTCCTCTTTGCATTTCTGTTGAGCAGCAACCCCACTCCATCCCTGTGTTCTTCCTCATCAACCCCAGAATAGAGAAATGTAATTCCATCTGTAGTCTGTATTTCACCAAATCCTGGCCACCTCACCTCACTCAATCCTAGGATATCCAGCCCATAGTTCTTCATCTCCCGTGTCACTTGTTTCAGTCTGGTTTTCTCCATCAAGGTCCTCACATTCCAGAAACCGATTTTCGTAGTCCTCTTCATGCCAAAAGTCGTCATCAGGTTATCCGTCCGGTTTTGTAATTTCGCTTCAGTTTCAGTAATCAGTTTATTTAAGAGGAGCGAGTGATTAACCCATTGCCTCCGAGTGCCTTGGAGGGGCTGCCACCTTAGGCCTGAGGCACCAGGCTGATTTTCTGTCAGGGTTTCTTCCCTTAGCCTTTGAAGGACCAACTCCAAACTACAAGGCAGCAGTTGTTTCACCATTGCCCCGTTAGCCGTAATTTCTTCAGGGTTCCTGTAGGGCCTTCACAGCTACCGTAGCGGTCTTGAGGCACACAACGTCCCCACTGTACTTCACCCCTACAGGCAATCCCCTACTTCATTACGTTGCCCATCTCCCACGACGAGGACCGGGGGTTGGATTTGTGGGAGACGCCCTTCCTGGCGCCACGTGATTTTTCAGGTGAAATTCCACCCCGCTGTGTCCGGGATTCAAGCCCCGGCCATGTTGGTGAAAGACGAGCAGCTAAGCCACTGCGCCATCACGCTCCACCAATAATGATAATTTTCATATTATTAAATATAGAATAATTATACGCATAATAATAATAATTAATAATTTTAATATCTATACGCTAAGTTCATCCGACAAAAACTCAAGCTCCTGGCCCAGAAGGAGTTAGAAGGTGCGGTTTGTACCCAAATGTTCCAAATCGTCTCAATAGTAGCCTACAGGAAATATCATGCATTTCTTGAAAAGTCAACGGAAATATATTTATTTGTTTAAATGTGTGTTTAACCAAATAAAGAAGACGATAGCACCTTGCAGAACTGTGTCGCGTCCAGGCCGCATAGCAATAGCGCCTGATTGGTAGTCTATACACAAGGGGCGCGCACACAACCCATTGTGCAATGCAAGGAATAACTTATTCAAACAGAATTATCCGCAGCAGTGACGAATGGCACTCTGATGTCATAAATATCGACAATGTGTTTCAAAAGTGCGTTTAAACAAACAAACATATTTGTAGAAGCCCACATAACATTAGTGCCGGGCGGGTGGTTGGTTAATGAATATGTGAGATTGCTCGTACAGGTTCCCTAGTAGCCCATGTTATTATTTCGACTAGGATTTGCTTCTGGAGGAGGAGTCAAATTTGGACTAATTGATCTTTTGGTTTACCGTTTTTTTTTCTACAATTTATTTGCTTTGTGTTTTTTGGTTTTGTGTTTGTTTTCTGCTTTTGCTCTTTTGTTTTTATTTTTTTATATTTTACTTTTTGATCTATTTTATATTTTTTCTGTCTTTGCTATTGTTTTTGATTTTTGCTTTTAGCTGTGTGTTTTTGGTTTTGGTTTGGTGCTTGTTATCTGCTTTTTTTAAATTTTGCTTTTTGTTTTGTGTTTTATTTTGATTTTATGCTTATTTTCTGCTTTTGTTTTTGTTTTTGCTTTTTGTTTTCTGTTATGTGCGGGTGGTGCAAAATAAAACAATGAAAGCAAATCTATAAGTTTTCATGTTTTATCTCGATAGCATTTGGTATGTTTTATTTGCACCATTCAATGTGCAAAAGCTCTTAAAGGAGAGTTTCTATAGCACTAACACCAACTATTGTACACAAGTAATTTTCTCAAATTAGTAAGTATAAACGAAGGCCTAAATAATCCAGTCGTTGTCATAAATCCGAAAATTAGCTTTGTTCAAAATAAAATTCTCATCAAATTAAGTTTTTATTTTATTATTTGGATCTGGGGGAGCTTGATCCCCCTAATCAACGCCCACCCCGTAGTTACGCTCTGCACCTAATCTTTGACACCGTAGATAAAGTAAAATTAATAATATACGGCGAGACACTGCTGGAAAATTTTGTTTCTGAGGGTGAACCGATTGAAGAAGCAGCACTGCAGGAGCAGAAGTCTCTTTGCTACCAGGAGAACAAGAAACAGCAGGAGCGAATATCACACCAAAATGTATTATTTATGTATTTATTCATTTATTTATTTATTTATTTATTTATTTATTTATTTCATTTATTTATTTATTTATTTATTGTGTATTTATTTATTTACTAGCAGAAGTACCCGTTCTTCGAACGGTGTTCGTTGTTAACACCAGACATTATCAATTGAGCTACTGTTGCAATGGTTAGCGGTTTGTCATTCCTTCAAGTTTATCAGAACGAAGTTAGTTTACTGGGAATATCATACACACTGTTAATTTAAGACCCTTGAAATGTAGTTTTCGGAGACCCTTTATAGATTCCCGAATTTTGTGTCTCACATTGAGAAGCGCAACATATGCTTTGGTCGTCCTTCTAGGATAATTTTTATATTTCGCCTATTTTAGTATATATTGAGATGTTTTTCTCTATATCCACCCTTCTACTGTATGAAAACTACAGTGAAGAGTTTTATAAATGATTGGTGTATTGACTCTCATGGTTACCATACCTAATTTTACGATGCACCAAGCATCCGAACACGAGGTATAGGCGTACATAAAGATACACAGAAAGACAGACAGGCAATTGTATTGTCTACAACATATCACCCAGATATCCAAATATGGGTATATCTACCACACAGTATCAAATAAAATCATCCTTACGATGAACCCGTATGTCGACAAAAAAAAAGTCAAAATGTGCTCTCAGACTAAATTCACCTAACGTCTAGGCCTACTTCCTGACGTGAAATACAATTGAAAGCCTTGTAGACGAAACGCAATACACGTTACATAAAAACTGACCCTCTACGTTGTGCTAGGTGCCCATACTCAGGAAGACCCCTTTCATAAATTATAAAGGATAGGTGCATGAAAATTCAGGTTCTTTAGCCTCAAATTGCCCAAATTCCTAAAAGCCGCATAAATGCTGGTTCAATTCAGGAATGTTTGAAAATAATGTTTCTGTTTGGAGATATAATAGACCTTCCGTACTATATGTCGAACATGAAAATTGCATGAAAAAATTCTAGGGTACCCCTTCACCCCCTTAATTGCATTGATGAATTATACGGTCTACGTTAGATCCGTGATAACCTTATAGCCATTTGCAAACTTTCACAGAAATGTAATAAATGGAGTGACATTGCTTCTTACAGAAATAGATGGAAAGTTGTATGCCACCCCTTGAGATAATGTTCTCATGGTTACCGATTTGCATTCCTTCATTAGTTTGTTAAATTAAATTAAATTAGTTTTCTGGGAATATTTCCGAAACTGTTGGATTTAGAGCCTTATAATGTAGTTTTCGAGGATCCTTTAGGGCCCCCGAATTTTGTTGCTGGCACCGAGGGGATTTGTCTCGTCGTTGTACGCCATAATATAATACTAATAATAATATAATATAGGGAGAAATTATAACACCTATTTTTATTTTATTTTTAATTCAGCCAATGGCCATGTACTTTTCTTTTCAGGACGGGTCAGGGAAGGGATATTATCAGAGAAAGAAGCTTTCAAATCACGCATGAGCAAAATGGAAATGGCCTACCATTTAACTAAGGGCATCTATAAGAAAAGGTCAATATCCTTCAACGCAAAACTAAAACATTACTGCAGTGTCATCCGTCCGGAGGTCTTGCATGCTTCTGAATGCCTCGCGATGAACAAAAAAGGCTTGGTCGAGAAACTGGAGGCCAAAGAAAGGAAAATTTTGAGAAAGATATTGGGTTCCATCAAAGACAATGGGGAATACAGAAGATGGCATAACCATGACCTATATACTCATGTGGAGAAGATAAGCAACGTCATCCGGAAGAGAAGGTTACCATTTTTTGGGCATGTGAAACGAATGAGCCCAGCGAGACTGACCAACCGCAACATAACTTCCTTTCAGGAGAGGAAAACAAAATGGGCCTGGTGCATTGAACTGGATAAAGATCTGAAAGAAGTGGGTTTACACCAACAGATATTCAGGAGCGCGCCCCACTCAAAGGGAAACTTCAAGCTTGTAAAGGTTTCCAAGAAAAACCGAAGCTGAAAACGGGAAAGATTTTGACCCAGGAACGGAAGGAAGTCCACCGAGAATGAACGCGGGCGTACAGGGCAAACATCAAAGCCAGTAGGAGACGGTTGGAATGACGCGGACCATAGGTGGCCTATACGAAATGAATGAATGAATGAATAATATGGGTATAGGAATATAATAGACCTGCCGTACCACACCCGCAGGTGTAAATCGCGTGAAAATATTCTAGAGTACTCCTTGATCCCCTTAAGCGCATTAAACGTATTGATGAATTTTACGGCTTAATTTGGTTCCGTGATAACCTTCTAGCCGTTTGCAAACTTTCACACTAATGTAATTAATGGAATTGCATTGCGTCTAACAGCAATAGATGGACCTCTGAGAATCCGTTGGCATGGTTACTGGCTTGCATTCGTTCAGTAGTTTATTAAATTAAATTAGTTTTCTGGGAATATCTCAGAAACGGTTGGTCTTCGGTCCTTAAATGTGGTTTTCGGGGACCCGGGTTTTGTCTCTCACATTGAGGGGCTGAAAATGAATTTTGTCTCGTCCTTCTACGCCTATTTCAGCATATATTTTAAGGGGGTAGCCCCCTTTTATTAGAGGTACGGAGAAGAGTTACATCAATGATTAGTGTCGTGCCTCTGATGGATATCTGTACCAAACTTTACGTTGATACACCCAGCCGTTCTCGAGTTATAAGGGAACAAATTTGTCCACAGAAAAAACAAACAAACAGACTGACAAAAAAAAATATTTTCGCGCGCATCGATCATAAAACAGTCTGAAACGTGTAAAAAACACATATTTCCGCAGAAATTCAGAGAAAAACACACAAATTTTCATTTTTATATATAGAGATATATACTGAACCGCTCGGTGTTGACCGTGTTTTATTGCACAGATTCTGGTTTTACTCGCTAACCGTTGGAGATATACGAAAAGTGATAAGGACCTTTCGGATAGAAAATTAAATGTTAAAGCTCATGTAACCCTTCAAAAGTTCGCTATTTCTTAGCGTTCTCTTTTTACTTGAAAAGGAAATATGTAATTTTGAAACCAAAAGGTGTAGTGACGTCACAAATGCCGGTTTTACTCGCTAACTGTTGGAGATACACGAAAGGTGATAAAGACCTTTCGGATAGAAAATTAAATTTCAAAGCTCGTATGTCGCATCAAAAGTTTGCTATTTCCAACCGTTCTCTTTTTATTTGATATGGATGTATGAAATTTTGAAACCCAAGGGTCTAATAACGTCAATAAAATGGTCGCCATTTTTAATAGTGCAAAATTTCGAAATCAAAAGTATCCTATATGTAAACCTGGTAAATCAGCTACATCCATGAAAAATTTCATTTAAATCGGACCAGTGGTTCTTGCGTTATTGAGTAACAGACAGACAGACACACACCATCTCATTTTTATATATTAGTATGGTGAACATGTATTCTTTCTATATATTGAACCCTTCAGAATAGCAGTGTATATATGCAAGAATCTTGATCAAGGGGTCGCGCTCAGTTCCTAGTGTGATGTTTACGTTCGCCAAACAACATGCTCTACTGAGGTAAGGGTCATAGGATTAAAACTATAATTAAGAAAGAAAGGTGACAAGACGTAAAATAATAACATGATTTAATGACTAATAGTGCATAAGAAGAATATAAACAACTATAATAAAAAATCCTCCCTGAATTTTCCCATGACATGAATATCTATCAATGTTGAGGAGTCAGACGGATCTCCCCTTTATAAAAATGTGGATCCTGGTTCCACTAACTTGCATTTGGATTTTATGTACGCGTAATGACTAACTACGAGGAATGAGTACTTTGGATGACTGTTCGTTTACAGCGGGTTAACAGCCACGATGCTTACGAACAATCATCTCGTAAATCAACGTTTACGGATATGGAACATGACACTAATAAAAACCCTTAAAAATGTAATGCTGACACACACACTAAAATCTACTATTTACAGGAATCTCTCTCGAGACCCTCCATTAGCGCGATGACGCACTTGACAAAATGAGCTGCCAACTCTGGTCAATTGCTCAATACACAAACAAGGAAAAGACAGCATCACACGTGACTTCACGGGTCACTGATATGGAATATAAACATGGACTTAAACCAACAACAACAAAAGCCTGACCGGCTGAGATTACTTTATATGAACAAAACTGCATGTTAAGCTAACGCTTCGGAGATTATCGTGATTCGTAGGCAACTCCCATTTATTTAAACAATTTTTACCATTGATCAGTTCTTAATTTTATATTTCAAGTAATTACGGAGTCAACAAGCACTCCCCACTAATGACCTTGCTTGCAACCTTCAGTCCGTCTTGTGAAACAGCTCCCCCTTCCTCAATACTTGTCATTGTCCCAACTCCAGTGTGTAAAAATAACTGACCAGCTGTGCCGTTATCTCAAAGAATCAACAGCAACAAATCTCAACCTCCTCAACATATGGTCAGACATTAATCAAAATAGCCATAATTGCCCTCGCAAGGTAACAATATGGACATGGCACCAAGCTGACAGAAATCAGTCTACGCTGAAATTCCCGCTTGTAATGACCACAAAATACACACACTCACACTTCTGGGAATGACATTACGTTTTTCACACAGGTCGGCTGAATAGATGCTCACAAACTATTAAAAAAATATTAAAACCTACGATAGAGCTGACTGCTCTTCGTCACAAATCACATTGCTCCAAAGGCAATAATCTCACTGAATCTGATCAATAATAAACCTTAAAATGATTAATTACCCTCCAATCTACTGTATAATTATATTACTTCAGTCCTACTTCTGAAACACAACATATCTCCGAGAGACGTTTTTAACCGCATTGCGTAACATATGCAAACACGGTCGTCCACATAGCTACGTTAGTTAAAACAAAACAAAAACAAGAACCTTCTACTAATAACATTTATGCGAGCTGTTTCCATGCGAAAGGTGTGTCAGACCAAAACTAAAAAAAATACTACGTTAATCACACAAGCAAAATATTTACAAAAATATGTCCCATATACCATAAGTTAATTTATGAGATAATAAGAATATTATTTTGTACTCATCCTCGGCCAGTCATCCGTCAAAGGACATCAGATGCCATCTCCCAACTGAATGCTTCTTAGCTCATCTCAGCCATCTGGACGGAGTGTTGATAGTTCCAAACTTCTTCCAGGATACGCGATGTCATCTCTCGTGCTGATTCAAAGAGTTAGATTATTATACACTCGATATCTGACTACTAAATTCGCCGTTTCAGGTACTACTTTCCCCGGATCTGTCTGTTGGCGAATTATCGATGATACTGTCCCTACAAAATATAGTACTGTGACTATCTATCACTGAATTTAACACATTTATTAATAATTTCTGTGTCCACATGACACGCAAAAGTATAAGTGTCTACGTCCTTAGACGCGCAAAATATAATAACCTGTGTCCTCGACACACCAAATATAAATATAAACTTGTGTCTTCGACACACCAAATATAATAAGCTTCCGTCCTCAGACGAACAAAAGTAATAGCAATGTCTTGGCTCTTCACGCCACTTATAAATGAACCGGCCCTAGGTAATGATAGAGGGGGAAATTATATAACAATTTCTAAAAATAATAGTGGTACAGGAATGAAATAAATATCACTGAACTCGTAAAATTGCGCAGGTCAAGAATATGCCCATTAATCCTAGAATCGATCGTAGAGATGTTGTCTAGCCGATCTCCCGCGTTAATGCTAGCCATCGCGTGCCCAAGCTAGACTTGCCGCGCTGGTAAGCATTCTTCTCCCATTGGTTCCACATTTTCTGTAACTTGGCGGTTTTTATCAGACCTTGGCCTCGTAGGAGTGTCTAGTATTTTCATCAGCCACTCACGTTACTGCATCATATTTTTTTCTAGGCGCGAATATTACAATGAACATGCCATAAGCGTGTCTCACCACGCGTCCTTTCTATTTTGAGGTAGCCACCACCTGTCCTTTTGAAACATTGCTATGGTCTTTCTTTTCACAATCCTAAGTATTTAGCCTTTTGTCAAACTGCTGCAGGTATGTCCCCATTGTCTCCAACAAATGCTTGAAATTTCCTCATCTCCGTCTGGCTATTTTCATGAAGCTGGTGGAAATATTTATTAATTGAAGAAATAAAACATCGAATCATTTATCCATCAGAGGGTAAAGGGCTCAATATCCAGCTTCATTCTTATCCAAAGTACTACAGCCCTCGGCTCCTTATATTGGTTACTAACAAGTAACCATGTAACCTTTTCAAAGTTTCCACCCTTTCGAAACACGTCTAAATAATCTTTTCAAATACGGAATTCTAGTTAATACAGTTGTGAAGTACGTGTGTCTTGTTCTTGGGATGAGACAGAGAGTGACACTTTTGAACAGGTACGACGAAAACTATATTAACAAGAAGTTGCGTGACGAACTAAAGAGCCTACTTATCTTAAAATTTAAGATCCATGCCAATCTAGGCTATATAGACCTATCTAGAATAATGACGAAATTAAATTGGTAATATCAACATTTCTAATTAGTTCCAAATATAGCCTACTTGGTATAATGTAGCCTAATAGAGCACTACAGTTGGCAACCCTGGTGACTGAATATATTGTTAGTGCCATCTCTTAAGGTACAGAATACAAAATTTGGTTGATTTCAATGGATAGCATGGACGTTACATACAGGTAGACATTGGATCTATCAGTGCGTAAAATCATGTTGGCAAGAATGTCATGCATGTTTTGGTCAGAATTAATCTGAAATCTCATGATCACTTGTTGTGCCAATTTTGGATGAAATCCATTTGTTAGTTTAGAAGTTTAAAATTGGATCTATCAGCAGGCATAGAGTCATGTTGGCAGCACTGACGTAGCCTATATTAGTTTCTCCAAATTAATATAGAATGTCAGGTAGGCTAATATACGTGTGCAAATTTTAAAGCTGTTGGCTTACATACTTTCTGATATATTAAAATTAGGGTAAAAATAGAAACAGCATTTATTAACAGTTGGCAACCCTGGTTGCTCCTAAGAATAAGCATAGTCATATCTGTCATGGTACACTTAGCACATACGAAATTTGGTTGAAATCCAATTGCTAGTATAGAAGTTACAGGTATTTAAACATTGGTCCTATCAGCATTCTTAGAATCATGTTGGTAGCACTGACGTACATAAGTTACTCCAAATTAATCTAGAATGTCAGGTAATATACGTGTGCATAGTTTAAAGCTGTCGGCTTGCATACTTTCTGATATAGCCTATTGGTATTTGGATAAGAAAATAGAGTGAGAGAGTTTATTAACAGTTGAGAGGCCTGGTGGCTTTTAAGAATACGCTCAGTCATATCTGTTTATGTAGCCTAAACATAGTACATACGAAATTTGGTTGAAATCCAATTGATAATGTAGAAGTTATATGCATTTAAAATTGGACCTATCAGCAGGTTTAGAATAATTTTTTCAACACCGCCATGTAAGGCCTTTGTAAATTACACTGAAGTAGCCTATAATTATCTATATGTGTGCCAATTTTGGAATAGCTCCCAAGCATACCTTCCAAAATATCCAACATGGAGTTCAAATTTCAATTGTGTTTTTTCAACAGTTGGTAGCACTGACATAATTTGGGCATGAGATATTCAGGTATAGCCTAGATCTTCACTCATACCAAATTTGGATCCGATGGCTGCAGCCGTTTAGGAGTTGATAGTGGGGATACAAACAAGCCAGACAGACGGACAGATAGGACAGACAGACATTTGCCCGGATCGATCTCATAAGTCTACTTTTTCCTCATTTTTGCAAAATGTGAAAAGTAGGCTAAAAATTCACGTAGGCCTACAGAAGAATAACCAAAAACACCGAAATTAAAATGTCATGGGAGTTCTATTTTGAGTGTGCTTTAAAAGCAGAAATGCAAATTTGATATTTCCAGAATGTCACGAGACGAAGAAACATGGAGAGACCCGTAAGTCCTATTTATTGGGCCCATTTACGCTCTACACGGCCCTGCATTCCACCAACAAACGACAATAAATGTAGGCCTACTGTTCAACGTAGCCCATGCCTATATGCCATCACAGGTTCTTACCCAAATTACACAATAAAACCTACCGTAATTGACCTTTGAGTCTTGATATTTTATAATTTAGAGCTTTGTTATGACGGTCAGAGAAAGAGCATAATATTTAGACTACTTTTTCAACATTTCCCTTGCCACAAGTTACTGAAATGTATGTTGTAAATCACCTTCTCAAAGATATTCTAGCCTATGTAATGTTAGTCTATTCTCCTGTAAAGTTGTTCTCAATACACGAAGACAAATGTATACCTATACGCTTATCGATAGCCTAGTAGCAGCCCAAGACCTCCAGAACATTTGTTTAAGAAAGAAGAGCGGAAGGCCTACGCACTACGGAAAACCTACGTCTGGTCTATGTCATCATCTGATAAGTAACCTACATGGAATTATGCAATAAATTAGAAAAGCCTCGACAAAGGAACTTCCTATTGATTTTATACCATACCGTTGTAAAGTGCAACCCCGTGAGTTAGTAGTTCAATTTACAAGAATTTCTGAGACACGGTTTGGCGTGCATGTTTTTCAAAAAATACCATGTGAATGAGACAGGACTCAACTATCATCGATCCAAAGAATGGTTTAATAAAAATTTCGAACAAAATCCAACTGAAGAAATTGTCAGCATATTCGGATACGATGGCCAACCCCCACCATAAAAATTAAAGTGAAGTGAAGTACGAACAACTGTCAAGGGAACTTTTAAAGCATCCACAAACACCACCACGATCCAACTCGTAGACTAACAGATTTTCATAAGGAGCAAATTTATGGATTTATTTATTTTCACCATATTTCTTTAACAAAAACACCAGAAAAGTAACCATGTCACCAAGTGGAAATGTGAAAAGACGTTTGAGTGGCGTGAGCTCGTAACGTCTGGCAACCCTGACGAACTTGACAGGTAGAACGGAATGCAGAATGACCGAGAATGGTGGCCCGATTAATACTTCGCTCTCCCATTAGCCCCCAAAAAAGGTGATCAGATGTCACACGTTTGGAAGAATTCGGGGTTGTTTGGTTGCCCCGCTGGGGCGGTCTCTAAGCTCTGTGTTCCTTCGCTGTTCTCACAAATATTAGGACTGCAGAACATAGTAAGTGGTTAGAGACTTGTCTGCTTATTCACGATCATCAAAACTTTCATCACTATTATAAGAGTTTCAGGCCATTGAACGATCAATAAATAATATGAAAATACACCAGAGGGGGTCTAGACATCAGTCTTCCACAGTTGGGTTTTTGGCCTATATAGTAGAAATAGCATTACCTACGGATAATTGTTATTCATGGCGATTAGTTCTTGAGCCTTATTTACATTAAGGCAGTCAAAATCACAGCATTGTAATTTTGAATCCTCTGCATTATTAATATTCGCAATTCACTGGCATGTTTCCTGAAAGTATTAGCTTTACTGTGAATTTCTTCTAAGTCATCGTCCTTGACTGGATCAAGTAGGCCTATACAACCCCTGTTAGTTGTATTTAGGACAGACAAGTGAGACAGAGAGCGCGAAAGGATAGGGAATGTGGGGACCGACAGCGCCTATATGTAACTTGAATTTGCTACTGGCAATTATTTGGTGAATCCAATGGACTGTGAGTGTACAACGTTACAAGGATTGAAAATTATATTCTGTCAAATGAAAAATGATTTCCTTTTTATGAACAACTGTCTCTGAGCAGTCAACTTATGTGATAGGACTTCCCTGTGTAGCGTACTCTACTCAGAATATACCTGAAGACAGATAATTCTATTAATGTAAATTTAGCTTAGCCTATTTCGCTTATGCACCAAACCTTCTAATAACTCTCTCATCCTTCACTTCAATTTCGCCAAGGTTTGTTTGGTCAGCTAACGCCAGAGTTTCGAGTTTGGTGCGTCACGTGGAACTTAGAAAATTAGAGGTGAAAGTGCCTGTAATTAATATAACGAGTGTATTGTCTAACTAAACGTATTGTATGCTAGTAGAGGAGCAAGGAGGGTTCTGCTTCAAATACCGTTATTTATGCAAATGAGGGGGGCGTGGCAAGGTCAATGACCTTGAGGTAGGTCATGGTCAATGACCTTGAGGTAGGTCATTGACCCCAAGGTCGCCGGGACTCCGGAAGGTAAACAAACCTTGGAGGGTCCAGGAACCGGTTTGATGGGGTGTGGGTGGAGGGAAGGGGTGGGGGAGGGTGGGGGGGGGGGTGAGGGGGGAGTGGGAGGGAAGGGTGGGGTGGGGGACGAGGGGGGAAGGATGGAAGAGGATCTGCACGAGACCCTCCTCGACCCAGTCTCTCTATTGGACTGAGCGCCTTCTCTGTTATGGTCTCGTGCTATATAGCTTTGCTTTGTACTTGATGAGATCCGAGTGTTGCCGAAGGTTTCCGAATCTTTGTCGGTGAATGAATCGTCAGATTTGAACGGTCAACTGGCGTGTGTGTGACGTCATAGTATATTACGGGATGTGGGGTAGGTCATGGACGGGTGTGTTTTGAATGGAAAACATGAATGGTGGTGGGTAGTGGTTGTTGAGCCCTGACGTGCTAGGTTTGCGGGTAAATAAACGTGAATGAAGATGGCACCGTGAATGGAGGTTGCGACGTCACAGCAGATTACGGAATGTAGCACAGGTCATGGATGAGAGTGTTTTAATGGGAAACATGAATGGAGATGGATGGTGGTTGTTGAACCCTGACGTGCTAGGTTGGCGGGTAAACAAACGTAAATGAAGATGGAACTGTGAATGGAGGTTGGGACGTCACAGGCAGAATGTAGTGTAGGTCATGGATGGGATTGTTTTTTTTCTAATACTTAACGGTAAACAAATTGTTAATGGGTGGGGGATACAAAACGCATGGCATGTTGGTTCAGCCAGCTCGACATGAAATAAAAACAAGATGGTGTAATGTCTATTGATGACATTGGAATATTCCATCTAGTTGTGAAGATATGAACTGTGCCGACTGTCGAAGCCTATCGCACTCCTCTGAGTCAGCGATTGAATAAATGACTGATAAAATTAAATGATGGTGGAGAGTGTTGGTAGAATGAAAGTTTGTCTGGAAAACTAGGGTACCCGGAGAAAAACCAGTCTGCTTCTGTTTTGTCCAGCACAGATTTTACATGGAGTAACTGGGATTTGAAACACAGACCCAGCGGTGAGAGGTTGGCATGCTTCTCCCTAAGCCATGGAGGCATAATCACAGAGACCTAGTGCAGCCGAAGGATTTTCATTTATGCTGACTTGGGAGATTTGAATTTATGTGTTATGGAGCTGAGGATATAGAATGTGTGCTAGATGGTTAATGGACATGGATGGGTGTTAGAATGAACAATCTGATTTGAACGGTCAACCTATGTGTGATGTCACAGGAGTGAATTTCTGAGATTGACACCTGACATGTTGGCTCGCTCAGCTTCATATAAAAAAATAAAAGTGGGAATGATAGACAAATAAATCAAAACAAGAATATTTTTTATTAATATTGTTTTCTTACATTTACTTGTTTTTGACAGCTTCTTCTTCCGCCTCATCTTCGGTGTCACTGCCTCCTTCATTTTCCTCCTCCATCTCCTCCATCATCATCATCATCTGCACGAAAAATTCCGCCATGACGCGGTCATTTGAAAAACTATAAAATAGAAAAAATGTCAATCAATGTCATTAGAATACCCAATCTAGCAGCGAGGATATAAACTGTCTTGATGTTTGTGTCAGGGTGAACCAAAGTACACAGAAGAAAACCTCCTAAGTTATGGAGGCATACTCCTTGCACTTCTCTGCATCAATAATTAAATGACAGGCAGAATGTAGGAAATAATGGGAAAAGAAAACTGGCCTCATGCAGAAAGAGGGAATCAGAAAAGATGTGGCAAGGGCCTTGGATACTCTAATACTGTTGGAGTTGGAAGAGAACAAGAGTTGGCCAAGCGAGGTTGACAGGAAAGAAGACAGAGAGGAGCTTGACACAAGTAAGTGGAAGCAATGCTGAACTCGGCTGTCACCTCTGTAGTTGTAAAACCCGCGTTCTGCTATATGTAAGCTTTTGGAAGCTGAGTTTAAAAAATGTTTTGCAAGAAGAGAATAATACTGTTAATTTTGTTATCCTTAATTCAACCTTCTTGATTACTCATACTTCAAAGATCCTGTCCAGAATGATTTACAAGAGGATTGAAAGCCAGATAGAAACAGAGTTGGGTGAAGATCAGTTTGGTTTCAGGAGAAATGTAGGAACAAGGGAAGCTGTACTAAGTCTTAGGCTGATTTTAGAAGGTAGAATAAGGAAAGATAAGAGAACGTTCATGGTTTTTGTAGATTTAGAAAATGCTTTTGATAAAGTTGATTGGACTAAATTGTTTGACATTTTGAAATCAATTGGAATAAAGTACAGGGATAGGAGGGTGATATACAATCTGTACAGAAACCAGACAGCAGTCATTCGAGTTGAAGGACATGAGAGAGAAGCTGGTATTCAGAAAGGTGTAAGGCAAGGCTGCAACTTATCACCCATACTTTTCAATCTTTACATTGAACAAGCAATGAAGGAAATTAGAGAAAAATTTAAAGTGGGAGTGAAGGTTCAAGGAGAAATAATTTCAACTCTGAGATTTGCTGATGACATTGTCATCTTGGCCGACAAGCCTGAGGATTTGAATGAGTTTTGAATGGTATAGACTCCGTCTTACGGAAAGAATTCATGATGAAAATAAATAAATGTAAAACATAAATACTGGAATGCAACCGAAATAAATCAGAAACCTCTATGGAGATCAAATTGACAGGTGAAAAGCTGAAGGAAGTAGGAGACTTCTGTTACTTATTAAGCAGAATAACCAGTGATGGACGAAGCAAAGAGGATATTAAAAGTAGGTTGGCTCAGGCAAAGAAAGCATTTCTACAAAAAAAGGAATCTGCTGACATCGAATATAGATTTAGGTATTAGGAAGTCATTTTTGAAAGCCTTTGTCTGGAGCGTGGCGCTCTATGGAAGTGAAACTTGGACTATTGGTGCAGCAGAAAAGAGGAGAATAAAAGCATTTGAAATGTGGTGTTACAGGAGAATGATGAAGATCAGATGGGTAGATAGGGTTACAAACAAAGAGGTATTAAGACGATTGGGAGAGGAGAGATGTTTCAGGCGACTGCTAATGAAGAGAAGAGATAGGTTGGTAGGACACATACTAAGACACCCAGGAATAGCAAGCTTAGTTATGGAAGGAAGGGTCGAGGACAAAAACTGTAGGGGTAGACCAAGGTTAGAATATGTTAAACAGATTGCCTCCGATGTAGGGATGTTGGAGCTATGTAGAGATGAAACGATTAGCTCAGGACAGGGAGACATGGAGAGCTGCATCAAACCAGTCAAAAGACTGAAGACTCAAACAACAACAATTCAACGTTTGTGGTACCCTACACAGACCTCACATGAAGTGAGTGAGATTTAAACTGCAGATCAGCGGTGAGAAGCTGATATACTACTGCTGATTTACATAACAGCGCAACACAATTGTAATGTATGAGTAATTATACTGTTACAACTCTAAGATATTGAAAGCCCTTTTGACATTAGACTGGTATCAAGATTGATGATGTAGGCTATTAACTTTTATTTTTGTTAAAGCAGTATGTCTTGGCAATAAATTTAACAGGTCTTCAACCGGTAATACAATTTGCATTAAATTACAATAAATTAGTCATGTTTCTTAAGTCGAACTGGGAGAAAAAAGAAAGTTGTTTTCTTCCAACAAGGCTGTAGGCAGCATTAGGTCATGAGTCCAAGCTCTCTGCTGACTCGGTAGACGCGTGGGTTCGAGCCCCACCGTCAGCCGTCCTTGAAATGGTTTTCCGTGGTTTCCCATTTTCAACACCAGGCAAATGCTGGGACGGTACCTTCTGATAGGCCACGGCCGATTCCTTCCACATCCTTGCCCAGTTTCATCTTCATCCACTCCATCCCGACGCGCAGGTCGCCCACGGACGTCGAATAGAAAGACCTGCACTCGGCCTCTGAGGAGGTCACACGACAAAAAAACTAGCTATGAAATTCAATTAAAAGCTTGGCAGGACGAGTTAATGAGTGATGAAAACTAATGGTAGGTAATGAATAATGATTGTGCGACCTCTGGTGAGGCCAAGTGCATGTCTTTCTAGTTAACACCCGTGGGCGACTTGAGCCCTATGACCTAACGCTGCACTTTAGCGAGTGGCTGATAGGCCACGGCCGATTCCTTCCACATCCTTGCCCAGTTTCATCTTCATCCACTCCATCCCGACGCGCAGGTCGCCCACGGACGTCGAATAGAAAGACCTGCACTCGGCCTCTGAGGAGGTCACACGACAAAAAAACTAGCTATGAAATTCAATTAAAAGCTTGGCAGGACGAGTTAATGAGTGATGAAAACTAATGGTAGGTAATGAATAATGATTGTGCGACCTCTGGTGAGGCCAAGTGCATGTCTTTCTAGTTAACACCCGTGGGCGACTTGAGCCCTATGACCTAACGCTGCACTTTAGCGAGTGGCTGATAGGCCACGGCCGATTCCTTCCACATCCTTGCCCAGTTTCATCTTCATCCACTCCATCCCGACGCGCAGGTCGCCCACGGACGTCGAATAGAAAGACCTGCACTCGGCCTCTGAGGAGGTCACACGACAAAAAAAACTAGCTATGAAATTCAATTAAAAGCTTGGCAGGACGAGTTAATGAGTGATGAAAACTAATGGTAGGTAATGAATAATGATTGTGCGACCTCTGGTGAGGCCAAGTGCATGTCTTTCTAGTTAACACCCGTGGGCGACTTGAGCCCTATGACCTAACGCTGCACTTTAGCGAGTGGCTGATAGGCCACGGCCGATTCCTTCCACATCCTTGCCCAGTTTCATCTTCATCCACTCCATCCCGACGCGCAGGTCGCCCACGGACTTCGAATAGAAAGACCTGCACTCGGCCTCTGAGGAGGTCACACGACAAAAAAACTAGCTATGAAATTCAATTAAAAGCTTGGCAGGACGAGTTAATGAGTGATGAAAACTAATGGTAGGTAATGAATAATGATTGTGCGACCTCTGGTGAGGCCAAGTGCATGTCTTTCTAGTTAACACCCGTGGGCGACTTGAGCCCTATGACCTAACGCTGCACTTTAGCGAGTGGCTGATAGGCCACGGCCGATTCCTTCCACATCCTTGCCCAGTTTCATCATCATCCACTCCATCCCGACGCGCAGGTCGCCCACGGACGTCGAATAGAAAGACCTGCACTCGGCCTCTGAGGAGGTCACACGACAAAAAAACTAGCCATGAAATTCAATTAAAAGCTTGGCAGGACGAGTTAATGAGTGATGAAAACTAATGGTAGGTAATGAATAATGATTGTGCGACCTCTGGTGAGGCCAAGTGCATGTCTTTCTAGTTAACACCCGTGGGCGACTTGAGCCCTTGGTATCAATTTAAAAAAATGAATATTACTTACATGAAAATGTCCAAAGACGAATCCCAATTGATGGATTCTTCTTCCTCAGCACGGGTGTTTTCCTCATCAGACATAGCAGTAGCAGTGAATGACAATTCTTTGTAAAGTAGCAGGTTCATTTATACTAAATATGGAGGTCATCCAGTTACTGAGAAAGCGGACAAACCGGGTGTTGCCTCTGATTGTAAGGGTATATAAGCCGTGACATTATTGTTGCTAGCCAGAGAAGTCCACGAGTTGGTAGTATACACATCGCTTTGCTGCAAAGATCTTCTATCAGGTAATATTGAACACAGTACTTTTAGTTTCTCTAACTGTCGATGGTTATACAGTTGACCTTAAATATTTATCAAGTGGATAATAATAATATCAAATGGGTATATAAAACTATTATTGCAACTAACAGTCATTACCAGGTTTGACGTCAGTCAAAAGAGGTATTACCTTATCTCGCTCTATCCAACTGATTATTGGAACTAAGCGCTGTTACGAGACTCCTCGTCTTAGCAAATAAGTTTTGTATACACATTTGATGGTTTAGTCTAGAGGTTTGGATGGGGATGCGGGACACACTACTCAAGTGGATATATGAAACTATTATTGCAACTAACAGTCATTACCAAGTTTGACGTCAGTCAAAAGAGATATTACCTTATCTCGCTCTATCCGACTGATTATTGGAACTAAGTGCTGTTACGAGACTCCTCGTCTTAGCAAATAAGTTTGATGGTTTAGTCTAGAGGTTTGGATGGGGATGCGGGACACACTACTCAAGTGGATATATGAAACTATTATTGCAACTAACAGTCATTACCAGGTTTGACGTCAGTCAAAAGAGATATTACCTTATCTCGCTGTATCCAACTGATTATTGGAACTAAGCGCTGTTAGGAGACTCCTCGTCTTAGCAAATAAGTTTTGTATACACATTTGATGGTTTAGTCTATAGATCAGGGTTTGAGTTAATGTGCTAATAAATAAAGGTGGAGGGTACCTGAACCTTTTTAATAGTTTACCTAAACACTTTATAATTACCTTTCAGAACCAATATGTCTGCTATAACAGTTGCGAATCTCATTGGCAGAGCAACCGGTCTGGAGACTAAACGTTTACAGGACCTGCCAGTTAACGAGTCCTATTTGGTGACAGCTGTTCGCAGGGTGAAAACGAAATATGGGGGAAGAATAGTTTGTGAACTAGAAGATTTCGCTGTCTTCTTACCTGCGAGGTTCATGGAACTCAACGACGAAGCTGTAAATGACCTCAACAAAGGAACCATCTACCTAAAATATTTGGGAGTAGAAAATAAAAGATGTTTGGTAGAATTTATTGAAGAATCAAATAAAATTTAAAATTTGTTAATGTTAAAACAGAATTTGCAGAGACAATAAACTTTGTTTGTTTTCATTCTCTGCAAACTGTTCAGTGATTTGCTGTTTTTGTAGTAAATGTAATTACTGTAAGTGTCATGATGTCAGCACCAGAACTTAGTTGGCAGAACGTGGATAGTTGTTTTAATAATAAGTTATGTAGCTTTAAAATTAATAATGATGCTAAATTTTTAGACCCAAATGAATTTTTAAACGCTAGCTACAACATTTTTCAAAATAAAATGCAAGACTGTTTAAGAGAACATGTAGCGTTAAAGATTAACGCTGAGTTATTATGTGATTTTGTTATTTTAAAACAAGGTGAGGAAATAACCAAACCGATTTATTTACATACGAAAATGTGTGAATTGTACCGCACTGATAATATACACAGTTGGTATAGTAAAAACATTGTCGATAAGCTCATGACGCGCTTTGCCGAGTTTCAAGAATTGGAAAGTGGCAAATCGCTGGAAGCTATCAACCATTTTAAAATTAATGTATGCACCTTTGATCCCATGAACAGTGGTTCAGCTCATGTTAATTTACCTAAACAGTTGGAAAAACATCACGCAGTCATCAATGTGGATAATAATGACGTTTTTTGCTTTGTGTGGTCCTTGGCTGCTGGGTTAAGTCCTGCAACTGAAAATGTTCACAGAATGGGAAAATATCACCAGAAATTTATGGAATTAATGATCAGTCTAAATTTAGCAGACATAGAATTCCCAATGGACCTCAACGCCATTTCTCGTTTTGAATCTAAAAATCCGCTTTACTCCATTAATGTATACGGAGTTGAAGGGGACAAAGTTATTGGTCCATTGTATGTGACAAAGGGAAAAAAAGAAAAGCATTTTAATTTACTGTACATTGAAGGGGAATTGTGCAACCATTATTGTTATATCAAAGATCTTTCTAGACTAGTTCGTTCACAAGTTACAAAAAAAAAAATAGGGTACATATATGTGATCGCTGTTTGCAATATTTTACTAGCAATCAAAAGTTGACAGCACATACTATTGATTGCATCACACAACCAGCGGTAAAAATTATATTTCCAGAAAAGGATAAAGCCAATATGAAATTTCAAAATGTGTCTCGTCAAGAACCGCTTCCATTTACAGTATATGCAGATTTTGAATGTTTAACCACACCCATTGACACATGTAAACCAGATCCGACACGTCCGTACAGTCAACAAGTACAGCAACATGTGCCATTCAGTTGTGCCCTAAACGTGATTTGTTCATACGACCCTTCACTTTCATACTTCAAATCTTATCGCGATGCAGATGCTGCTGCTTGGTTTTTAAATGAATTGGACGCCTTGGCAGATCGGGTGTACAATATCCTGCAAAATCCAATTCCGCTTCAAATGTCGGACGCAGACGAGGCGGTTTTTGCAACAGCAACCACTTGTCACATTTGTCAAAAACCAATAGCACCTTGTGACACGCCAGTGAGAGACCATAATCGGTACACTGGAAAATTTAGAGGAGCGGATCATAGTGTATGTAATTTGGCGTATAAAAGAGCACGCTATATTTCTTGTTTCTTACACAACATGTCTCGGTATGACAGCCATTTAATTATTAAGGAATTTGCTAACCTTGAAAACCAAAAGTTTAATTTAATTCCACAAAATCATGAAAATTTTATTTCGTTTTCGAAATGGCGAAATGGAATCAGTATACGATTTTTAGATTCGTATAGATTCCTCGCATCATCATTGGATGCGCTTGTTCAAGGGCTTCACCCAAACAATTTGCATTTTGTACGTCAACACTTTACTGATGCCAAACAATTTGAATTATGCATTCGAAAAGGGGTGTTTCCCTATAATTATGTAAACAATTGGGCATGTTTACAGGAAACTGCACTCCCTTCAAAGGACAAATTTTACAATGACTTAACAAAAAGTCATATTTCTGAAGAAGACTATTTACACGCTCAAAAAGTATGGAACGTGTTCAAGATATCAACTTTGGGCGAGTATGCTGATTTATACCTCAAAATTGATACACTACTTTTGACAGACGTGTTTGAACACTTTCGCAAACTGTGTCTTGAAATCTACAATCTAGATCCAGCCCATTACTACACCCTTGCCGGATATAGTTGGGACTGTATGTTGAAGGTGACTGACATAGAACTGGAACTATTAACAGACATCGACATGTTACTCTTTTTTGAACGCGGAATACGTGGTGGTCTTGTTTCGCTTGTGCAAAAGCACGCCAAAGCAAATAATCCATATATGGATACATACAAACCAAACCAACCTACAACATACCTCACCTACCTAGATTGTAACAATTTATACGGATATGCTATGGAAAAACCTCTTCCATATCAAAATTTTCGATGGATGACTTCAGATGAAGTTTCAAATTTTAATTTAAAAGATGTGTTGAGCAATGACACGCGTGGCTACGTTCTAGAGGTCGACTTATTATATCCCTGTGAGATACACAATGATCATTCTGATCTACCATTTTGTGTTGAAAAATTACAACCTCCCAGTTCACGTTCCAACAATAAAAAGTTGCTGGCAACGTTAAATTCAAAAAATCGGTACGTCATACACATTGAAAATTTAATGCAATGTTTGAAACATGGTTTGAAACTGCAATCCATTCACCGCATTATTTGCTTTGACCAAAAACCATGGTTACAACCGTACATGCAATAGAATACTCATCATCGACAGCACGCCAAGACCACATTTGAATCAAATTTTTATAAATTAATGAACAATGCGTGCTACGGTAAATCAATGGAAAATATTCGAAAGCATAGAACTATTCATTTGGTAAACCACTGGGACGGTCGATATGGCGCACGAAAATATATAGCTATGCCTAATTTCCATTCTGTACGAGTTATTGAAACTGATTTAGTAACCATTGAATTGTCAAAGACAGAAATCATGTATAACAAACCAATTTACTTGGGAATGGTAATACTTGACTTTTCAAAATTTGTAATGTATCAATTTCATTATGAGTTTGCCAAACAAAAGTTTGGAGATGTAAAATTACTGTATATGGATACAGACAGTCTTATTTATCAAACCAATAAGATAGATGTTTACTCAGTGATGAGAGAACATCCAAATTACTTTGATACCTCAAACTATGAGGTTAACAATATGTTTGGCATAATTCCCATGAATAAAAAAAAATAGGTATATTTAGGGATGAGTGCGCCGGTGATGTTATGACAGAATTTGTGGCTTTGGCGCCGAAAATGTACGCATTTTCAACACAAAAGAATAAAGGTCAATGCAAAGCGAAGGGTGTTCTTCGTAGCGTCACACAATTCCTCAATGTTGAGGAATATCGATGTGTACTCTACGCAAACACCTCTAGCTTATACCAGCAAACACGCATTCTTTCAAAGAACTATAATATTTTTACAGTAAATCAAAATAAAACATCGCTGACAACATATGACAATAAACGTCTGTGGGATGGTGTAAATAGCTTGCCTTATGGACATTTCCACACCTTGTAAAAAAGAACACACTTTCATTTTCAATTCTTTTTATTAAAATTGTATGTTTTTTACAAGAAGAAAACTAAACCATATTTTGTGTATACTATGAACTGGTGGACTGACTCTCAAATAAATACTTCACAATATTTGATTCATGTTTATTACTTTGTCCTTTTCCTCACTAATCCACCACCAATCAATAGCTTTGACTTCATCGCTCCTGCTACAATCAAGGCTGCAATCTTCTCACCAATAGAAGCAGTAGATGACATCACACGCTGCATGGACTTTCTTAGAAGAATGCGGTCTGCAACTCGACGTACTTCTATATTCTTGTTGTTGTAAGCAATGTCATGATCTCTACACGCTGCATCCAATATGTTGATTCCAGAGTTCCCTTGTGCTAGACGTTGGCTTAGTTTAGTTCCAGGTCCACAAAATTGATAGCCGGGAATATGCAGTTCAATTGGAAGTACATCAATGGCCTTGTTAACTAGACCATGACCAGCAAAGGTCCGATATATCATTTTCAAGCGTTGTCTTACTTTTTGGGGCTGGCGATACTGCCGCTGCTGTCTCTTCTTCCTCTTCTTCATCGCAACCATGGAATGATGAAGCAAAGTCTTTACAGGACGGTATATTTGTATGACCGTGGTACAATTTGATGAGCTGACACGTTCCACACTGTTTAATGGAGGGCATTTTAGTAATAGACACTTGCTGGTGATGACTAAAGTCAGTGCATGGTTGTAGTTCACGCAGACCAGGATCTCTGCTCCATTCACTAGGTACAGTGTGCCAAATATTTTTCACCGCGTTTGAAGCAACATAAAAAAGGAACGCCTTGGGCAAAGCGTTCAATTCCTCATCTGTGAAACTGTCAAGCTTTTTTTACAGGCAAAAAACTTGACAATAGCTCGCTCTGTGGGGTTTGAGTCCAAACCTTCAATTGCTGCCATATTACTACACGTCCACACTGATCACTGGTATGTCTCACACTGAAGCTGACGTTACAACGCTTTGCACTCAACATGCAAGTTTTGACATGCTCTGCGAGCTAGCCAATCAAAAAGCTTCCAAACATTTTGAAGTGTTTTATTTTGTAGAGGTTCATCAGGCACGGACAGGTTGTACAGTGCAGGACATCCCAGATCATGAAGGTCAACAAGTTGACATGTTGAATTAACATACTGACGCAACCATTCCTTTTTTTCACTTCCCTTTACAAAGACATGGTCAGCACCAAACAAGTGAGCTTTCAGAACAAGTGATAGATGCTGGTAAGGAATGTCGCCCTCTTTCCAGACTAGTCCCAAATTGCGTTGCAACCACTCTGTTTGTCTTCTGTCCTCGTCTGACTGCAAATGCAATGGAAACGGTGGTTCAAAGACAAAACTGGTTACTCTTGGTGCCCACATGGTTGTGCAGTCAATAATTCCAACTTCTTTAAATACAAACTTGTTTCCGTTCACCTTGAAACCCTGCACGTCGACAATCATTGTTTTCGGCATGGCGACGGATATCAGACCTTCCACTACCGCTGCTTCTTAACAACTAACTGATTGGATAGGAGCGAGAAAATAATATACACACAAAAATCAATTACACAATTTTATTCATAAAGTTATCAGTACATCGCTTACAATTTTTTATCATAGGATTTGGACCATCCCAATCACAGTGAGAATCTCCTCGATGCATAAAGTGTCTACGACAAGGACGGCAGGCTGCAACATCCGCCGACATACGGAGTTGTAATGGTAGATTATCCCAATTAAGGTCAATGTCGTGTGCACCGTACGCGGTCAGAAATCCAGCTGGTAAATAGGCAATCAGATGCTGCGGCATTTCACGAAGAAATTGCGCTTTATGGTAGGCGCGTATTGCTAAACTCACCAGGGTGCGATAAATCTCAAATGCTGCATCAGCGTCTCGACTTGTTGAGCAACGATCGCATTTGCAGTCCATGCAATCTACCCGCTCTCCAACATGACAAGATGAAGCTTTGGCAACACCATCGTCCACATTATTTGTTTGATTAGCGATGGGCTTGTTGTTGTACCCCCTGTCATGAATACCAAACGTAGACATGAATCCATCCGGTAAATAGTGAACCAGATGCGGCGGCATTCTAAGCACAGTATGATTCTTGTGATAGGCAGTTATAGCTTCACTCACTAGGGCGCGATAAATGGTAAACCTTGAATCTTCAAATGAGCCTGGTGAATCACTTTCACATTTGCAGACCCACCTCGCAGAGGGGGTTGTGACTTCATCGTAGCTTTCCATGACTGTGAAGGGCAATGGAGGAAGACATGCTATTTATACTCTGGTCACCATATTGGACAGCGGTTGATAAAACACTTGCGCCTCGTGAACAATAAGACAATAGGCTGTTGTTTTTTCTGGAATAACTGTAGATGTTTCAAATTCTAGTCTGATATCAATAGTTGTTTCCTTCATCGACTCCTCCAAATACGAACAGTCCATCACCACCAGAGGCGCCTTGGACTTGAAGTCTTGTGGTGATAATAGCGGACATGCCTCTTTCTGATAATAGGATGACTGAAAGTTTACAAACATGTCATAAAGCTTACCATATTTGTTCTTGTTAAAGTTTAAATCCATTCCCTCATAGGGAAAGGTAACTCCGTTCAAAAAGAGTCGTATATTTCGTAATTGGATGTGGTCAAATTTTGATGCATCTTTATTCTGTTGATATTTGCGATCTGTTTGAAATCCAACCAGGACGTAGAGTGGCCGCTCTGTATACCGTGAGGTTTTTATAGACCAAGTATGTGTATCGGAGAGTGGTAATACCGGGTATTCATGCAGCTCCCAGCTTCTAAATTGAATGGGTAAAGCTGTATCCTTCTCCACAATCTTGAGCAGACTCAATTTTTTCTGATCTGATAGAGTAACGTGCGGCACTTTCCATAGAATTCGTTGCAGTAGAATTTTTGTATCTATTGGCGCTGTATCAGCTCCCTTTAGCGCATTATAATCACTCCTGTCTCGTACAAGAATCAGATCCTGTCTTGCGTTCACAACAATGCGCTTATGATCCTCTGCAAAGCCTAGTATTAATTTTAGAGGTAAATGTCCAGTAAATGTACCATCATCGTTAATCATCCAGTCGTTGGTTGAGTTGGGACACCAACCAGCCATACAAAAAGCTTTACTCTCTTCGCTTCCATACGAGGGATAAAGTTTCATGACACTTGTTATGCCAACATTTCGAGTAGTATCCACTTCAATACCGTTGATCACGTAGCGAACCTCAGAAAACAAAAAGGCCAAAGCATTGTTGGCCAACTTTGACGTTGTTGGAATGGTACCATCCAATTTGGTGAGTTGCCCTTCAATCTGGATGTAACTTTCATGTGGAAGCGTGTAGATATCTTGTTGGTTAATAGTAATGCGAATCTCATCATTATTATTTAGTCCCTGAGTATACGGTTGGTAGGAATGGTGTTCAATTCTTACAATACCCTCCTGTACTTCGACAGGGTTTGTCACGTCTAGAATCGAATTCATGACGTAAGGTGTAACCAAGTTGTTGTAGGATCTGCTTGTTGACACGTGTTAACCTGTACACGTGTTGAGCACAACTAACGCCTGTTCTTGACAGCGTTGCCGCTTTATACACTTGTTTCATGCTGGCTTCAAATACAGTTTGTAGGTCACAGGTGTATGAGGGTCTAACCGAATGAGACGTTGGTTTCTATTCACCAGTCTTAAGGTAATATTCCTGATGTTGGTCACACTCACAGGATGATAGAGCACCACCGACGGGTTTTCGCGGATGATATAACCACCAGGTGAAGTAACAATAAAATCATAAAGCGAATGCGAGGGATCTTGATTGGTGTAGACGTCTGTAATAATATTACACGTGACAGATACGTGATGATCTTCAATTATTTTCACCGGTTGGTCAGACTTGTGTATCACGTTCGGTACTAACACTTGTGGTGAATAGCCTAACAATGACCCAATCGAATCTGGTTGAGATTTAAAATCAATCCTAAAAGAAGAAAGAATACTGCAGCGATGTGTCACGTTGTTGGCTATGAGTTCAAACTTGCGTGTCCCGTCCAGAAATGCTTTTAGACTAAATTCTTTGGTGAGAGTTGTGTAGATGTGATCGTGAATATCATCTACGGTGTAGCTGCCAGACGGTAGAGTTAACACATAGTCATCGTAGTAGAACTTATCATTGACGTCTTCAATTATGTTGCAGATTCTATTATAGCCTTCAAACGAAACAAGTCCCAGCACGTAGGGTCGTCGTCCCAATTCAATAGGAGGATAAAAGTCAACAGTTACTTCCGCACCTTGTCCGTGCACTGTAAACGTTCTACTTTCTGTTGTCATAATGACCACGTCACCCGCCATGCTCGGTCTTATATAGAAAAGTCAAACATAGACGACCGCACTGTTGCGTGTTAAAATTTTGCACTCGTTTCACATTATAGTGTATTGTTGCACTGCTTCCAAAATAGCGAACAAGCTCTGTCGGAGGAGGAAGGTTTCCAAAACTGTCAAAGTACCACACGGTTCGCCCATGCTTTATGTAGGCCACATAATGCGTTCCCGGTCCATGACTGTCATCCAAATTAACAACTGCACTTTCATGGCTCCGTGGTCGAGACGGTAGTTGGTTGCGCATAAACACACCTCGAAAGTGGGAGATCTTTAGCTGTTTTGCATATCTTAAAACTTCCTCATGCGTCATGGCTCGTCGTGGCAGTGCATCGATTAACCGTTTTTTGGCGACATGTAAATGCCGAGTCCTTTCTTGTAGGGTGCTAGCTTCATGTTCACACCTTTGCCGCGCAGTGCTATGGCCTCCATAGTTTTATTATGCCTTTCACTTTCCTTCAACTGTTGCTTCGCCTCCTCAACAGCTTTCACCGTTCGTGCTACCGCACTTGCTCCTCCAAGAAGTGAACCCAGGGCTGCCAGTCCAGCAAACAGTGCAGGTAAAAATCCACCACGTTTCGGCACAGGAATAACTCGGGCACGTTTTCTAAAACGTAGTTTACTTTTGGGATTCGCATGCAATCGTGCTGCTCGGAGTGCTTTCATAATAGCCAACTCACTATTTGTTTCTCCGCGCGAAGCTTGACGTGCCGCATGAAGAATAGCTTTAAAGCCTCCCTTTCTTGACAACTTCTTCCTCTTCTTCACCACATATCTCTGTTTCACCATCGCGACCAAAGAACAAGACAACCTCACACCGCAAAGTATAGAACACAACTAACACTCCTCAGGAAGGGAACCTATAATTATTTATTCAATGGTGGCTGTATATTCAAGTTCTATATACAGAGGAAAATCGTTCATCGTTTTCCCCGCCTCTTTTTCTTCAGACGAGAGTTTCAAATAAAAGAATAATTTGTCTCCGGCTTTCACCGGTTGATCAATAAGTGGTTGAACACTACCGTTTAATCGTACCTCTAAATGTTTCAAATCTGGTGCATACTCAATTACACGAATGGCACCATCATACATTAAACGGTAATTGTCATACCCCGAACGTAGTATGTAGGCGAGGTTATTGGGATCTTTTACCGGTTGTTGGTTTACAATGTGAAGCAGAAATATAGAGGGTATTGATTTAATAAAAAGCGATAACCGTTGTTCCAAAAATCGCTTCGTCGTCACGTCGTGAGGTTGCACAGGATCAGCAACTTCGGCTATTCGTCTTCGCTTCATCTGTAGAGCGTTCTCCTTAATTTCCCACACCTTTTCCATTTCAGAGTTTAAAAACCGTTTTGTACAAACATCTTGATCATCTTCAGGATCGGCCACATGCACAAAGCGTGCATTATTTGCTGTATAGCCCTTTACAGTTAGGGTGGGCACAATACTGAGCACCTGTTCCACCTTGTTATCTACATAGTCCTTTCGAGCAGCGTCCGTGTTGTTTGTTGGAAGAGCCAGCTGAGTGATTCGACGTTGGTGTACGTCATAGTCCTTTGCTTCTGTTAACACCACAGCATTGGTTAACACATAGGCTTTGGTGCACACATCTTGATCGTTCACAGGATCTGCAACGCCCGTAATACGTTTATTCTGAGCCTCATAATCTCCTTTGATACGTCGTAAGCGGTAATAATCTACATACTTTTTTGAACATGCGTCCGAGGGTAATACGGGTTCTGTTATATTGGTCAATCGCTTTCCATTAAAGTCGTAATTACCATCTGTTGTGCGTGGCAATACATTAGCATCGACATATCGTTTAGTAGCCGGATCTGTATCATGTTTTGGATCGTTTGTCAAAGCAAATCGTTCATTTGTTTTAAGAGTTCTTCCAAAGGCGTCCATGGTTACACTGGAACTGAAACACCCGCTTGCCTCATGTATATAGAGACCAGCTCTTCCCCTTTCACATTTAGTTGATATGCAGATTATTAAGCAACAACATTCACTTCCGGTGGGAGACTTGGTTTCAAACCTCTTCTCAACATCGTCCGAACAACGTCATGGATCACTCTTCCCATCCTCCATTCGCTGTCTCATCGCCGGCCCGTCAGGATGTGGAAAAACCAATCTTCTGCTTACCCTCATCACCTCCTTAAACGGAGTGCGCTTTCAAAATATCTATATCTTTGCCAAATCGCTGTATCAACCGCTGTATGTGTTCTTGGAACAGGTCATGTCAGGTCTGCGCAACATGGGCTACTTCACATTCGCAGCACACGAAGATGTCATTTCTCCAGACAATGTTCGCCCCCATTCGCTTATGATTTTTGACGATGTGGCCACAGAACGACAGGGTATTATTCAGGCTTACTTTAGCATGGGACGTCATAAATATATTGATTGTTTTTATCTCGCTCAAACCTATTCGCGAATACCAAAACAGTTGATTCGTGACAATGCCAACGTGATTGTTCTCTTCCGTCAGGATGAGCGCAACATGCATCACGTCTACGATGATCACGTGAACCCAGACATGACCTTTCAAGCCTTTACACAGTTGTGTGCCATGTGTTGGAACGCTCATCACCACAGTTGTCTTGTTATTGATAAGCAGAGCAACATCAACAATGGACGCTACCGCATGGGATTTGATCATTTCATTCGTATTTAAGTAGCTGCATCGCTTTTCTGAACATCATTAGTTCAGATGTCATGGCGACAACAGGGAGTCAATTAAAAAAGCACATAATCCGTGCGCGAAATAGCATTCGACAAAAGTTTCGCTATCTAAAACGTGCACATGCCGACAGTGAACTGTTTGTCGAAAAACATTTGAAGTCACCTCTGGAAGCCGTGTTGAAAGGAACATCAAAGCCTAGTACACGCTCAAAAGAAACACAAACAATTGAAGAGGAGGAAGAAAATGATGAAGAACCTGACGATGTTTTTTCTCCATTGCTTCCGTCTTCTAGCTCCAAAGAATCACCGCTGCCCCAGTTTTTGAAAACATCAATAATTGCTGAAACACCCACTAGACCCAAAGAAAAGCAGCCTACTCTTAAAGAAATATTAAATACGCCCGAACAATATGTGCGGTTAAAATCCATTTTACTACAAAATTTTGGTGCGTTGGTTACTCCCTTCCTTGAAGATCTTTTTACTAAGAAAACTGATACTACCTATGGTGTTCGCTATGAAAACAATAGATTTCGAATTGGCGATTAACCAATCAAGATAAGTGACAATGTTTTGATTGTTAAAACAGTTCGTTACAAATTGACGCCAGGTCTTTTAGAACTTTTATTTTCACGTACACCTTCTACCGAGGACTATGATAAAGAAGATCTTGAAAAGTATAAAAACATCTTGATGGCTACAAATGGTTTTAGACGTAATTATAAACATTCTGAAGCAGTAAATGCTAATAAGAGCTTCAAATATAAAACCATCATATCAAAATTGTTTCCCACCTATGCAAGTGTTCGCCGTGCAAATTCAGCGTCCGGTATCACATTTAATACTTTGAAACCTTTCATCGATTTCGCCTATTGGAACAATCCAAATAAGTTGGTTAAACGTCTGCAACTGTTGCGTGCATCAGAACAGGCTGGTCATACCGGACACGAGGCGGAAGTTTTAGAAATAGAAGAGGAGCTTCGTCATGCTGGCATTATTGTCTAATGAGTCAACGTGTTCATACACCCTCGCCTGTTAAGGCTGCCATTGCTCGCGAGTTGCATAGACCAGCTCGTCGTCTCTACCATCGTCGTCATGTCATCACACGGGGCGTTGACGATCTTTGGCAAGCTGATCTGGTTGAAATGATTCCCTATGCCAAAGCTAACAACGGGGTCAACTATCTGCTCACCGTCATCGACGTTTATTCCAAAATGGCCTTTGTTGAACCTGTTCGGAATAAATCTGCACAACTAGTCACCGCTGCATTCAAGACCATCATTCAGCGGTCAAGACGACAACCTCGTTTGCTTCAAACAGATCAAGGCAAAGAATTTTTCAACAAGACTTTTTCCGCTTATCTCAAATCGCTTGACATCCATCACTATTCCACTTTTAGCAATCTAAAGGCAAGTGTTGTAGAACGTTTCAACCGCACACTCAAGACGCGCATGTGGGAACAATTTACAGCAAGAGGATCCTATCGCTGGCTTGAACTTGTACGCGACCTGGTGACACGTTACAACAACACTAAACATAGAACTATCAGAATGAAACCACGCCTTGTAACCAAGAACATTGCGCAATTGGATCGCATTCATCACAAAATCAAAACGGCAGATCCGCGACGTCATCGATTACGTATTTGTGATTATGTGCGCATCAGTAAACATAAAACAATCTTCGCCAAAGGATACACACCAAACTGGAGCACAGAAATATTTCGTATTCGCAAGGTAAAACTTTCTAATCCAGTTGTTTATTTACTTGATGACCTCAACAAGCAGCCAATCCAAGGAGGATTCTACATGGAGGAACTGCAAAGGACGCAATATCCCAAGCATTATCTTGTTGAAAAAATTGTACAAAAACGTGGCAATAAACTTTTTGTTAAGTGGCTAGGTTTTAATGCCACATATAATTCATGGATTAATAAATCAGATCTGGTGTACGCCTTCTTGTTTTTATTTCATGTCGAGCTGGCCGACCCAACATGCTATGCGTTTTGTATCCTCACCCACCCTACCATTTACAGGAAATACTACTCCAGATTCATTGACGTCTGTTTACCATTGAGCACATTCAACAACCAGTTCATTCCCCCTCTCTCTCTCAATCCCATTCACTACTCCAGATACCATTGATGTTTGTTTACCATTGAGCGCTTTCAATCCCATTTTGTTTGTCTCTCAGACCCATTCACACCTAACCAACCTACCACGTCAGGTTTCAACAACCACCATCCATCTCCATTCATGTTTTCCCATTAAGAACACTTCCAACCATGACCTACCCCACATCCCGTAATCTGCTATGACGTCACACACACACACACACACTAGTTGACCGTTCAAATCTGACGATTCATTCACCGACAAAGATTCGGAAACCTTCGGCAACACTCGGATCTCATCAAGTACAAAGCAAAGCTATATAGCACGAGACCATAACAGAGAAGGCGCTCAGTCCAATAGAGAGACTGGGTCGAGGAGGGTCTCGTGCAGATCCTCTTCCATCCTTCCCCCTCGTCCCCCACCCCACCCTTCCCTCCCACTCCCCCCCCTACCCCCCCCCCCACCCTCCCCCACCCCTTCTCTCCACCCACACCCCCTCAAACCGGTTCCTGGACCCTCCAAGGTTTGTTTACCTTCCGGGGTCCCGGCGACCTTGGGGTCAATGACCTACCTCAAGGTCATTGACCATGACCTACCTCAAGGTCATTGACCTTGCCACGCCCCCCTCATTTGCATAAATAACGGTATTTGAAGCAGAACCCTCCTTGCTCCTCTACTTATGCTGTGTTGGGATGGTAAGTAAAATAATTTTTAAAGTAGAGTCTTCAAATTAATTAATTTTCGCATTATGTTAAAATTATTTTTACAGGTTAAATGGCTTGCGAAAGGGAGGGATGTTTCTCTTGTCAGACGTTGATAGAAAAGACCATTACAGCCCGTCACTGCTCCTCCAGGCCATAGTTGTAACTTACGGTCGGTCAATGGCACAATAACGGCTCTCTTCACTGATCCCTTGTCCGATACGCAGGAGGCTTATTAAAACTTAAATCAGCTTTCTTAAGATCAATCAGAGAATTGCAAATACCGGAGGATATGGCCTATGGTGTCCGTCGTTGCGAAGATGCGCACCCTCATGATAAAAGCCAATTACGTGGGGAAGTGTTTCATGCACGTTACACTCACGGCAAGTGCTTTTGATAGTAGGCTAATCATTAATTATTATCCCCATCTTATGATCGTAATGTTCTATTCCTTAAACCAACAATCACCTCCACCTCTGTAACTGAGCAACAACTACACCTTTGTATTATACATAGTTACAAGGCTCAAAAATTATCCTTGTCACGTATGAATTTAGCAGGTTTTGAACAGAGGCTCCTCAGTAGTTCTGTGTATTGCTTTTGTGTCGCGCCGTGCCTCCGATGTTGGTGCAACCTCTCATAATGTCTTGTTATCCCGGTATGTAGCAAGGCATAGACTATGTGCTGCGTTCCACGACAAAGCCAACACGTGATAACTTCCTAAATGCCATGTTTTCCTATTACCAGGCGTTGCTTGCTCGATACGGGTGTGTGACACTCGATCAGCTTTGGACTCGTCTACAGTGAATAGATAGTATATAAGATGAACAGAGTGGACAAATACGCCCAAATTGGAGCTCTGAGATTGTGCTGTTTCAAAAATGCCAGTTTGATTGCTCAGTTGTATCAGGTACTCTTGATTGCATACGCCAATAAAATCAATTGTAACTGGAGCTAAGATTTGTGGTAGGAGACAACGGTGGCCTTAATTTTGTTTGATACATCCTGGCATTCACCTGGAGTAGAAATTAGAAACCTCGGAACACCAATTCTAGGATGCTAAGGCAGGAATCGAACCCACCTTTTCTAAGTTCGGCCTTACGAGGCTGAGTGAACACCGAACTAGCCTCGGATCAGAATTACATGTGTTTGGTAGAACTGGGAGTCGAACCCGGACCTTCGGAGTGACAGACAAGAAAGCTGGTCACTACGCCAGCTAATGGACAGACACTTTTATTGCGCTAAAAACGAAAATTATATTTTCGGAAGAAAATTCTGAATAAATTATGACTTAAATATCAGGAATGATAAGCTTTGAAGTGTCCTCCAAACTTTGCGAGCAGTTCGGGTTGTCAACGAAGACAATTTATCGTTCAGGGAATCTAAGATAACGAATATACAAAATTAGTTGAGTTGTTGCCCCAGTATGTAGTAAGGCCTATGTGTTGCCTTTCACGACCAACCGAACACGAGATAGTGATGAAGTGGTTACTTCCTGAATGTCATTTGTTCCTATTCGTTGCTTCCGTGATACGGATGTACATGCAGAAAAGGTAAAATGCCGAATTTTAGGACACGTCAGTTATAGCCAACTAGTGAATCTAAGAATACAGTACGATGGACTTTTTTTTATTTAAACACAAAATGTGATAAATGTTCCGGCATAACTCAACAAATTGCTGCGTTTCGCCCCGGTGTACCATTGGGCTCTTCAGTTGGTAGAAGTACACCTCACCAAGACGCTGGCTAGCACACTCTGAGAAGGCCATTGCAAAGACGTATTTTATACATGTGTACCCACGTCACGAGCAACGCCAGCCAGTGCACTACGGGAGTCAAAGCTCCACTCCAAAGCAATGAAAACCTTATCTCGGCATTCAATATATAATTTTTGGGAGTCAAAGCTCCACTTCAAAGCAATGAAAACCTTACCTCGGCATTGAATATATAATTTTCCAAAAGAAAAAGTCTTTGAGGCACAAGGAAGGGAAATTTCACGTGGTCTTCATAGATTATCGTAAAGCTTTTGACTTAATAGACGGGAATATCCTCATAAATAAACTTAAAGGGATGCTAGGAATCTCTAACCCCCTAGCGAGAATAGTTGAGATATTCCTAGCATACAACTATACAATTTTAAATGACGGTGCAGTTCTGTCTGAAAAGATCCGTCTGACAAATGGCGTACTTCAGGACGATCCAACGGGTCCCCTACTTTTTAACATCTTGACAGCTGACATTATGAACACCGTCGAATTCTACCTTACAGTGAAACTTATCATGTACGCCGATGACATGGCACTAGGGTCACATTGCATAAGTGACCTGCGTGCCGCTCTTCAGAAACTTGACGTAAACAGCTTAGTGATCAACAAAGAAAAAACAGTGCACATGAATTTTAGAAAAGGAGGCAACCTGGCGTTAGATGATCATCTAACTCTGCAAGGAGATATGCTAACAGTAGTGAATAATTTCCGGTATTTAGGAGTATATCTACAAACGACATTGTCTTCCTACAGGATACACACTCAGGAAAGGGCTTACGGAGCTACGAAAGCCATTCATCGAATTAAAAATATCCGAAAACTTTCTTTGCCCACTGCAATGTCATTATTCAAAGCAGAAATAACTCCAATTGCCTCATACGGGATAGAATTAATATGGGATAAGCTTTCGAGTAGCGATTTCAAACGATTAGAAACGGAAAGCGAATTAGCAAGGGAAAGCGTCTTCTTAGAAGACTGCGATTAATGCTGCCATCTACCGGCTCTTACCAAGCGCATCTCGAACTGCGGCGGAGGAAGAAAAATGACATCGACCCTGATTTTTATAGAACTAGCGCAATGATGGATCGACAATGGACAGAGGCAGGACAGGATGTAAGACATGTGGTAACGATACTTGCAACTCATGGTTTTTACCATAAGATTTGCTTAACTCAATGTTTTCACCAGCCTGGTGATGATTGTGTGTGTTCGTTGTGTAACAAGAGGTGTGACCGTTATCACTTAACTAAGTGTGCAAAAAGAACTACTGTTTGGCGCGCCTCTCTCGGAAGTGATGGGCTCCATCTCTACAACGCTGTAGAGCTTTTCCCGGAGTGGCTAGCTGGTGAACCATGTGTTATTTCCCAAAACAAATGCAAACCGATATAAAATAAGTGAATTAATTTACGTATTTCACAGTCATACAGCATAACTTTTTGATGTATAAGGATTACAACGCAACCAAGAACTACATTTTCCAACCATCCCGAGCCGAGAAAAAGTTACCTGACAAAAATGATACCAACTTTGTTTCTTGGACACACAAAATTATGAAATTAATAAACCAGTTATAAACATTCCAATGTATATTGTGTTAAAATTTGGATTCGATCTGATGACAGGTTTTTGAGAAAATAAATCTTAAATGTGACGCATGGTTGAAACATGCTTAAAAACGTGCACTTTTTGTATTCCAACTGCGATAAAAAATACTAAAATATAAATTAAAAAATCCAAAGCTACATGAACTAACGTGAAATAGAACGACGAAAATGATGATGTTGGATTTTATTTCACAAACAACCTTCAAACTCGAGTGTACTAATACTTTGGTTGACAGTAAATCCATCAGAGACTACGGTGAAAACTAAATAGCGTCATTCATTGTATGATCAAATTGAATAGCTTATTTTGTGGTGTTCAAGGAGAGAGAGGAACGAACGTGCGTGTTCCGTATCGGCTGCGAAACCTCGAGTGAAGAAGATGAAGGCGAGCAGCACGAGTCGCCCAGATACCAGAGGAACAGGAATAAGCAAGAGGTTATGCACGTTTAAAGGCGTCGCAAAAACAGCAATAGCCAATAATTAAAATCGTCCATAGTGTTCTAACATTACACATGGCCGGAATTCTGCATATGTGTTGCCACGATGGAGAGAAAATGGACGGACTCAAACCTGGAGCTACCACATATATTAACAAGGTCGGCTATATGCCTACATGGGTTTCATCACGTTACCAGGAAGTAAAGGATGATTGATTGCCAGTGGACGCCATGGGATGAGAGGTGTTAGCGCTATCACATTGAAAAATACAAGTAGTTCTGTGAGAACTAAATAGCCTATTTTCATATACCCCACTAGTCATTTCTACTAAAACTTTCCTGCCTATTAATAGGATTTTCCATGTGATAGACCCTATACTAAATATATTTTCGTACACGACCTATGTCTCCACCAACACAATTACTATGAGACGTTATGTGCTAGATTATAATAGTTTTCAATATCGGTGATTTGAGACTCGGGGCGATAACCTAGATGTTGGGCCCCTTTAAACAACAATTATCATCATTATCATAGATTTAAAACTCCTCCCGCAAGATGGTATCTTTCTGTAACAAACCACAGGAATTAATTTGTAGAAAAGTCAAATGCACGCCTATGATTAACAAAAGTAAGCTACGTAATTTAGTGGCCATTAGATAATTATTGTTACCATTAGGGACCAGACATTTATGCACTAAAACAATTAAAATATGCATATAACAATAAGCCAATCGTATTCACTCTTCTTTCCCTCATTTGCCGTAAAATGTGCTGTCCGTTTTGAATGTTGTTCTAGTTGAAATTTCTTTTCGCATTTCACTTCCTTCGAGCATATTTGACAATAGACGGCAATGCCATTAGTTGAATATCAATATTTTCGAATTTTAACTGTCAACTTCCTTAATTTTTCCAGATTCCAATTGAAAAATGAAAACATGTAGTCTACTCTTGTTTTTTAATGTAGGCTACGTCAATGATATTAAATAATTCTTTCACGTCATTAGGCCTATTCTTAAAAAAATCTGTAAAAAAAAAGTACATTTCAATTTTTTGCCTATTTTATTTAAGAGTGACCGGATAAAGTTGCTTCGGTTGTTTTTATATACGATAATAAAACTGTTTAAAATAATAAAACTGCTTTATTATGTACACTTTACTTCAAATTAAAATTAGGCATACAATATAAATGAAAATGGGGCCATAGGTGTTAGTCGACCTTCAGGAAGGGGAGATGGGCCAGTAAAAGTTGGGAACCACTGGTCTAAACCTTCCATGCCGACCAATCCCAATTATATCTCGACTATATTCATTCTTTCATTATCTCGTATGCTGCAGTTGGTTTCTTTCAGGAAGAACAACAGTCCGTAAAAGTCTCATCTCACCTCATCAGTGGCATAACTAGGATTTGCTTCTGGAGGGGGATGAGCGGAGTCAAATCTGAACCAATTGCTCTTTTGGTTTTGTGTTTGGTTTCTTTTTAGCCTATTTTCAATTTTGAAAAAAAAAAAAAAAAAGGCTTATGAGATCACCCTTTGTCCGTCTCTGTGTGCGTGTGTGTGTGTGTGTGTCCCCCTAATAACATTTAAACGGCTGGAGCGATTTCAATGAAACTCGGTAAGTTCATAGCACTATTTCGGATGACCCCGACCGTGCCCTTCAAATTTTGTTACCTCTCACCAATCCAACATGGCGGCTGTGCAAAATATTTCACCAGCATTCAATATCTCCGAAACTATACCCGAAATCAAGCTGGATATTTTACGGTGAAAAAAGGGTACCCTACTACTTATGTGACTTTTGAAAAACTGGTAACTACAAAACCAACATGGCGGCCATGCGAATTTACGACTTTCAAATAGACGTTTCTCGCGATTTAACCAACCAAACGCAATAAAACTTGGTACAGTATATGTTCATACACATTGGAATGCACTGACATCTAACTTAGTTCAATTGTTTACATAATCAAAAGAAGTCGGATGTGCGAAATATTTCACCGGCATTCTATATCTCTGAAACTATTAGGGGTATCACCCTGAAATCTTGTACGGAGATAAAGGGCACTACTGGAAGTTCATCTGTAAACTTTCAAAAACTGGTTAACTACAAAACGAACATGGTGGCCAAACGAATTTGAAAAGTATAAATAGAACTTTCTCGCGATTTAATGTTCCAAACGCAATGAAATCCGGTACAGGAAATGTTTATACACATTGTATTGCACGGTATCTAATTTAGTTCAATTGTTTACATAACCTCAACATGGCGGCTGTGCGAACTTTAAAATTAAGTTTTTATTTCTTGTGTCGTGATCAAGCGATCGAAGTTAAAGTTTGAATAACGAGCCTACGCATTAATTTCCCTTAAATGGTACATGACTCTATGACCTATACATTTAACAATCCAACATGGAATATTTAGATGGCTCTGAATATCTACGAATCTATTATTGCAATCAAACTGAATTTGTTTATGACCATAGGGGCTATGAACATAAGTTCACCTATAGGACTTTAAATAACCTGGTGATCACAAATCCAACATGGCGGCGATGCGAAGTATAAATATACATATGGACGTTTCTCGCAATTTAACCATTCGAGTGCAGTGAAACTTGGTACAGTAAATCCTTATACGAATGTTAATCCCCTGGAATTTAATTTATTTCAGTTGTTTCCATAACCACAAGATGGCAGCTGTGCGAAATTTTAAAATCTCCTTGTTAGTTCTTGTGCCCTAATCATGCGATTGAAGTTTGAATGCCACACGTACACAATAATCTTCATGTAACACTACATAACTCTAGGACCTACATATATAAAATCCAACATGACGACCATCCGAAATATTCAGTCGATTCTCAATATCTACGAATCTATTACAGCAATCAAACTGAAATGTTGTATGTTGATAGAGGCAATTGACATAAGTAGGATATATGAAAATCGGCTGTATAGTTCTTCACGGAACTACTTGTTCTACTATTGTTTTGCGTTGGATATTTTTGTTTGTTTTTGCTTTTGCTTTTACATTTTGCTTTCTGCTTTGAGTTATTTGATTTTGTGTTTGCTTTCTGCCTTTGATTTTGTTTTAGAATTTTACTTTTTTCCTGTTTTGTGTTATACGGCCTTTGCTTTTGCTTTTAAGTTTTGCCTTCAGCATTGTGGTTTTTTGTTTTGTTTTCAGCTATTGTTTTGATTTTAAAATTTGCTTTTCATTTTGTGTTTTATTTTGGTTTTATGTTTTGTCGTTTTGTTTTGCTTTCTGATTTTTGATTTCTGTTTTGGTCATGTGTTTGATTTTGTTTCTTGCTTTGTACGGGGAGCGCAAAATAAAACAATTAATGAAAGCAAATCTACGCGTTTTCATGTTTGATCTTGATAGCATTTGATATGTTTTACTTGCACCTCTCAATGTGCAAAAGCTCGGAAATGAACAGTTATGGTATGACTAACGCCAAATATTTTACACAAGTAAAGAGAAGCCATGTTTCTCAAATTAGAAAGTATAAATTAAGGCCTACATAATCCAGTCATTTGTAATCAATCGGAAAATTTGATTTTTCAAAATACATTTCTCAACATTACGTTCTTTTTAGAATTATTTGGTTCTGATGGGGGATTCATGCACCTAATCACCCCCTGTAGCTATGCCACTGCACCTCATCTTCGACCCCGTAGATAGGTAAAATTAATATACGACGAGACACTGCTGGGAACCGAGTGAGGAAGCAAAAGCACAGCGGTGGAGCAGAAGTCTCTTTGATACCAGGAGAACAGGAAACAGCAAGAGCCAATATCACATTAAAATATGTTAGATATTTATTTATTATTTATTTTATTTATTTTTTATTTTTATTTTATTTATTTATCTAAGGACATGCCTTCTGTATATCCGGCTTCATTCTTATCCAAAGTACTATAGCCCGCGGTGCCTTAAATTAGTTACTGACAAGTAAGAATGTAACCTTATCATTTGTCCCCCATCACTACCAACATTTATAGTGTAATTTTGTACTGTTGGGTTCATTCAGTGCTGCATTCACTGTTGCCACTCATATTTTAAAGTCACCATGTTTGCAGAGCACTTACAGACACTGGAATTGGCGTTAATTATGAAAAAAGGAAGCTTGTAGTTTAACGTGACCGTTAATCTCGCGATCATAAGCCACGGGGTCAATAATGAAACTTGAAAGGTGGCAGCCATGTGCTGATGGTCGTCTATCGCTGTGACATCATTTCATGTTGGCCAACATTCACACTGTTAGCCAGATAACATAATCTAAGAAGTAACACGTATTGAAGAACATTGTTTCGTGTTTCATTTTCACTTCATGTGGAAGGCAAAGTCTTCCTATTTCGTATTATTAAACACTAGCGGACCCGTGCACATACCACCCGCCCGGTGGATGAACACTATGCCCAAGCCTTTATATGGAATGTAATACGATTTCTGTGCACACCTGTGTACAGGATGCCCTAACCCACAAAAGAAAGAAAAAATGAAATAGGCTACAAGCGAGAATATACTAAAAGTCAGGGCATTTTTAGGGGGAACGCGGGGATACGCGTACACCTTAAATATTTGATAATTGTTTAAGAAAATATATTGGTACATTTCATTCTAGTCCGGCAAATATAACTTCCGACTTGAAAGTTCATCGATCAGCTCGCACCAACGTGCTTTTAATAACAGCTGGTGGAGATTTCGAGTAATCCTGGATTTAATCGATCTATTGAACCAGATTGTTTTGGTCGGCAGCTCGGCACTCAGCAGCATAATCGAAAGAATAGGTCATATTATTTTCTGCTCGACAAAAGCTTTCTGTAATTGCCGCCTTATTCGAAGAAATTTACTTGTTAAGGCAAAAATAAGTAACATAGTCTAACAATCGTGAAAATGAAGTTCTGTTCTTATAAGCACGCAGGCTAGTGTTTGGAGGTAAGGTAGGTTGTTAGTTTGTGGCTGTGATTGATTGATTAGTTTTGAAGGATCGAAAAAGCTGAAAGTTAATGAATGAATGAGTTAAAAAATTAATTCAATTCAACTTTTCATTTAACATGTCAGTAAATTGCCGGAAATTGCATGATCATGATGTTTTGTCTACTACATCTGAGTTGTATCCCTTACATTTTGTTAAAAAAAAAAGCACTGATTAAAATATCTTTGCGATTTCGCCCAGTAGCAGTTTGCGCGTGCTTGCATCTCAACAACTGGCAACCGTGATGAAGCAGTGTGTAGCCAAAGTAGCTTGACCGATTTCATCATTAATCTGTCATTAACTCATCAGATGCAGTTGATCTCAGGAAGGACATCAGGCCATAAAAATCATTATTTCTGTCCCCATTAGAGCTTTTCTGGTGAGGAGCACCAGGAGTCTCTTTGCTACTAGGAGAACAGGAACAAGCAGGAGATATATCAAAAGACTGATTTTTTATTTATTTAGTTATTTATTTATTTATTTATTAAGAACATTTTACGCCGTTTATGCAGTAACAGTAGATAACAAAAAATCCGTTAGCCATATAAAGAAAATCTTTCGAGTGGTTAATATAAATAATAATAATAATAATAATAATTTTAATATTAATATACTAATAATAGTCCTAGTCCATTTTTTTAGTCTTTCTAGTGAACCCATGTGCTGTTGGTTCAAGCGCCGAATCCATCATTTATTGGTAAAAGAAGAGAGGAAAAATACAGTCTTTAGAATGACTTAGAAAGATTTTACGAAGAGGACTGTTATAACGTGGCGCAATAAGAAGGGACCATGAGTCACGCGGAAATGATATCATGCATGACGCATTGATAAGGAGCCGATCATGACTATTAATAGAACGATTAGCTCAGGACAGGGAGGCATGGAGTGCTGCATCAAACCAGTCAAAAGACTGAACACTCAAACACACAATAGAACGATAAAAACTTTCCGCTGCGTGTAAGAGAGAAGAGGTTTCGGAAATTGATCTTGCGCAGCAATAAAATGACAACCTCGCAATTGCGCAAGAATAGAAATAATTAGAATTAAGCCATTTGCGAGCATTTAATTAATGAAAGAAACATATCATGGTTGATCATTTTGGAAGAGAGATTTTTGTGTGGGGAAAAGTTTATAATATTTGCACAGGAAAAAAGTGCAAACGCAGCATGACGTAATGAGAAATTCCCCGAGACCAGATTTGGTAGGGATAGAAAAATAAACCGCAACACCCACGTATCTGAAGAGCAAAATTACTTAATATCTTGGAATTGTGCGATCGATTTTCATGATCAAAGAAATCAGTTTACGTTTAGAACAAGAGCTTTCCAGAGATATATTTTTAAAATCATACGACAATTACTTCAAAAGTAAGTGCTGGAGAAGATGAGGATTTTATCTTTTTGCTGTCGATTTGTATAAAAACCCTGGCGAAGCCAGGAAGATCATGCAGTCTTTACCAGACCTTGAGAGGTCGTGATACGCTGTATCACCAACGAGCACCCCGTATGGGAGTGGCCAAGCAGAATCGTCATTAGTATTGCCGTGTAAAGACATATCAGAATCCTAGTATAGGATTAATATCAGCAAGCTTCAGACTTTATCGTTAAAGTTCATTAGTACAGTCAAAGTTAGGCTGTGAACTTGAAGAAATAACAGGCGATAGGTACTCGAATAATAGTTCAGTTAAAGACATAAAGCGTCATAAAGTTTCGAAGTACCCAAAGAAGTGAAATAGACAGTTCTATCGATGTTAAGGAACCCGATCAGGGTAGAACGAAATAAATAACGCCTAGTGTTCCAGAAAGATAGGGACTAGAGCGTAGGACAATCAGAATTAGGAATTATAGTTCCAGGCATTGTCTAGGCAGGCAAACGAACAAGTAAACATTGGGGAGGACTCCAATAGGCTACGAATTAAAGTAATAGCAAATTAATGCAAGGAAATTACTGGGTCACCGATAAACTATTCGAGCGGCCGTAATAGTAATACCGTAAGGACAGACTTTATCTAGACGAAGTTTGCGTCTAAGAAGAAACGACATAGTGCAATTAAAGTATAGAAGCCGATAGTCAAACCCCGGATTTGAAGATCAGCCGTTCCAGTGAGGTGTAGCTCGATCGAGACTTTCATCATCTGGTCAGAATAGGAAGCCGACGTTCTATAAATGCCACCCTTGGAAACGGGAAAGAAAAGAAATCACGTGTGTAAGGCGAATGATTAACGCCCAAGTGATAAAAGTGTTATGTAATGTAAATATTGTGAACATTTTTGAGTGTAATATTGTGGGAGCCGGATGAGGATCAAGACGGCCAAGTATGGGATCTAGGGGGCGCAGGAGTAAGCTCAGCGCCATTGTCTGAGAAAAAAAGAAGAGAAGCAATATTCCGAGTTCCGACGAAATACTGTACAGCCCGGGGGGGCAGTACCCCCTGAGAGCCACCCCTCCATCTTCTACCAAAACCACCCCAACTGGAAACATTATAATTCCAGAACATATCTCTACACAGCAAGCGGCGACCACCTAAGCCTAGGAGGTTAGCCAACGACTTGCAAAACACACATAAACATTTACACTAACAACTATCTGGGGCAGCTACATTGACGCAATGCTGACCAAGCAGCGCCGAAACGTATAAGAGTGGAACCTGGACAGGAGGATTTATCTGTTCTGTTCTGTTCTTCGCCAGCGGCCCTGCACTACGTCCGTTCCAGCTTTTCGCCAGGTGAGAACCTTTTTGTGCTCAGACTCCTTTAATTCTTGTAAACACCTACCCTAAACTTGTACACATCATAAATTGTATTTCGTATTTGTCTAAACTTCCCAAGAGGGACACCAAACTACATCTACTGACCAATAAATACATGGTCAGTAAACTACACGCTTGTTACTAATTGCACTCCACTTCACATCCTCATACCCCACCTGACCTTAGTCACAATTGCCCGTGACCGTAGAAGCCAATAACTGCATCGTCAGATTCCATTGTACTCGAGCGCACGACTCGACTGCAGAGCACTGAATCACTGACGCTGCACATTCATTTAATAGCTCATCCTTCCCAGCTGGCGAGCTAGTTTAGCAGCCGGCACTAGACATTCATCCCCTGGCTGATAATTGCATTCTGCAGGAACGCCCCCAATAGATTAAGTACTTACACCAACACACTACACTAGTAGTCTCTCCCAATCACGGGGCACTATTATCATTTCGGAAGCAGTTCTCTAAATTAGCACAGATACACATACCGTGTTTTTCCCACCCCCAACCAAGGGATAAAACAATACATCCCCTTAATTCTCTACTGTATTTTAATCAATTTCATTGTTTTAATAAATAATTCAGTTCTATATTCGATGCGTGTAAGTGTCATGATCTGGAAACCGTTTCCCACAAATGGGGGCTCGTCCGGGATGGACTGAAACAACGAGTTACGACGCAATCCGCGACACGAAGTACGACGCAAAATACGACGCTATTTTCGACGAAGTGGACGGCTAATCATATTTGCTGCTGTTGCCTACGACGCTGACGACGAGACGACGTGCAGTTTTGTGAGCCCACGACGTGCGAATCTACGACGAGGATTCATAGGCTAGCAAAATTTGTTCTTCAGTTTCGGTGACAATTAGTGGTGCCGTGATGACGACGAGGGTCGGAATCTAAACGACGACCGAGGATTGTGGATGTGGTAAGAGGATAGCGACTCGTCAGAGAGAAACGACGGGAAGTGGTATTCATCGATATCACCTACAAATATCACCGGTTTGGTGAATGAGGATAGACAGGTTTGATTGCGCGGTTATGAGGAAGCGATATTGACGGAAAACTACTTGACAGACGTGAGTAAACAAATAAGATTACTACACTCGGTGCAATAGAGAAAATAAATAAGAACATAAGTGATGCTCCGGTCAAAGCAATCAAAGTTTTACATAACCTCATTTTCGAGCATATACCAGACGACAGGAAGAATCGAAAGCGACTGCGAGAGTTTCCTGGATTCGATTTTGACGAAAATTCCATTGAAGAGGAAGCTAAGAAGAACTTTATCGAAGAAACATTTTCCAAGGCTGATCTGTTGCGTGTTTCTGAGATTCTTAATACCGAGATCGGGACAAAGGAGGTAATGATTAACACCATTTGTTATTACTTGAGAAATTTGGATGAACTCGCAACTAATATAGACGATGATGACGAAGATGAAGAAGACGAAGAAGACGAATAGAGCGAAGAGGAAGACCAGCACAGAAGGCCTAGAGAACAACGTAAGTTTTCATTGTCGTTCCGTGACGTAGAGGGCGCTATGAAAACATTTAACGGTAAGGATGATTACCCAGTGAAGACATGGATCGCAGATTTTGAGGAGACATCAATCTTGATGGGATGGAGTGAGCTGCAAAAGCTTATTTTCGCTATGAAATCACTCGATGGTTTAGCTAAGCTTTTTATTCAAGGTGAGAAAGGACTGACGTCCTGGACTGCACTGAAGAAGGCCTTGAAAGAGGAGTTTGACGTGGCGGCAAGCAGTGCAGAAATTCACAAGTTGTTAACCTAGCGACGAAAAAAGCGCGACGAATCTCTACAGGAATACTTTCTTGTGATGAAGGAAATCGCTAGTAGAGGTGATGTTGAGCTAGTTTCTCTGTGTCAGTACGTGATTGATGGGATCGAGGACGATTCAGGATCAAAACTTCTTCTCTATGGAGCAAAAAATTCCAGAGATTTCAAGGAGAAAATGAGAAGTTATGAGATGGCGGTGAAGTCTTTGCCAAAGAAAAGCACAAAGTATAATAACAGTAATTTTCAAGGAAGTGCCAAGAGTGCCAACGAGAAGGACGGAAAGTGCTGGGGCAGTACAAAGAAGAAAGAGGCGAGTAGTGGAGATAGATGTTATAATTGCGGTGGATCTGGTCATAGTTCAAAGGAATGTGAACACAAGGATAAAGGCAAGAGATGTTTCAACTGCAACGAGTTTGGCCACATTTCATCTGAGTGAAAAAAGAGAGGAACAACGATAAGAGGAATAATCAAGGTATCAATCTTATTAATGAAAAGAAAAGCTGCCTCAAGTTCAAAGAGGTTAGTTTGGGTCAGCAGAAACTTCAGCCACTTATCGACTGTGGCAGGCCTTATAACCTACTGCGACAAAACATCCATAAGACCATGGGTTCCCCAGGATTGAAGAGCACGGATCTTGTTTTGAAAGGATTCGGTAATGGTTTTGTTGCTCCTCAAGGTTACTTCACTACAGTCGTTGAAGTAGACGAGCTGGAGTTCCAAACCAATGTCTATGTTGTTTCTGATGATACTATGGAGTGGGACATGGTTATTGGTAACGATCTATTGGATCAGGGTGAGGTCATCCTGAGCAAACAAGGAGTTACCATCAAGAAACTAGAGGTCCCAATGATGTTGATCAGGGTAGCCGACGAACAGGAATTTGATATCGATAACTGCGTTGATGAGGAAAAAAGGGAACAGATCCAGGATTTGGTAGCGAGATATGTACCAAAGAAGACGAAATCTACTGATGTCAAGATGAAGATCACATTGAAAGAAGAAAAACCGATATTTAGCAGGCCCAGACGAATGGCACCGCTTGAGAACGAATTTGTCGATGAGCAAGTCGAGGCATTACTGGAGGAAGATATCATAGAACCGAGTCAATCAGAATATACATGCCAAGTGGTGGTAGTCAAAAAGAAAAATGGAAAAAAGCGGCTTTGTACTGATTTTCGTCCAGTGAACTCAATCGTTGTTAGGGATCTATTTCCCATGCCAGTTATGGAGGATCTTCTGGACAAGTTACAGGATGCTACGGTGTTCTGCACCTTGGATCTCAGGAACGGATTCTTTCACGAGGAAGTCGAAGAAGGAAGTCGACGATATTTGTCATTCGTAACGCGTTCTGGTCAGTACCAGTACAAAAAAGTTCCATTTGGATTTACCAACTCACCTGCAGTCTTCCAACGCTTTATTAAAGCTGTGTTTTGGGAGTTAATCCGAGAGAACATAGTGTTTACCTATATGGATGACTTAATCATCCCAGCGAAGGATGACGACGAGGCACTCCTACGATTGAGACGAGTGTTGGAATTAACTGCAGAGTACGGGCTGGAATTCAACTTCGAGAAGTGCCAGTTTCTGAAGAGGAGGGTACAGTTCCTTGGATACACTATTCAACGTGGACAGATTCAACCCGCCACTGATAAGGTCCTTTCTGTACAAAACTTCCCGGAGCCAAAGACGATCGCTGCGCTGCAGAGCTTTCTCGGATTGGCTGGCTATTTTGGAAAATTTATCCCAAATTTCTCGATTGTAGCCAAACCACTGAGCGATCTGTTGAGAGGTAAGCCAGAGTTCAAGTATGGCGAGGAACAACGACGTGCATTTGTTGAGCTCAAACGTCTTCTCGCTTCAGAACCTGTGTTGAAGATATACAACCCGAAATACGAGACGGAGCTGCACACTGATGCCAGCAAGAGTGGGTATGGCGCTGTGTTGTTGCAAAAGTACCCAGAGGACAACAAACTACATCCAGTCTCATATATGAGTATAAAGACGACGATACAGGAAGAAAAATACAGCAGTTACGAGCTCGAGATCTTAGCTGTGGTGAATGCATTAAAAAAGTGTAGGGTGTACTTGCTTGGAATTCCGTTCAAGATCGTGACTGACTCCATGGCATTCCAAAAGACAATGCACAAAAGGGACCTGGTCCCACGAGTTGCTAGATGGGCTATGGCCTTGGAGGAATTTGACTATACCATCGAACACCGAACAGCAACCAGGATGAAATATCTCGACACCCTGAGCCGATGTCCAGCAGTGATGTTTGGATTCCCTGATGGCCTTGCAGCGAGGATCAAAATCGCCCAGAGAAAAGAAGAAGGATTGACAGCGATAAAAGAGACACTGGAGAAAGGGCCTTACGAAAACTTCATCGTCAGAGATGGACTGCTATTTAAATTTGTTGACGCGCGAGAGACGTTGGTGGTCCCGCGGGCAATGCACCAAGAAATCATCAGAGATGCACATGAGAAGGTACACTACGCTGTTAAAAGGACTGAAGAAGACGTGAAGCAGGAATATTATATTCCAGACTTGGCCAACAAGGTGAAACGAGTCATAGCCAACTTTGTGAAGTGTCTGGTGGTTAACAGGAAGGCAGGCAAGAAAGAAGGTTGGTTACATCCGATGTTCAAGGAGAGTGTGCCATTGCACACCTACCACATGGATCACATTGGACCACTTAAGTCTACACACAAGGGATATGAACACATCTTCTGTGTGATAGACGCCTTCACGAAGTTCACCTGGCTGTATCCTGTGAAAACTACCAAATCGGCCGAGACGATTGAAATTATGGAGTTTCAGAGGACGAACTTTGGATACCCAGTTCAAGTGATCACCGACAGGGGGCCATCGTTCACCTCCTGGAAAAGGGTGTGAGTAGTTAGCACCCCAACTGGGAAAAGAGGGATTGGGATTCGGGCACACAGTGAAATTTAAATAGAGCGATGAGGAAGAGACCAAATATTGATAACCAAGGTTTGATACATTTATTTGATTTGTGAAGTAATAACAAACATTTTCATTTAGAAGAATAATTAAAAGAAGCTAATAAAAATACAAGGTTTCTCCAGGAAACTTAGAATAAAGAAGAATTATAATAAAAATGCATAAAAAGGCCATATAAAGGCGATTAAAAAAGTATGTTTAAGAAAAATATCTAAAAACAAGCAAGAAGCAAGAAAAAAAGGCTTAGCCTTGAAAAATGCTTAAACCAAGTGAAGGTAGTTCACGTTACCAATAATTCGATACTTTGGTACTTAGTATTTGGCCCGCAGGAAGCGGGTTGTGATCCAAACGAAGGGTTCCTCTAAGCTGCCTCGGCATGCCTTGCGAGAAAGAGGGATGGTGGCTCCATTGGCGAATTGCACCCCGCCGGAACAGACCTCTTGGTAATGATCTGTCTAGCGGTTTACAATCAATTGTAGTTTCTCATCGACGAGTTGTAGTGAGCTAGCGGGCTGACTTAGTTGCTGAGGTGAAGGTCGTTGACTCATGCCTCGCCCAGCGTGACAGAGTCCGAGCGATGAAGCATGCCGCCTGGCAAGGTTCCAGCCACTCAATGTTTACAAACAGGGCCTTCCCAAGAAGGGCCTTGCTGTGGAACGGCAGGCAGCCGTGGTCAGACTGGTTCAAGCAGGTAGATGTAGACAAGGCCGCAGAACGGCGAAGCAGAGAATTTATAGTGGAAATGACGACAGCGCGTCGAACAATCCAGAATGAAGGCGGGGCGTCAAACAGCCAATCAGCGCACAGCCCAAGCACATTGCGACGGTTGCCGCTGAGATGAGCACAGTACCTCATGAAAAAGTGTGACAGTATGGTGCGTCTAGAAAGACACTTCAAAAAAAGGTGAGTTGACAAGAATAATAAAGAACAACAATTCAAATGAACCGTAAGTTAAGTAAATAATCAGAACACCGTGTTCATACTGCAATTATAACGGAAAAAAAATAATGGGGCAAAATTAAACGGGTGTTTCAAACCGTGCGGGAAACATAGCCACAAAAAAAACATTCGCGAAAGCGAACACCTCCCATGAGTTCCAGGACTACTGTAAATCGCAGAGTATCAAGCACGTCTTGATCACAGCTGGACTGCCAAGAGCCAATGGTCAAATCGAGTGAGTCAACTCAACAGTGACCAAGATCATCGCTAAACTTAGCATTGACGATCCAACAAAATGGTACAAGATTGTACCATCCGTCCAACGAGCTATCAACTCTACGTTCCAGAGGAGCATCGGAATGTCACCTTTCGAGCTACTGACAGGAGTCAGAATGCACAACCAAAATGATCTACGTATAGTGCAACTCATCGAAGAGGAGCTGATCGATTCGTTCAACGAAAAACGTGATCAGATGAGAGAAGATGCAAAAAAGCAGATAGAAAAAGTACAATCTGAAAATCGTGCTGAATTCAACCGACGTAAGGAGCCTAAGAAGTATCAGGTCGACGACCTGGTTGCCATCAAACGCAATCAGATCAGTCCACATCTGAAACTAAAAACCAAAAGTCTAGGACCTTATCGAGTGAATCGAGATAAACTCAACGATACATATGACGTCAGCAGAGAAGGAGACCATGCTGGACCAAGAATCACATCGTCCTGTGCGGAGTTCATGAAGCCCTGGCCGGGCGGATCTTCTTCATCCGTGTCGGATGAGGATCAGGACGGACGAATGTGGGAGCCGGATGAGGATCAAGACGGCTGAGTATGGGATCTAGGGGGCGCAGGAGTAAGCTCAGCGCCATTGTCTGAGAAAAAAAGAAGAGAAGCAATATTCCGAGTTCCGACGAGCCGCGAAATACATCCCCTTAATTCTCTACTGTATTTTAATAAATTTCATTGTTTTAATAAATAATTCAGTTCTATATTCGATGCTTGTGAGTGTCATGATCTGGAAACCGTTTCCCACAATATTTTTTTGTGAATTTATATTGTGTTAAGTGAAACGAATACAAAATGGTATTCATTGTATTCCAAGTGATTAAGGTAAATATTTTCTGTGTAGTTAAAGAAGTGCCATTGAGTGTAAGTGTATCTATGTAAATGGCTTAAAAGGCATGGAGTGGGCAAACATGTTCCATCGTTGGAGGATTCGGTCGCTGACCGTTCAGTCATGTGAGTAACTATTTTTCATTATGATATGTGTTTGGGAAGATTTGCGTATAATCCACATAAAGAAAGAAAGAAAGAAAGAAAGAATAGGGATATTGAATAACAGATAAAGGAATAATAGCGCGATCTGAACGATAAATTTGAGATAAAAATAATAAATATGTGAAATGTAAATGTATCCCTTGGGGGAATGTATTCAGTAAAATATCAGTGTAATAGATAAATGATATAAATATGAAAAAGCAAGCGTAATGATAATAATAATGATGGTTACATAAATGAATGAATAAGTACGATGAATTTTATGTTGAAAGTAGTAGCTTCCGAGCTCCTTTAGAGGAATTAATACATGTTATGAATACATGTTCTTTATAGTAAAATGATTATTGCCAAGGGAGAAGAGTAGTATATATTTGAGATGTAGATCAAACGTTGATTTGAATTTATTAATTCTCTGAAGGCAACTTGGCTAATTAATGTATAAGCGCCATGTAGCGCATTGAAGTAATTTATCACGCTAGGAATGCGTTGAAATGCTCGGTAAAACTAATTATGAGGGGCAGTTGGTCGCGGTAATTGAACTATGGTAAGTCCTCAAAAGTTGTGACAGTAATCACGAGGCATTGTATGTTGTATGGTAAAAAGGGTGCTAATTATGTGTATTATGAGCGCTGGTATAAGGCAAGGCCTGCCCTAAGTCGCAAATGTATAAGTCCTCCATTTTGGGATACTGCTCCCGAGGCATTTGAAAGGATCGAACTCAGAGTCGTCCGTGTTGAAGCCCCTAAATATTGGTTGTATTATTGTATTTTTCTTACTCGCTAATGAAGACACTTCATAATTACTACATACCGAAGCTATGGGAAAAGGTCTGTTGAGCCTAAATATGTTGTGTTAAGAATCTGTATTTAAAAGCCTTGTCGGTCAGAGAATTACATTTGAAGACAGCTATATGAAAGCTGACGGTAGCCAGTCACTTGTAGCAGCGAGACTGGGGACTCTCTGTATCCCTGCAATAAATCACGTTAAGTAGCCAAGGCTATGGCCTCACCCTCGACGTATTGTGGTACGTCGGTGAATGGTATGTTTGAGTTATAGGACACAGAAGTGTTTAGAGTTTGTTTTAACAACCCGGTCTTTGAACCGAGGTTCCTTTAGATAAATAATTATTGCTTGCAGAGTTCAGATCGTGGCTTTCTTATAATTGAATGGTCTTTTAAGACAAATAATGATAAATCCCTAATGTATTTATTATATGATTCAGTGATTCGCGAGTTTTAGTGAGGACAATTAGATTCCGGGAGTGATCTTAATTTTGACTTGTTCAGTAGTCTTCTGTAGCTCGGGAGTACGCAAGTTTTTCCCAATCACAGTAGTGAGTTGTTGACTTGAGAGAGAGGGATGGTAACATATGAACATTGTGAAAGCCCAAAATTAAGTAATTATAAAAAATACTTTGGTAGTTTTGATATTAATGATTAAAAGATATACTCATATAAATAATAATGGATGTGTATTAAATTGATAGCACATTGTAAGTAAACATTACCGAACCGTTTGGAGCTCTTATTTTAAAGATTGTGAAGTGATACTATATGGAAGTGAAACTTAGTAGAAGTTTGTTGGTTTATGGAAAACCAAGTATTATGATCTTAGATGTGTTTAATATGAATTCCTTCTTCATCTTGGAACAAGTATGAAGTGAAGGGTCAGTATTTTATTTGTTTAATGTTTTGTAGCGCCATATATTTGGATAATTAAATGTTTTCTAATAGTAGGAGTTGATCTTTGTTTATTTTTGGAAGTGTACCCTCTATTTAATCCAAAGTGTGTAGATCACAGAGTGGGAGAACAAACCATGAACCCCGATAATCCCGATTGAGCATTGCTGGCAAACTGTGATTTGCATATTTCATTGTTGAATGGGCACACTAGGGAGACCGTGGGGAAATCTTCAAAAGACAGATTGCAAGCTATGCAGGATTCTTACCTACTAAAACCCCACAAACCCTATAGGTAGGGACCTGAAAATTTAGCATCTATTTTCCTTTAAATTAGCATTTATTTTTTCCCTATTTAGCATCTATTTTTGGAAAATTAGCATGTAATTTTTTCCGGTTTCTTATGGACTATATGACTTTATTGGCGACACTTGAGATACAATTTAATGTTCAAATGAAAGCATTGTAAATAACTCTGCGTTGCTCTCTTTCAAGTTACACCTTCTGTCTGTAACAACTGTATTGTAGTGCGACAAATCACGCTCACTGTCCACATTGTTTGTTGGTGTCCACAAAAGATCTAAAGAACTCTTGGCAAAATGTTCATGTTCATATTGAACAGCAGTCAAGGCACGTAGCCTACTACTTCACACTCCTCATTTTGTTTTAACTGCGATTCAATAATATTCTTGAAAGAATCATAACCCTTCCTTATTTCATGACATGGAATGTTTGTAAAGCCCGTAAGTTTTTGAATATCGGTTTCTTTGTCATTGTTCAATACCACGTGTCTAGGATAAAATATCTGTGCTATGGCTTCAAAGTTTTTGCGATTGGGATCACTTGCCTTAAGTCTAGCAAGCTTGCTTCTAGCAGACTGAGCTACTTTTACAAACAAATCCTTCCTTGTAGCACATTCTAAGGCTGTGAGTTTAGCTAAGGCATTATCTGTCGCTACAGAATAATGGCCTTGAATTATTGCACCAAAATTAACATCTAAGTATTCATGTTTGGGATAAGCTATCCCTATATTATATTATTATTATTAGTATTATATTATGGCGTACAACGACGAGACAAAGCCCCTCGGTGCCAGAAACAAAACTCGGGGGCCATAAAGGGTCCTCGAAAACTACATTATAAGGCTCTAAATCCTACAGTATATGAAATATTCCCAGAAAACTAATTTAATTTAATTTTACAAACCAACGAAGGAATGCAAATCAGTAACGATGACAACATTATCTCAAGGGGTGGCATCCAACTTTCCATCTATTTCTGTAAGAAACAATGTCACTCCATTTATTACATTTCTGTGAAAGTTTGCAAATGGCTATAAGGTTATCACGGAACCAACGTAGACTGTATAATTCATCAATGCAATTAAGCAGGTCAAGGGGTTAACTAGACTTTTTTCATACAATTTTCACGTGCGACATCTAGTACAGAAAGTCTATTATATCTCCAAACAACAACATTTTTTTCAAAAATTCCTGAATTGAATCAGCATTTTTGAGGCATTTAGGAATTTGGGCCATTTGAGGCTAAAGAACCTGAATTTTCATGCACCACAAGCCTTTATAATTTATGAAAGGGGTCCTCCTGTGTATGGGGACCTAACACAACGTAGAGGGTCAGTTTGAATATGACGTGTATTGCGTTTCATCTACAAGGCTTTCAATTCTATTTCACGTCAGGAAGTACACGTTAGGTGAATTTAGTTTGAGAAACCATTTTAACTAATCCTTTTTTTTTTTTTTGTCGACATACGGGCTCATCGTAAGGATGATTTTGTTTGATACTGTGTGTTAGAAAAAGCCATATTTGGTTGTCTGGGTGATATGTTGTAGACAATAGAATTGTCTATCTGTCTTTCTGTGTATATTTATGTAGGCCCTACCCCTATACCTCGTGTTCGGATGCTTGGTGCATCGTAAAATTATTTATGGTAACCATGAGAGTCAATACACCAATCATTTATAAAACTCTTCACCGTACTTTTCATACAGTAGAAGGGTGGATATAGGGAAAAACTTCTCAAAATACATGCTAAAATAGGCGAAATATAAAAAATTATCCTAGAAGGACGACCAAAGCATATGTTGCGCTTCTCAATGTGAGACACACAATTTGGAAGTCTATAACGGGTCTCCGAAAACCATATTTTAAGGCCATTAAATTAGGAGTGTGTGTGATATTCCCAGAAAACTAACTTCGTTCTGATAATCTTCTGAAGGAATGACAAACCACTAACCATTGCAACAGTAGCTCAATTGATAATGTCTGGTGTTAACACCGAACACCGTTCGAAGAACGGGTACTTCTGCTAGTAGTGTTCTATTATCATTTGGTTGAAATAAAAACATAACAACCTTTCTCCTTAAATCTGTCATTATAAACCTATTGGGGAAAGTGTGGTTCATGAACATGCGATATTTCTCGCACGGGTCCGCTAGTCTATACTATAATACGCAAAGTTCATCCGACATAGAACTCACGCTCCTAAACCAAAAGGAGTTAGAAGGTGTGGTTTCTTCCCAATCTTCCAAATCGTCTCAATAGTACAGGAAAATTCATGCATTTCTTGACAAGTGAACGGAAATACATTTATTTGTTAAAAAGTGTGTTTAAACAAACAAAGAAGACTATAGCCCCTGGCAGACCTGTGTCGCGTACAGCCCACAAAGTAATAGGGCCAAACGGGTAGTCTATACACATGGGGGGCAAACAACCCATTGTGCATTTAAAATAATATTCAAACAGAATTCTATCCGCAGTAGTGACGAAATACACTCTGATTTCATAAATCTCCACAATTTGTTTAAAAAGTGCGTTTAAACAAATAAACATATTTATAGAAGTCCACATAACAGTAGTGCCGGGCGGGTGGTTGGTTAATGAACATGCGAGATTTTTCGCACTGGTCTCCTAGTAGCCTATGTTATTATTACGTCTTCGCAATATAGCGATGAGCGCATCACAACAACTGGCAACCCTGATGAAGCCGGGTGGCCAACCTAACGGCAAATTTGCATTCCCGCACTCGGCAAACGAGTAGGTTCGAACTCACCAACGGCCGTCCTTGAAATGGTCTTTGGTGTTTTAAATTTTCCCTTCTAAAACATGATGCACGGTCTAATCCTTCCTGGTCGACCAATCCTATTTAAATCTATAGGCCTATTCGTTCTTTCATTAACTCGTATGCTGCGGTTGGTTTCTCTTAGGTAGGACATTAGTCCGTTGAAGTCTCATCTCACCTCATCAGTGGCGTACCTAGGATTTGCTTCTGGAGGGGGATGAGCGAAGTCAAAAATGAAGTAATTGCTCTTTTGGTTTTGTGTTTGTTTTTTTCTACAATTTTGTGTTTTTTGTCTTGTTTGTTTTCTGATTTTCCTTCTGCATTTTGCATTTTGCTTTGAGTTTTTTGGTTGTGAGTTTGTTGATTGCTTTTGAGTATGTTATTGAATTATACTTTTTTATTTTTATTTTGGTTTGATGTTTTTTTTGCCTCTGTGGTTTTGTTTTTGTTTTGTGTTTGTTTTCAGCTTTAGTAGGCCTATTAGTTTTTAAATGTTGCTTCTCGGATTGTGTTTTATTTGGTCTGATGTTTGTTTTCTGCTTTTTTCTTGCTTTTTGCATTTTGCTTTCTGTTGTGGTCATGTGTTTGTTTTTGCTTTTTTTATTCGTGCGGGGAGTGCAAAACAAAACAATTAATGAAAGTAAATCTACACGTTTTCATGTTTGATCTCGATAGCATTTGATAGCCTATATTTGCACCTCTCAATGTGCAAAGCTCTGAAATGAACAGTTATGGTAGGACCGACACAAAATATTTTTACACAAGTAAACAGACATTTTCTAAAATTAGTAAGTAAGGCCTAGTCGTTAGTCATCAATCCAAAAATCAGCTATTTTCAAAACGAAATACTCGTCAAATTATGTTTTCTTTAATTTATTTGGATCTGGGAGGGATTGATTCCCCTAATCACCTCCCGTAGTTACGCCACTGCACCTCACTCATCTTCAACACGAGACACTGCTGGGAAATGTTGTCTTGATGGTGGTCGAGTGTGGAAGTAGCGGCGGAGCAGCAAAGGTCTCTTTACTACCAGGAGAACAAGAAATAGCAAGAGCCAATATCACACCATAAGTTGTAATTTATTTATTTTTTCTTTATTTTTTTTCTTTATTTATTTATTTATTTATTTATGGTCATCTGAAGAGTAGATAATAATAATAATAATAATAATAATAACAACAATAATAATAATCATGATAATTTTATTTCTTTCTTTCTTCTGGTTTTCCCAATTAACTGCAGTCGCCGGGCCCGACCAGGCTCATTTTGGATTTGGCCGGAGATTTAAGGCCGGATGCCCTTCCTGACGACAAGTGATTTTTCAGGTGAAATTCCACCCCCGCTGTCACCGGGATTCGAGCCCCGGCCATGTTAGTGAAAGACGTGCAGCTAAGCCACTGCGCCATCACGTTCCCCCAATAATGATAATTTTCATGTTATTAATAATAGAATAATTATACGCCTAATAATAATAATAATTAATAATTTTAATATCTATACCGTATATATAATACGCTAAGTTCATCCGACAAAAAAATCAAGCTCCTGAACCAGAAGGAGATAGAAGTTGCGATTTGTACCCAAATGTTCTAAATCGTCTCAATAGTAGTGAACCCTTTATCCACAGGCTGTATAAAGGATTCTAATAATTATTCATCATCTTTTGATACATTTCTACAGACAGCAGATATGAGAGCCAGAAGGTGTTGGGAAATATTGAGAAATCAGTGGCCTAGAGGACACAATGGTTTAAGCTCCTGTGGTATTTTAGGAAGAAGCATAAATATTCTTGAGACATAGGACAGGTGCAACTTTTAGCGCGGGAGACGGCTTGGGCACGCACGTTATGGCCTGTTGCTATGAAGGTTGGCGCCAAGAAGAAAATCGAATGCTACGAGGCAATTGGTCAATCTTCATGTTAACCACTCCCTACTCCAGAAATACATGTAAAAGCGCGCAAAGACATACAAGAGTCTGGGCCAATAATATCAAGACGCCTTGTTTCAGCGGCAACTCGGCTTGATAACGCACCCTGGTAGATTAACGCGGGAGTTATCTACAGATTAATTTCACGAGCGATTCGAGCCGGCTACAGCATGATCGTAACCTCCACATCGCTACGAACTCAATGATACCGATCGCATGCTAGTCTGATAATTATTATGGAATATTTTCACATAAATCCCCTTCCACACCTACCCTAGTCAGTTTCATTTATAAGGATCCAAAATGCTTCGAGAGAACACTTTTTTTTCGTGCGTCTGAGGACGTAACGTCAATCACTTATTTTTGTGCGTCTGAGGACGTAAGGTTCACACTCTTTAATTCGTGCGTCTGATAAGGTGACGTTGATTTTTAATTGAACATGGAACAGTTTCGTCAAGTTATAAGTGTAACTTCAGTGATTTATTTGTAGTCCCAGCACTATCAGTAGGACCAGTTCATCGAAATAATTCACGAAATAGACTGTCAAGGAATTTAGTACTAGATAGGTGAATGTAGTAGGAAAAATATCGTGTGTGTATCTGACAAAACTTTATTTAATTCAGCACGAGATGACGTCTAAGAACGAGACCGGATCTTGGAACCAGCAGGACATTTGCCAGAAGATGTCGATGACGAGATAAACATCTTAAAGGAGATGGCTGCAGACGTTTCCTTGACGCTGTTTTAAAGAATGAGTACAAATGAATTTATTTATTTATTTATTTATTAAATCAGCAATGGTATTATGGGACATATTTTGTAGATATTTGTTTGCTTTTTTGGTAATGTAGATATTAGTTCTTGTTTTACTGACACATTAAATATGAGGCAAGCCGAGCGTTGTGTAATTTGTAAATAATGTGATTGTGTTTTGTTCAACTTTACGGGGCAACGCGCAGCTCGTGCTCGCTTTCCCTCGCGTAAATCGCGGTCAAGCATTATTATTCGGAGGTATGCCTTATAACAGAAATGGAACTGAATTAAATTTGAGATTAAGAATAGAATTTGGAGGGTAAAGATTATTTGTGAGTAGAATTTTATGACGGATCAGGATTATTTTGATAGTTGCTTTTCAGCAGATCTGAACGGGATGGCACTTTACACCCGAGTTTTTGTTGTGTATTTTTGTTAATGTGTCAATGGACGCAATATTGTTGATCTGTTTTGAGCTGACCCAGTGATATGTGTATGAGAGTCAGTCCATGCTTTTGGTGCGTAGTGTGATTTTTATGATGTGCTAGCGAGAATATATCATGGTGATTATTCTGACTTGCTCCACATTAGCCCAGTTCATGACCTCGCGAGGCTCGACTTGTGGTATATATTTGTGTTTTCTTGCCATCCAGGGGATGAGTGAGATATGTTTGCGTTTCCAGACGGAAACTTCACCTGGCTTGAGCGACTGAGAGAGATAATTGAGGCAGTGTTGACTCATACAAGAAGGGCGTGCTCAAATCAGATAACGTGACTTGTCATTAGTAACAGGCTTGGATCCCGTATGTCAATTTTAGACGTTGTTTAAATTCACAAAACCTGATCGGTTATAATGAGTAGTGATTGATTAAATGGGTGCTGTCCATAGTTGTAAGGTAGCTTCCGAAACTCGTGTTTGTCTGGCGTTTTATAAAAATGTAAACATAGTTTTTCAGCCGTTAGGCTTGTATTTTGTTGTTGTTGGTTCAATTTTTGTGTGTTTATTTACGCGTTCAATGTCCCGTGTCAACTTAGGGTGCGCGGGGCTATGTTCACATGCTATGATGAGAGCGTTTTGGCCTATTTCTGGCATGCTCTTTTTGTTCATTTATGTGCTCTGGCACCAGCTGGAATCTCAGGGAGATTCGTCATATTTTTCTATTATTAGATCTTGCATGTGTCAGTAGTAATTATAGTGCATTAATTAAGGGTGGGTCCCATAGCTATAGTGTGATTTAAAAGATGCAACTCCGTGAGTAACATGACTGTTTCAGTTGTAAACGGACTCGCATCAGTACTCAGTTTCTTATTAACGAGCAGTACACCACACATAATATAAAATTCTTGACCAGGATAAATGGACTTGTATCCATATGTTGTGACGAGTGAGTTCTTACCGCTCAAAGTTTATGTTATGATTAATTATTTGTGTGAAGCTGCATTCACATTGTCTTGTTGTGACGAGCGAGTTCCTACCGCTCAGTGTTATATTTATTTTATTAGGGGGTAAAAGTCAGGGAGGACTTCTTTTATCTATTATTATTATTATGCACATAATTTTCAGTCATTAAATATATTTTATTCTACTTGTTATTCATTTTATTTCTAGTATAGCCTCTGTCATGAACCTTTCTATTCATTAGAGCATGTTGTTTTAAGCGAACTTTACTGCATAACGCAGTCAGGACTGAACACGACCCGTAGATAACTCTTGAGAAAACCATGCTTTATTGAAGGGTGCAGTAGCCTACAGGAAATATCATGCATTTCTTGAAAAGTCAACGGAAATATATTTATTTGTTTAAAAGTGTGTTTTAATGAATAAAGAAGACGATAGCACCTTGCAAAACTGTGTTGCGTCCAGCCCGCATAGCACTAGCGCCGGATTGGTAGTCTATACACATGGGGCGCACACAATCCATTGTGCAATGAAGAGAATAACTTATTCAAACAGAATTATCCGCAGCAGTGACGAATTGCACTCTGATTTCATAAATATCGACAATTTGTTTCAAAAGTGCGTTTAAACAAACAAACATATTTATAGAAGCCCACATAACAGTAGTGCCGGGCGGGTGGGTGGTTGGTTAATGAATATGTGAGATTTCTCGCACAGGTTCCCTATTAATAGTAGCCCATGTTATTATTTCGACTAGAATTTGCTTCTGGAGGGGGAGTCAAAGTTGGACTAATAAAATTGCTCTTTTGGTTTTGTGTTTTCTTTTTCTACAATTTATTTGCTTTGTGTTTTTTGGTTTTTTGTTTGTTTTGCGCTTTTGCTCTTTTGTTTCTTATTTGTTTTTTATTTTTATTTCCTTTTTGATCCTTTTTTGTTTATTTTTGTTTTTTCTGCCTTTGCTATTGTTTTTTTTTTTTTGCTTTTAGCTGTGTGTTTTTGGTTTTGGTTTGGTGCGAGTTGTCTGCTTCTGTTTTCGATTTTAAATTTTGCTTTTTGTTTTGTGTTTTATTTTGATTTAAGGTTTGTTTTCTGCTTTTGCTTATGTTTTTGCTTTTTGCGTTTTCTGTTTTGGTCATGTGTTTGTGTTTGCTTTTTTGCTTTGTGCGGGTGGTGCAAAATAAAACAATGAAAGCAAATCTATGCGTTTTCATGTTTTATTTCGATAGCATTTGATATGGTTTTTTTCACGTTTCAATGCGAAAAAGCTCGCAAAAGAAGAGTTTCTGTAGGACTCACACCAGTCGTTGTCATAAATCCGAAAATTAGCTTTGTTCAAAATAAAATTCTCATCAAATTAAGTTTTTATTTTATTATTTGGATCTGGGGGAGCTTGATCCCCCTAATCAAGCCCCACCACGTAGTTACGCCACTGCCCCTCATCTTTAACACCATGGTTTGATACAGAATGCTACACACATAGAAATGAAGTCCTCCTAAAACTACACATGGCCAAACTCCACAACACAAAAGGTCTTCTAGAAAAATATGCAGCACAAAGAAAGGAATATATAACTCTCCTGAAAAAGGAAAAGGCTCAATACATAGAAAAACAAGCCTTAATGGAGGCAGAAGAAGCACTAAAAGACCCCTTCATGGCCATCAGAAAAAAGACTGCGAGGAAATCAGGCCAAATTCACATGGACATATGGGAAAATCACTTCTCACAAGTACTGAACCTAAGTCAGTCACAAGCGGCGTATAACGCAACATATCACACAAGTGTAGAATTGGGCACACCCATCACATCGAAAGAAGTAATTGCGATAATCAGCAAGACAAAAAACAAGAAAGCGACAGGCCCAGACGGCATCTCCAATGAGATCCTGAAAGACTCGGCTGAAATTCTAAGTGAACTATGGTCAGATCTGTTTAACAGATGCCTAGCAACAGGGGAAATACCCGACGAATGGAGAAAATCCATAATTAAGGTTCTACACAAAGGCAAAGGAGAAGACAACGACCCAAACTCATACCGAGAAATCGCTCTTGAGAACAATATATTCAAAGTATTTTCAAACATTCTGATCAAAAGGCTCACCCCGACAGTCAATCGACTGATTCCCGATCAACAATTCGGGTTCAGGAAAGGAAGGTCCACCCTTCAAGCTATCAACAATCTACTGAATGACATAGAACAAGCGCTTAGACACCCTAAAGGAATTTTCCATGCATTATTTGTCGACTTCTCGAAGGCCTTCGACCTACTAAACAGATCGAAAGCTCATTATAAAACTGGAGCAAATGATGGATGAAAAATCCGAAATCACGTATATGATAAAAAAACATCCTGGCTTTCAACAAAGTAGAGATAAATAATGGGATATCAACCTCAAGAGAGATCACCCAAACCAACGGAGTACTACAAGGCGACCCACTGAGTCTCACTCTGTTCAACGTCGCGACAGCGGATGTTATACGGACTATTGAAAACACAAAATCAGTATCCCTTTACCTGTACGCAGATGACATGGTTCTGGGGTCTACAAACAGACAGGAGCTACAGGAAGTGCTCAACAACTTGCAAGACTGGGCGGAGGAAAATGAGCTCAGTATAAATGAAAAGAAGACAGTGCATATGGCCTTCCAAAAAGGAGGAAAACTAGCCGCTGAAAACAAAATGATCCTGGGAGAGACTGAACTTGAGACAGTCAATTCCTACAAACACCTCGGCCTCACCCTACAGACAACGTGCCAATCCTTTAGACTACATATAAAGGATCGATCAGCAGCAGCCATTAGAGGAATGTACGATTTGAACAATATTACCAAACTATCTCTACAAACAGCATTGATTCTCTTCCACGCGAAAATAACCCCCGTCATTACATATGGTCTAGAACTGATATGGGAAGGGCTATCCATGACAGACCTAATCACAATTGAAAAAGTAAAAGCTTCTTTCCTGAAAAGGGTGCTAGGTATTGCAAGAACGTCCCAGTCCAGGCTGGCATATGTCCTAACAAAAGAAACATACTACATTGAAGATCTCAGATTAAGACTACAACTGCCATCTACTAAGCATATGAAGAAACTCCTCGAGATAAGACATCAGAAGCAGAACGAAATCCCGCTTGAATTCTATGCAACAGAAGCAATGGTGGACAGAAGATGGACAAACGAGAACCAGGAGATGAGACATGTGGTAACAAGACTCGCCATCCACGGTTTCCACCACAAGATCTGTAAAAATGTTAAGTACCATGAACCGAATGAAGAATGCATATGTTCTCTGTGCAATAACCCCTGCGACAAATACCACATTACATCATGCAGCAAACGGACAAAGAGCATAGTTGAATACAGTAAAGATTAATCTACCTGTAATAATTATTTGTAAGCACACCTTATAACTGTCCATTATGGCCATTTGGCTGCAATAAATATTTATTATTATCTTTAACACCGTAGATAAGGTAAAATTAATATACGGCGAGACACTGCTGGGAAATTTTGTTTTTGATGGTGTACAGAGTGAAGAAGCAGCACTGCAGGAGCAGAAGTCTCTTTGCTACTAGGAGAACAGGAAACAGCAGGAGCGAATATCACACCAAAATATGTTATTTATTTATTTATTTATTTATTTATTTATTTATTTATTTATTTATTTATTTATTTATTTATTATGTATTTATTTATTTATTTATTTATTTATTTATGAACATGTATTCTTTCTATATATCCAGCTTCATTCTTATCCAAAGTACTATAGCCCTCGGCATTTATATTGGTTACTAACAAGTAACCATGTAACCTTTTCAAAGTTTCCACCCTTTCGAAAAACGTCTAAATAATCATTTCAAATACGGAATTCTAGTTAATAAAGTTGTGAAGTACGTCTGTCATGTTCGTGGGATGAGACAGAGAGTGAAACTTTTGAACAGGTACGACGAAAACTATATTAACAAGAAGTTGCGTGACGAACTTAAGAGCCTACTTATATTAAAATTTAAGATCCATGCCAATCTAGGCTATATAGACCTATCTAGAATAATGACGAAATTAAGTTGGTAATATCAACATTTCTAATTAGTTCCAAATATAGCCTACTTGGTATAATATAGCCTAATAGAGCACTACAGTTGGCAACCCTGGTGACTGAATATATTGTTAGTGCCATCTCTTAAGGTACAGAAAACAAAATTTGGTTGATTTCATTGGATAGCATGGGCGTTACATACAGGTAGACATTGGATCTATCAGTGCGTAAAATTATGTTGGCAAGAATGTCATGCATGTTTTGGTCAGAATTAATCTGAAATCTCATGATCGCTTGTTGTGCCAATTTTGGATGAAATCCTTTTGTTAGTATAGAAGTTTAAAATTGGATCTATCAGCAGGCATAGAGTCATGTTGGCAGCACTGACGTATATTAGTTTCTCCAAATTAATCTAGAATGTCAGGTAGGCTACTATACATGTGCAAATTTTAAAGCTGTTGGTTTAGCCTACATACTTTCTGATATATTAAATTTAGGGTAAAAAATAGAAACAGCATTTATTAACAGTTGGCAGCCCTGGTTGCTCTTAAGAATAAGCATAGTCATATCTGTTATGGTACACTTAGCACATACGAAATTCGGTTGAAATCCAATTGCTAGTATAGAAATTACAGGTATTTAAACATTGGTCCTATCAGCAGGCTTAGAATCATGTTGGTAGCACTGACGTACATAAGTTACTCCAAATTAATCTAGAATGTCAGGTACTATACGTGTGCATAGTTTAAAGCTGTCGGCTTGCATACTTTCTGATATATTGGTATTTGGATAAGAAAATTGAGAGAGAGAGTTTATTAACTGTTGTGAGCCCTGGTGGCTTTTAAGAATACGCTCAGTCATATCTGTTTATGTAGCCTAAACATAGTACATACGAAATTTGGTTGAAATCTAATTGATATTGTAGAAGTTATATGCATTTAAAAATTGGACCTATCAGCAGGCTTAGAATAATTTTTTCAACACCGCCATGTATGACCTCCTGTAAATTAAACTGAAGTAGCCTATTATTATCTATATGTGTGCCAATTTTGGAATAGCTCCCAAGCATACCTTCCAAAATATCCAACATGGAGTTCAAATTTCAATTGCGTTTTTTCAGCAGTTGGTAGCACTGACATAATTTTCAAATATGGGATTGAGATATTCAGGTATAGATCTTCACTCATACCAAATTTGGATCCGATGGCTGCAGCCGTTTAGGAGTTGATAGTGGGGATACACACAGCCTGACAGACGGACAGAAAGGACAGACAGACATTTGCCCGGATCAATCTCATAAGTCTACTTTTTCCTCATTTTTGCAAAATGTGAAAAGTAGGCTAAAAGTGCACGTAGGCCTACAGAAGAATAACCAAAAACACCGAAATTAAAATGTCATAGGAGTTCTATTTTGAGTGTGCTTTAAAAGCAGAAATGCAAATTTGATATTTCCAGAATGTCACGAGACGAAGAAACATGGAGAGTCCTAGTTTTTGGGCCCATTTTCGCTCTACACGGCCCGGCATTCCACCAACAAACGACAATAAATGTAGGCCTACTGTTCAACGTAGCCCATGCCTATATGCCATCACAGGTTCTTACCCAAATTACACAATAAAACCTACTGTAATTGACTTTTGAGTCTTTATATTTTATAATTTACCGCTTTGTTATGCCAGTCAGAGAAAGAGCTTAATAATTAGACTACTTTTTCAACATTTCCCTTGCCACAAGTTACTGATATGTATTGAACCCTTGCAAAGAAGCTTATGAGACTCAGTTTCGGGGGGGTGTAACAGTCCATTTCGTAAGTTGTTGTTAAAGCGCTTCATTAACATGCAGGGTAACATATAACAAAATAACATGCAGGAAAAAGTGAAGCCAGGGTTAAAACAAATGAATTTAATGACAGATCAGCTATTTACAAAAAGAAATAAACAAACAAAACTCCCAAAATGACTCCCACTGAATAAATTAATTTGCCAAAAACTAGGCCTAATCTCAGGAGAGATTATTAATCGGACCAAATGTCCCACAATCTGCAATGACAATATGTGACGTGTGTGCTGTTCTACATGCTTAACGATGAGTACAATTGAATGCATGATTCGTCATCATCCGGATAAACTTTCAGAAGACGAATCCGCATTGCTTAGAGGTAGACTGACGCGGGGAACAACTATACACAACTTAAAACTAAACCGACACTTCCTATACTAAATAAACAACAAATAATTTCCGCTTGAAATTGGAATCAAGAACTGCCGTAGCAAAACATTACTGCCTAAAATTAGGACTTCTCAAAAATCAACACAAGTAAGTTAACACGTGACCAACTAAGAAAACACACATATGACCGCCGTCATTTTTACAAGTAAATACAACTACACCACACGGGTGTCACACAGGCTAACAAACATGAACTGAGTCATAGAAATCACTAGGCTCAAAGCCAACATTTACATCATTAACACAATATTTCACCCATACGACATGCAATAATTCGTAACAAACGTGGCGAACTCCCCAATTAATTATGGTCCAAATAACCGTCACAAAAGAACAGGTTTGCTAATGATAGCTTAATAGGGGCCAGTCGGACAACAGGACTGCCTAACAAAATAAGTCACCTAGGCTAGACGGGCGCTAAGTGGAAATCTGCACAACTGTCAACCCACGTGTCATTAACCTCGACCTCCCAAGGCACGGGATCGAGTCTCGAAGAAGCGTGCCCCAAAGCACAATATATACGAGTGTGTGTGTCAGAACAAACAAAAATATCTCAGCATTTCCCCTAGGAAATCCAAGAATCAGCATTGGACAAGGTACAGTAGCCTCCTCGGAGCACCCTGCCTTTCCATCAAAAATACAGCAACAACAAATATGAGGGCGGTAGCACCATCTACCCCTTTTCACGAAGAATCAAAACACACACACCTGACACAAGAACACACACAGAATCACACGTATGGGTTTGACAAAAACCTGAAATAAAATGACATAAATATTTTTCCGCCAGCTCGCGCTTCCGTTCTAGTCTGTGAATAACGAACCTGAAAAGGACTCAAAAAAAATCTAAAAAAATTAGAACTAAGGTGTTCTACAATTACATCTTAATTTGTTGCGCTCGGCAACCCTAGTATGATTAATAACCTGTTCAGCAAACATCTTACATAAATTACCTCCCTTTCCTACCAAAAATATGAAGTTTAATAAAGCACAACTTATCGAATGTAACGAGTTTCGCATCCGCATGGATAAAAATCACATACACGTGCCGTGTACACTAAATATGACTCCGAAGAATAATATACAACAAACAACTTTGGCCACGCGCCAACGTACATTTAAAACACTAATGTCGGTGCACACAAAAAATCTAAACAAGAAAAGAAATAAATGAACTATTTACAAAGTTGCCTTATCTAACTACATATTGAGTAAATCAATTTTTGTACATCACCGTATCAGCTTGAAGAACATATAACCTCCGCCCCGGCTCATTTCCCTACGGGAAATTAGCCCTCCATCGTAGACGTCGTAGAAGCGATGTTCATCAATCCGTCTCCTGGCCAAACGTCGGACATCTTGGCGTAGTCTCTTGGACAGAAATGTTCAATGTTAATATAAATTACCTAGCTATAATCGCTGTGAGTTACTACTTTCACTCACGATATGTCCTATGCGATTAATGATCGAAGACTTTCCCTAGCTTAGCATTCGCTTACACACGCACAATTATCTCTTGGAAAATATACAATACAAAATTTACATAAATTATACACTTCAAAACACATCGTCACTGGCTTGAAAAACAAGTCTTAAACCTGACAGTCTCGCAGCCGTTATCTCACTAGATATCTCCACTGTTCTCCGTGAACCTGGCCCGCTATGAGCACAACAGTTGTCACAATTATGATATAATAAGAGCGGTAAATCGCGACGCAGACTGGCGTGACCTTAGCTCACCAGAACTCAAAACAGTTGTCTTCGAAACAGCTTCTCCCCGATCAATTTATTGGAAACTGACAGACTGAGGTGGAGTGGGGAGAGTTAAGAAGAATATTCTAGAGTTTTCATCACACAAACATGGGACTAGTATCAATCTTCATCATTTTATTCAAACGTCTCAGCGCGCCTATGCGGAGTTATTTCGGATCGACGGTTCTTTAGATATGCGTTCCCGCGCCTTTTTTTAGAGGGTACGCCACCCATCGCGTGGTTTTGGCGTGGTCTCATCTGATTGGGTGAATCAATCCTAGGTCGGTTGAAACTCACTCGTGACCATCCCCTAATGACTCCAATTTTAGTGCGCGTTGTTACACAATTTGTCCTTGAACTCGGCTTACCCGGTCGTCTTCAAGAATAACTACCAAGCCTGCCTCTGTGGTAATCATTGCAACACACTAAGTTGGCTTCCCCTTTGTCAATTTCCACATGTACTGCCTGGGCCTCAGTAATAATAATAAATCATGAATACTTATTCATCGCAGATTAATAAGGGTTCAGTATGTTGTAAATCACCTTCTCAAAGATATTCAGGACTATGTAATATTAGTCTATTCTACTGTAAAGTTGTTCTCAATACACAAAGACAAATGTATACCTATACGCTTACCGATAGCCTAGTAGCAGCCCAAGACCTCCAGAACATTTGTTTAAGAAAGAAGAGCGGAAAGCCTACGCACTACGGAAAACCTACGTCTGGTCTATGTCATCATCTGATAAGTAACCTACATGGAATTATGCAATGAATTAGAAAAGCCTCGACAAAGGAACTTCCTATTGATTTTATACCATACCGTTGTAAAATGCAACCCCGTAAGTTAGTATTTCAATTTACAAGAATTTCTGAGACACGGTTTGGCGTGCATGTTTTTCAAACAAATACCATGTGAATGAGACAGGACTCAAGTATCATCGATCCAAAGAATGGTTTAATAAAAATTTCGAACAAAATCCAACTGAAGAAATTGTCAGCATATTCGGATACGATGGCCAACCGCCCACCCTAAAAATAAAAGTGAAGTGAAGTACGAACAACTAACTGTCAAGGGAACTTTTAAAGCATCAACAACCACAACCACCATCCAACTCGTAGACTAACAGATTTTCGTAAGCAGTAAATTTATGGATTTATTTATTTTCACCATATTTCTTTAACAAAAACAACAGAAAAGTAACCATGTCACCAAGTGGAAATGTGAAAAGACGTTTGAGTGGCGTGAGCTCGTAACGTCTGGCAACCCTGACGAACTTGACAGGTAGAACGGAATGCAGAATGACCGAGAATGGTGGCCCGATTAATACTTCGCTCTCCCATCAGCCCACACGAAAGAGTGATCAGATGTCACACGTTTGGAAGAATTCGGGGTTGTTTGGTTGCCCCGCTGGGGCTGTCTCTAAGCTCTGTGTTCCTTCGCTGTTCTCACAAATATTAGGACTGCAGAACATAGTAAGTGGTTAGAGACTTGTCTGCTCATTCACGATCATCAAAACATTCATCAATATTATAAGAGTTTCAGGCCACTCAATGATCAATAAATAATGTGAAAATACACCAGAGGGGGTCTAGACATCAGTCTTCCACAGTTGGGTTTTAGGCCTATATAGTAGAAATATCATTACCTACGGATATGAGTTATTCATGGCGATTAGTTCTTGAGCCTTATTTATATTAAGGCAGTCAAAATCACAGTATTGTAATTTTGAATCCTCTGCATTATTAATATTTGCAATTCACTAGCATGTTTCCTGAAAGTATCAGCCTAACTGTGAATTTCTTCTAAGTCATCCTCCTTGACTGGATCAAGTAGGTCTATACAACCCCTGTTAGTTGTATTTATGACAGACAATTGAGAGAGAGAGCGCGAATGGATAGGGAATGAGGGGAATTGAGTGGCTGACAGGGCTGGTGCCCCGGGGACCGACAGCGCCTATATTGAACCCTTTAGTATTGCAGTGTTTATATGCAAGAAATCTTGATCAAGGGGTCGCGCTCAGTTCATAGTGTGATGTTTACGTTCGCCAAACAACATGCTCTACTGAGGTAAGGGTCATAGGATTAAAACTATAATTAAGAAAGGAAGTGACAAGACGTAAAAAATAACATAATTTAATGACTATTAGTGCAAATAAAAAGAATATAGACAACAACAATAATAAATTTCCTCCCTGAATCTTCCCATGACAGAAATATCTATCAACGTTGAGGAGTCAGACGGATCTCCCCCTTATAAAAAAATTGTGGATCCAAGCTCCACTAACTTGCATTGGATTTTATGTACGCGTAATGACTAACTACGAGGAATGAGTACTTGGATGACTGTTCGTTTACAGCGGGTAACAGCCACGCTGCTTACGAACAATCATCTCGTAAATCAACGTTTACGGATATGGGACACAACACTAATAAAAACCCTTAAAAAATTAATGCTGACACACAATCTAAAATCTAATATTTACAGGAATCTCCCTCGAGACCCTCCTTCAATGCGATGACGCATCTGACAAATGAGCTGCCAACGCGGCCAATTGCTCAATACACAAACAAGGAAAAGACAGCATCGCACGTGACTGCACGGATCACTTATACGGAACATAAATGTGGAATGAAACCATCAACAAGAAAAGTCTCACCGGCTGAGATTATGAACAAAAATGCATGTTAAGCTAACGCTTCGGAGATTATAGTGATTTGTAGGCAACTCCCATTTATTTAAACAATTTTTACCATTGATCAGTTCTTATTCTGAATTTCAAGTAAATACGGAGCCAACAAGCACTCCCTTAATGACCTTGATGCAATCCTTTCAGCCCGCCTTGTGAAACAACTTCCCCCTTCCTCAACTCTGGTCATCGTCTAGCCCCAGTGTGTAAAAATAACATGACCAACTGACCGTTATCTCGTAGAATCAACAGCAACAAATCTCAACCACATAAACATATGGTAAGACCTTAATCGATATAGCCACATATGTCCTCGCAAGGTAACCATATGGACTTGGCACCAAGCTGACAGAAATCAGTCTACGCTGAAATTCCCGCTTGTAATGACCAATAAAATACACACACACACACACTGCTGGGAATGACATAACATTTTTTTACACAGGTCGGCTGAATCAGATCCTCACAAACTATTTAAAAAATATAAAACCTACGAGAGAGCTGACTGCTCCTCGCCACAACACACATTGCTTCAATGGCAATAAACTCACTGAATCTGATCAATAATAAACATTACAAGATTAATTTACCCTCCAATCTACTGCATGATTATACTAATTCAGTCCTACTTCTGAAACACAACATATCTCCGAGAGACGCTTCTTAATCGCACTACGTAAACATATGCGAACACGGTCGTCCACATTTTAATTCGTTAATTTAAACAAACAAACAAACAAACAAGAACTTACGACTGTTAAAATATGTGCGAGCTGTTTCCATGCAAAAGGTGTGTCAGACCAAAACTAAATACACTACGTTAATCAACACAAGCAAGATATTTACAAACAAAATATATCCCATATACCATAAGTTAATTTGTCAGATAATAAAAATATTATTCAGTACTCATCCTCTGCCAGTCACCGTCAACGAACATCTGCAGCCATTTCCCTACTTAATGCTGCTTAGCTCGTCTCAAACATCTCGATGGAGTGTTGACAGTTCCAAACTTCTTCCAGGATAAGCGATGTCATCTCTCGTGCTGATGCAAAAAGTTATAGATTAATTCACACTCGATATCTGTTTACTAAATTCGCCGCTTTAGGTACTTAATTCCCCAGAAACGTCTGTTGGAGAATTGTCGATGATACTGTCCCTACAAAATAGTACTGTGACTATCTATCACACTGAATTTAACACATTTGTATTAATAAAAATCTGTGTCCTCATGACACGCAAAGTACAAGTGCCTACGTCCTCAGACGCGCAAAATGTAATGATAACCTGAGTCTTCCGACGCACAAAATATAATAATCACCTACGTCCTCAAACGCACAAAAGTAATAGTAATGTCTTGGCTCTTCACGCCACTTATAAATGAAATGGCCCTAGGTATCGATAGAGGGGGAAATTATATAAAAATTTCTCACAATAATAGTGGTACAGGAATGAAACAAATATCACTGAACTCGTAAAATTGCGCAGGTCAAGAATATGCCCATTAATCCTAGAATCGATCGTAGAGATGTTGTCTAGTCGATCTCCCGCGTTAATGCTAGCTGTCGCGTGCCCAAGCTAGACTTGGCGCGTTCGTAAGCATTCATCTCTCATTGGTTCCACTTTTTCAATAACTTCGCGGTTTTTATCAGACCTCGGCCTCGTAGGAGTGTCCAGTAGTATCATCAGCCACTCACGTTACTGCATTATATTTTTTCTAGGCGCGAATAGTACAATGAACATACCATAAGCGTGTTCACCACGCGTCCCTTCTATTTTGAGGTAGCCACCACCTGTCCTTCTGAAACATTGCTAGGGTCTTTCTTTTCACAATGCTAAAGTATTTAGCCTTTTGTCAAACTGCTGCAGGTATGTTCCCACTGTCTCCAACAAATGCTTGAAATTTCCTCATCTTCGTCTGGCTATTTCATGACGCTGGTGGAAATATTAATTAATTGTAGAAATAAAACATCGAATCATTTATCCGTCAGAGGATAAAGGGTTCACAACTCCTCCACTCACAAAATTTCGAACTTAGGATAAAGTCGATAATTTTTTAAAGATTTCCGTAGGCCAATTTGTTTTATTTCAGAATCACCCCTTTTCTATTACTTGGTCTAGCCGCTCCTGTCTTGAATGGCATTTACTCGTTTTATTTCCTGCTTGGACCTCACCCTTTCAGTTGCTTGCGTGACGCGCTGATGCCTTAGGCAACACTCTGCCTGTCTCGTTAATGTTTGTCCACACCATCTCCACTTCTTCCTTCACGTGCCGTACTCAACTGCCCCCCGTCCACTTGGTTGATATAGGACGTCCATATATTTAAACTGCATCATTATTTCGGCGCTCCCAAGGCTCACTTCTTCGATACTTTTTTAAGTTGGCTGCATTGTAGACCGACATTCTTCCTGTGCTTAACTCTTTCACTCTGTATGCATTATTTCCTAGGTTTCTTACAATAGAATAGGGTCCTATGAACTTTTCACAGAATTTGCTGAAGATCTTCTTCTCTGGATCCGATGTAGCGGGTCGTTTCTCCAAAACGAGCTGGTTGATTTCAAGATCACGGTGAAATCTCTTATTTCTCAATCGCCGTAATCTGCGATCTGCCTGTTTTCTCATGTATGCTCTCGTTCTCTCTATTCACAGGTCAGGTGCTATCATGGGATCTTGTGGGCAGTTAATGATGCTTTTCTTCGTTCTCACTGGATACTCGTTTATGTGTAAGACCATAGGGATCTGTCCTGTTGACTCGTGCCTGGTAGAATTCATACATGTCTCTACATCCTTAATTTTATCCACCCACTTATGATGTTCTTTGGGAATGAAGATTCTCAAGTATGATGTTACACATTTTATTGCTCTCTCACTTGGATTAGCTTGGGCATGTCGGATACTGCTTAAAACGTGTTTTATAACCGTGTCCTCCATACCTTTCTTGAATTCGGCGCTTGTAAAATAGCTGCCATGGTCTGACAATATCAATTCTGGTTTTCCAAGGATTGGAATAACTCTATTTCGAATACGACTGAGTACTTGTTTCGATGTAGTTTTCTGAATGGGGCATAATACGACAAACTTAGAAAACACATCAATGCACACTAGCAAGTGACGGCAACCTCGTCTACCTTTCGGGATTGGGCCGAAACAGTCCAGGGCCAGTATCTCGCAGGGTTTCTGAGGTAGCAATGGTCTAGGATACTGCCTCATTAAATAGTTATTGGGCTTTGTCCTCTGACAAGGATCACAAGTCGTAATGACGTCACATATAGTTGTTCTCATACGTGGCCATGTAAATATCTCTCCTATCGTCGCTTCGCACTTGTCTACTCCGACGTGTCCGTAACTTTCGTGAGTATGCCATGTCAATCCTCGCTGTAAAGATGCAGGTACTAGTATGCGTAACTTGGTGTGGTCATTACCTACCCATTTGTGCAGCAAATTGTTGACATAAACATACCTTCCTTCTTTTGCTTTCGCTTCTCGAAATGCAGGTGTTCCTGTAGGTAGTTGCTTTCTAAAGTATTGAATTAATAGCATCATCCATGGTTCCGCTTCCTGTTCTCGCTGTATCTCACGTAACTCCTCCAAGAATTCCCGGTCCTTCGGTGTTAACTCCAAGTGTTGTACCATCGCTGTTTCTTCATCATCAGGCTCTGGGTTCCTGCTGAGTGCATCCGGAATCACGTTAATCTTCCCTGGGCAAAGTTCAATCTCAATGCTAAACTGCTGAATATATATAGACCAACGTGTCACACGTCCGCTTGCCATCGACGTCTTAAACAAGAATGTTAGTGCCTTGTGATCAGTCCTGACAACAATGGGGTAGCCATAAATTATTCGTTTCCATTGTTGTAGCGCATGAAGGATGGCCAACAGCTCTAGTTCCGTTACAGTATAATTGCGCTCGTGCTTACGCAATTTTCGGCTGACAAATGCCAAATATGTTTTATGTTGCAGGTTAGCTGGATCTTCTTGGTAGAGCATGGCACCTATACCAATTAGTGAAGCATCCGCTTGGATTATAAATTTGTGCTTGAAGTCTGGATATCCTAACTTAATGCAGTTTTCCAGTAGCTGTTTTGTTGCTTGGAACGCCTTCTCACATTCCGCATTCCACGACAATTTCTTTTTAGCATTTCCTGCATTGGAGCTACAGTCTCCGTGTTACCTGGACGGTTTTCTTTAAAGAATCCCGTTACGCCTAAGAAAGCCCGAATGTGCTTGATTCTCGTTGGTGTAGGGAAATTCTTTATCGCTTCGATCTTAGCTGGGTTTGGCTTCACTCCCTCCTTGTCAATGATGTGACCCAAATACAAGATCTCGCTCTTGAAGAAATGCGATTTCTTCAGGTTTACTTTGAAATTTGATGCATTAAGGTTGCCCAATACTTTATCTAAATTTTCCATGTGAATTTCAATGTTGTCGGATGCCAGCAGAATGTCATCAATGTAGCGCACCGTCATCTCCTTAACTTCCTCGGTTAAATTCCGATCCAGTGCTCGGATTAAAGCACAGCCCGCTGTTTTGACTCCGAAGGGCATTCGAACGAAGCAAAACGTTTGGTTATCGAATAAAAAGCCAGTTAGAAGCTGTGACTTCTCATCCAATTCAATATGGTGGAAACTGGACGTCAAGTCCACTGATGAATAAATGCTCTTGTTCTTAAAGCCTTTTAGTACGTCTCTGATAATTGGTGCTCTGTCATACTCAGGAAAAATGAGTCTCATGTTGAGATTTCTGGCATCTAAACAAAGTCTAATAGATCCATTTGGTTTTGTGACTGCCAAAATCGCATTTAGATAAGGTGTGGGTGTCTTCCTTATCACTCCAGCCTGTAACATCTCGTCTATAATGACCTTGACTTGACCACGATATTTTTCCGGAATTGGGTACAATCTACTTTTGAAAGGTGACCAATCCTCGACTTGCATTGAATATTTGAAATTTAATATTTTCCCAGGTACTGTATCTAATACTGCTTTGTGCTTCCTTAAAATCTCTTCCAATTGTTTTCTATGTTCACCCCCATGTTGAATGTCATTGAGCCGCTCCTGTAGTAACTCTTCAAATTGTGCATCACTGTCATCACCTTCTGTTAATAAAGACCATATCTCCTGGGATTCACTCTCCTCATCTAGTTCCACAACAGCTCCTTCTACGATGTTATCTTCTGCCTTTCGTATCTCCTCTTCCGTCTCTTGCGATATTGCTTCCAATGCCCAAGAATTTACATCTCTTCCGGTAGTGATTTCATCCTTATGCAATCCCACATTCTTCAGCTGATCATACTCTCTAAAACTGACTGTATTCTTGTGCAAATCTATCACTGCTTGATAGTCACAAATGAAATTTGCATCAAGAATTATATTGAAATTCATCTTTGCCATGATAATGAATGTTTGCCGAAAAGTGTGTTCCAATATGTTCAGCTCTAAGTATGCCTGACGTTTACAAGTAACGGTGCGTTCAGGAATAACACCCCTCAATTTGAGTTGTGGTACGGGAATCACAGGAATATTCTGACTCCGTCCCAACTCTCGAACCAAGGCCTCCGATACCAGACTGATCTGCGACCCCGTATCCAATAAACATCTTATATTAATTCCACCAATCCTCGCGTAAATAACGGGTAACTGCCTAATTTCATCGTTCCGTGGTTTCACCGTCTCCTCCAGGCAATCTTCTGGCAAAGCAATCCATTCTTGTATGTTCGCTACTATCCATCCATCTTCAACTTCCGACAGTTGCGTTTGTAGACTGTCTCCTTTATCCAAATTTAGCGTTTATTTTTTTAGCTCCGTTGCGACTCCCGTCATCATTTTGTCGCCCACGCCCCTGACTTTCCTCTTGTCTGAGTAGACTTCCAGCTTCCTCAGTATGTGTGTCTGGATTCTTCATGTTCCCAATGGCTTTCTCCCATCGTCCTTGCTCTCCACCTTGACTAGCGTGTAATTCCTCTAGGTAATTTTGTGATTGAGCGTGCCTATCATCCCAGTCATTTCGATAATTACGTGCCTCTCCTTGATTTTGATCTCTCCTTCCTTTCCATCTTTGATTCCCATTGTAATCACCGTATCTTCCATAAGGCCTCTCATTTCATCGATTTTCACGCCATTGTTGATACCCTCTCTATTGATATCTATTGTTGCCTTGATATGACCTATTGTTGTAGTTATTCTCGTTACGCTGGTACGGTACCTCTTCCTGGTTCCGCCTAGGTGTGGATGTGCTTGTAATTGTACCCTGTGTTTTCGTGTTTGCCTGTTTTGGTTTTATGACCTCTGTCGTTTTGACTAATTCCAGTTGTCTTCCTCCTCTATAATGATTACGAGATGTAGTCTCATTTATCTGGCGTAATATCTGTTCTGCATGTAAGGCCGTACTAACGTTCGCTGCGACTAGTACTTGTTGCACGTTGACTGGTAATTGCCCTGCTATAGTCATCACCAGATCCGCTTCATTTAAAGGGTAGTCAAGGTCGCGAAATTTTAGCATTTGCATGTTAAAGAAATCTGAGTATTTCGTTTGCTGGGTAATTTGGTATTTCCAAGAGTAAAGCTCCATCCTTAAACTTTGTTGTAATGCCGGCGACCAGTACTTGCGCAGAAACGCGATTTTGAAATCTGCCATAGTTCCAAATGTATATTTGAAGCTAAAAACCATGTAAGGACATTTCCTGATAAAAATCTCTCCATCATCCTTAGCCTACGTGCTTCATGTACCCCAGTGTCATTGTAATGATCTTCAATTTCTTTAATAAAGGCTTTAGGTGTCACCCCTGAATTCTCCGTGTACTTCCGCGGTTTATAATCGTTCGAGCGAATTACTTGGATAAGTTGTGTGGGCTGATGACCGCCCTGTAGCGTGGAATTCCTTTCAATGTTCTTGCGAAACCCCTCCGTGTTTGTCGTTAATGGGCTCTCTGTCTGAGTTTGACTACCTGCTGTGCTCGTACCCACCGGGCTATTTGAGTCGTCCTGCTTGTCTTTCATTGTTCCCGTTTTAAATATCGAGGATTGTTCTATCGACCTCAGTTCAGCTTTAATGATCCTGTCTGTTTGTTCTTTAAGTTTACCCTTAATTTCTTGCTCTAATGCTTGAATACGAGTATGATTTTCGCCTACTGTCTTAAGGATGGTTGATCTTTCCACTTTCGAATCGATATTCATTTTTCGCCAATCTTTTCTTATTTGCTCCTTAATTGTGCTTACTTTCACCTCAATCTGGCTTTTAGTGTCATCCTGATTGCTTTCTATCTGGCTCAGCCTATCCTCCAATCTCGCGCTATTTTCGTCGACGGTATTCTTTAATTGATCCTGATCCGCTTCTAGGCTTTTCCATTGCTCCGCTGATTTTATTTCGAGACGGTCCATATCTTTAATTATGCCGGATATATTTTCATCTACCGCTGATAATTGTTGTTGAATGACCTTGCCGCTTTTTTCCATTTCCTTAAATCGTCCTTCCAACTTATCCTGAGCTATCTTGACCTCGCTCGTACTCATAGTGCATGCTAGTTCAATTTGCTCTAATTTACCTAACACCGTTTCATCCAAAATGCTAAGTTTTTGATCAAATATAATTTCCATTTTCTTAATCTGATCTAATTGTTTTTCATTGTTTTTACTAACATCTAGGGCCAGCAATACCATCTGTTGATTAGTGTGATCCTTCATCTCTGCGGATAACGAAGCTAATTGGTTCGTGTTTTTAACATTCTGCGCCTCTAACTGCGAATTTATAGTGTCATTGATTTCATTTTTTAGTAATCTAGCTTGTTCCGCCTGATATTCATTTTGTTCAATCCTACTGTTATTTAATTGTGTCCGCAATGATTCACTTTGTTCGGATAGTTTAATTTTTAATGATTCACTCTGCTCAGACAATTTGTTTATAGATTCACTTTGTTCGGATAGATTTGTGTTTAGAGTTTCGCTCTGTTCTGATAGCTTAGTGTTTAATGATTCACTTTGTTCTAACATACTATTGTTTAATTGTTCACTCTGTTCAGATAGTTTAGTGTTTAATGATTCACTCTGTTCCGCCAATTTAGTGTCCAACAATTTCTGTGTCCTCCTAGCTGCACTCTCAATGATTTCTTGAATCTGTTCTACTGTTGCCATGTTATACACTTTATATGAAACATTAGGGAAATGGCATAAAGCAATGTCCCCTGACACACACATATAATCCCAATGCACATTTAATTTCTTTACCCTACTCAGTTCATTTATATTTTACATTTCATCCCACTAGTCAATCGCATCTCCGAGTGGTTCTAATTTTACTCAATTTAATTTAAACCCAAACACATATTTAGTCATTAAATTGTTATCCTGAACTGATATTAACACTGACTAATTAACAAAGTATTACTTGTCATTTAAGGCTACCAGCCTCCTAACATTTTCATGAGTTTGACTTTCTAAACAAATCTAGTTTTAACTTTAATCATTGGGCGCCCGGTATCACGTATATTATTTTTACTTTAATTCAATAGACAAAAACGTGAACCGTATTTTACATTGCAAACTCCTGATTTTAATTTATATTTCACACAGTTGGCGGTATCCTCTTCGCCTCAATTACTTTTAATAAAATATCACTTTCCGGTGATTAAAATACTGTCATATCTGCCTCCACTTGTGGCCTGTCAGTTTTACTCAAATACGCCAACTAAATGTGTTCCAGCAGCGAACCAGCAACAAAAATACACCTTCATTGTTGCGTCAGTTTGTAATCCCAACTACGCTTACATTGACATGTGCAATTTCTTTGCCGTTACACCACAGTGAACCGCCCCACGCTTGGCCGCGCCAGTTTACCTCGTATGAACCCTTTAGTATTGCAGTGTTTATATGCAAGAAATCTTGATCAAGGGGTCGCGCTCAGTTCATAGTGTGATGTTTACTTTCGCCAAACAACATGCTCTACTGAGGTAAGGGTCATAGGATTAAAACTATAATTAAGAATGGAAGTGACAAGACGTAAAAAAATAACATAATTTAATGACTATTAGTGCAAATAAAAAGAATATAGACAAAAACAATAATAAATTTCCTCCCTGAATCTTCCCATGACAGAAATATCTATCAACGTTGAGGAGTCAGACGGATCTCCCCCTTATAAAAAAATTGTGGAACACGGTCGTCCACATTTTAATTCGTTAATTTAAACAAACAAACAAGAACTTACGACTGTTAAAATATGTGCGAGCTGTTTCCATGCAAAAGGTGTGTCAGACCAAAACTAAATACACTACGTTAATCAACACAAGCAAGATATTTACAAACAAAATATATCCCATGTACCATAAGTTAATTTGTCAGATAATAAGAATATTATTCAGTACTCATCCGCTGCCAGTCACCGTCAACGAACATCTGCAGCCATTTCCCTACTTAATGCTGCTTAGCTCGTCTCAAACATCTCGATGGAGTGTTGACAGTTCCAAACTTCTTCCAGGATAAGCGATGTCATCTCTCGTGCTGATGCAAAAAGTTATAGATTAATTCACACTCGAAATCTGTTTACTAAATTCGCCGTTTTAGGTACTTAATTCCCCAGAACAGTCTGTTGGCGAATTGTCGATGATACTGTCCCTACAAAATAGTACTGTGACTATCTATCACACTGAATTTAACACATTTGTATTAATAAAAATCTGTGTCCTCATGACACGCAAAGTACAAGTGCCTACGTCCTCAGACGCGCAAAATGTAATGATAACCTGAGTCTTCCGACGCACAAAATATAATAATCACCTACGTCCTCAAACGCACAAAAGTAATAGTAATGTCTTGGCTCTTCACGCCACTTATAAATGAAATGGCCCTAGGTATCGATAGAGGGGGAAATTATATAAAAATTTCTCACAATAATAGTGGTACAGGAATGAAACAAATATCACTGAACTCGTAAAATTGCGCAGGTCAAGGATATGCCCATTAATCCTAGAATCGATCGTAGAGATGTTGTCTAGCCGATCTCCCGCGTTAATGCTAGCTGTCGCGTGCCCAAGCTAGACTTGGCGCGTTCGTAAGCATTCATCTCTCATTGGTTCCACTTTTTCAATAACTTCGCGGTTTTTATCAGACCTCGGCCTCGTAGGAGTGTCCAGTAGTATCATCAGCCACTCACGTTACTGCATTATATTTTTTCTAGGCGCGAATAGTACAATGAACATACCATAAGCGTGTTCACCACGCGTCCCTTCTATTTTGAGGTAGCCACCACCTGTCCTTCTGAAACATTGCTAGGGTCTTTCTTTTCACAATGCTAAAGTATATAGCCTTTTGTCAAACTGCTGCAGGTATGTTCCCACTGTCTCCAACAAATGCTTGAAATTTCCTCATCTTCGTCTGGCTATTTCATGACGCTGGTGGAAATATTAATTAATTGTAGAAATAAAACATCGAATCATTTATCCGTCAGAGGATAAAGGGTTCACAACTCCTCCACTCACAAAATTTCGAACTTAGGATAAAGTCGATAATTTTTTAAAGATTTCCGTAGGCCAATTTGTTTTATTTCAGAATCACCCCTTTTCTATTACTTGGTCTAGCCGCTCCTGTCTTGAATGGCATTTACTCGTTTTATTTCCTGCTTGGACCTCACCCTTTCAGTTGCTTGCGTGACGCGCTGATGCCTTAGGCAACACTCTGCCTGTCTCGTTAATGTTTGTCCACACCATCTCCACTTCTTCCTTCACGTGCCGTACTCAACTGTCCCCCGTCCACTTGGTTGATATAGGACGTCCATATATTTAAACTGCATCATTATTTCGGCGCTCCCATGGCTCACTTCTTCGATACTTTTTTAAGTTGGCTGCATTGTAGACCGACATTCTTCCTGTGCTTAACTCTTTCACTCTGTATGCATTATTTCCTAGGTTTCTTACAATAGAATAGGGTCCTATGAACTTTTCACAGAATTTGCTGAAGATCTTCTTCTCTGGATCCGATGTAGCGGGTCGTTTCTCCAAAACGAGCTGGTTGATTTCAAGATCACGGTGAAATCTCTTATTTCTCAATCGCCGTAATCTGCGATCTGCCTGTTTTCTCATGTATGCTCTCGTTCTCTCTATTCACAGGTCAGGTGCTATCATGGGATCTTGTGGGCAGTTAATGATGCTTTTCTTCGTTCTCACTGGATACTCGTTTATGTGTAAGACCATAGGGATCTGTCCTGTTGACTCGTGCTTGGTAGAATTCATACATGTCTCTACATCCTTAATTTTATCCACCCACTTATGATGTTCTTTGGGAATGAAGATTCTCAAGTATGATGTTACACATTTTATTGCTCTCTCACTTGGATTAGCTTGGGCATGTCGGATACTGCTTAAAACGTGTTTTATAACCATGTCCTCCATACCTTTCTTGAATTCGGCGCTTGTAAAATAGCTGCCATGGTCTGACAATATCAATTCTGGTTTTCCAAGGATTGGAATAACTCTATTTCGAATACGACTGAGTACTTGTTTCGATGTAGTTTTCTGAATGGGGCATAATACGACAAACTTAGAAAACACATCAATGCACACTAGCAAGTGACGGCAACCTCGTCTACCTTTCGGGATTGGGCCGAAACAGTCCAGGGCCAGTAGCTCGCAGGGTTTCTGAGGTAGCAATGGTCTAGGATACTGCCTCATTAAATAGTTATTGGGCTTTGTCCTCTGACAAGGATCACAAGTCGTAATGACGTCACATATAGTTGTTCTCATACGTGGCCATGTAAATATCTCTCCTATCGTCGCTTCGCACTTGTCTACTCCGACGTGTCCATAACTTTCGTGAGTATGCCATGTCAATCCTCGCTGTAAAGATGCAGGTACTAATGCGTAACTTGGTGTGGTCATTATCTACCCATTTGTGCAGCAAATTGTTGACATAAACATACCTTCCTTCTTTTGCTTTCGCTTCTCGAAATGCAGGTGTTCCTGTAGGTAGTTGCTTTCTAAAGTATTGAATTAATAGCATCATCCATGGTTCCGCTTCCTGTTCTCGCTGTATCTCACGTAACTCCTCCAAGAATTCCCGGTCCTTCGGTGTTAACTCCAAGTGTTGTACCATCGCTGTTTCTTCATCATCAGGCTCTGGGTTCCTGCTGAGTGCATCCGGAATCACGTTAATCTTCCCTGGGCAATGTTCAATCTCAATGCTAAACTGCTGAATATATATAGACCAACGTGTCACACGTTCGCTTGCCATCGACGTCTTAAACAAGAATGTTAGTGCCTTGTGATCAGTCCTGACAACAATGGGGTAGCCATAAATTATTCGTTTCCATTGTTGTAGCGCATGAAGGATGGCCAACAGCTCTAGTTCCGTTACAGTATAATTGCGCTCGTGCTTACGCAATTTTCGGCTGACAAATGCCAAATATGTTTTATGTTGCAGGTTAGCTGGATCTTCTTGGTAGAGCATGGCACCTATACCAATTAGTGAAGCATCCGCTTGGATTATAAATTTGTGCTTGAAGTCTGGATATCCTAACTTAATGCAGTTTTCCAGTAGCTGTTTTGTTGCTTGGAACGCCTTCTCACATTCCGCATTCCACGACAATTTTTTTTTAGCATTTCCTGCATTGGAGCTACAGTCTCCGTGTTACCTGGACGGTTTTCTTTAAAGAATCCCGTTACGCCTAAGAAAGCCCGAATGTGCTTGACTCTCGTTGGTGTAGGGAAATTCTTTATCGCTTCGATCTTAGCTGGGTTTGGCTTCACTCCCTCTTTGTCAATGATGTGACCCAAATACAAGATCTCGCTCTTTAAGAAATGCGATTTCTTCAGGTTTACTTTGAAATTTGATGCATTAAGGTTGCCCAATACTTTATCTAAATTTTCCATGTGAATTTCAATGTTGTCGGATGCCAGCAGAATGTCTTCAATGTAGCGCACCGTCATCTCCTTAACTTCCTCGGTTAAATTCCGATCCAGGGCTCGGATTAAAGCACAGCCCGCTGTTTTGACTCCGAAGGGCATTCGAACGAAGCAAAACGTTTGGTTATCGAATAAAAAGCCAGTTAGAAGCTGTGACTTCTCATCCAATTCAATATGGTGGAAACTGGACGTCAAGTCCACTGATGAATAAATGCTCTTGTTCTTAAAGCCTTTTAGTACGTCTCTGATAATTGGTGCTCTGTCATACTCAGGAAAAATGAGTCTCATGTTGAGATTTCTGGCATCTAAACAAAGTCTAATAGATCCATTTGGTTTTGTGACTGCCAAAATCGCATTTAGATAAGGTGTGGGTGTCTTCCTTATCACTCCAGCCTGTAACATCTCGTCTATTATGACCTTGACTTGACCACGATATTTTTCCGGAATTGGGTACAATCTACTTTTGAAAGGTGACCAATCCTCGACTTGCATTGAATATTTGAAATTTAATATTTTCCCAGGTACTGTATCTAATACTGCTTTGTGCTTCCTTAAAATCTCTTCCAATTGTTTTCTATGTTCACCCCCATGTTGAATGTCATTGAGCCGCTCCTGTAGTAACTCTTCAAATTGTGCATCACTGTCATCACCTTCTGTTAATAAAGACCATATCTCCTGGGATTCACTCTCCTCATCTAGTTCCACAATAGCTCCTTCTACGATGTTATCTTCTGCCTTTCGTATCTCCTCTTCCGTCTCTTGCGATATTGCTTCCAATGCCCAAGAATTTACATCTCTTCCGGTAGTGATTTCATCCTTATGCAATCCCACATTCTTCAGCTGATCATACTCTCTAAAACTGACTGTATTCTTGTGCAAATCTATCACTGCTTGATAGTCACAAATGAAATTTGCATCAAGAATTATATTGAAATTCATCTTTGCCATGATAATGAATGTTTGCCGAAAAGTGTGTTCCAATATGTTCAGCTCTAAGTATGCCTGACGTTTACAAGTAACGGTGCGTTCAGGAATAACACCCCTCAATTTGAGTTGTGGTACGGGAATCACAGGAATATTCTGACTCCGTCCCAACTCTCGAACCAAGGCCTCCGATACCAGACTGATCTGCGACCCCGTATCCAATAAACATCTTATATTAATTCCACCAATCCTCGCGTAAATAACGGGTAACTGCCTAATTTCATCGTTCCGTGGTTTCACCGTCTCCTCCAGGCAATCTTCTGGCAAAGCAATCCATTCTTGTATGTTCGCTACTATCCATCCATCTTCAACTTCCGACAGTTGCGTTTGTAGACTGTCTCCTTTATCCAAATTTAGCGTTTATTTTTTTAGCTCCGTTGCGACTCCCGTCATCATTTTGTCGCCCACGCCCCTGACTTTCCTCTTGTCTGAGTAGACTTCCAGCTTCCTCAGTATGTGTGTCTGGATTCTTCATGTTCCCAATGGCTTTCTCCCATCGTCCTTGCTCTCCACCTTGACTAGCGTGTAATTCCTCTAGGTAATTTTGTGATTGAGCGTGCCTATCATCCCAGTCATTTCGATAATTACGTGCCTCTCCTTGATTTTGATCTCTCCTTCCTTTCCATCTTTGATTCCCATTGTAATCACCGTATCTTCCATAAGGCCTCTCATTTCATCGATTTTCACGCCATTGTTGATACCCTCTCTATTGATATCTATTGTTGCCTTGATATGACCTATTGTTGTAGTTATTCTCGTTACGCTGGTACGGTACCTCTTCCTGGTTCCGCCTAGGTGTGGATGTGCTTGTATTTGTACCCTGTGTTTTCGTGTTTGCCTGTTTTGGTTTTATGACCTCTGTCGTTTTGACTAATTCCAGTTGTCTTCCTCCTCTATAATGATTACGAGATGTAGTCTCATTTATCTGGCGTAATATCTGTTCTGCATGTAAGGCCGTACTAACGTTCGCTGCGACTAGTACTTGTTGCACGTTGACTGGTAATTGCCCTGCTATAGTCATCACCAGATCCGCTTCATTTAAAGGGTAGTCAAGGTCGCGAAATTTTAGCATTTGCATGTTAAAGAAATCTGAGTATTTCGTTTGCTGGGTAATTTGGTATTTCCAAGAGTAAAGCTCCATCCTTAAACTTTGTTGTAATGCCGGCGACCAGTACTTGCGCAGAAACGCGATTTTGAAATCTGCCATAGTTCCAAATGTATATTTGAAGCTAAAAACCATGTAAGGACATTTCCTGATAAAAATCTCTCCATCATCCTTAGCCTACGTGCTTCATGTACCCCAGTGTCATTGTAATGATCTTCAATTTCTTTAATAAAGGCTTTAGGTGTCACCCCTGAATTCTCCGTGTACTTCCGCGGTTTATAATCGTTCGAGCGAATTACTTGGATAAGTTGTGTGGGCTGATGACCGCCCTGTAGCGTGGAATTCCTTTCAATGTTCTTGCGAAACCCCTCCGTGTTTGTCGTTAATGGGCTCTCTGTCTGAGTTGGACTACCTGCTGTGCTCGTACCCACCGGGCTATTTGAGTCGTCCTGCTTGTCTTTCATTGTTCCCGTTTTAAATATCGAGGATTGTTCTATCGACCTCAGTTCAGCTTTAATGATCCTGTCTGTTTGTTCTTTAAGTTTACTCTTAATTTCTTGCTCTAATGCTTGAATACGAGTATGATTTTCGCCTACTGTCTTAAGGATGGTTGATCTTTCCACTTTCGAATCGATATTCATTTTTCGCCAATCTTTTCTTATTTGCTCCTTAATTGTGCTTACTTTCACCTCAATCTGGCTTTTAGTGTCATCCTGATTGCTTTCTATCTGGCTCAGCCTATCCTCCAATCTCGCGCTATTTTCGTCGACGGTATTCTTTAATTGATCCTGATCCGCTTCTAGGCTTTTCCATTGCTCCGCTGATTTTATTTCGAGACGGTCCATATCTTTAATTATGCCGGATATATTTTCATCTACCGCTGATAATTGTTGTTGAATGACCTTGCCGCTTTTTTCCATTTCCTTAAATCGTCCTTCCAACTTATCCTGAGCTATCTTGACCTCGCTCGTACTCATAGTGCATGCTAGTTCAATTTGCTCTAATTTACCTAACACCGTTTCATCCAAAATGCTAAGTTTTTGATCAAATATAATTTCCATTTTCTTAATCTGATCTAATTGTTTTTCATTGTTTTTACTAACATCTAGGGCCAGCAATACCATCTGTTGATTAGTGTGATCCTTCATCTCTGCGGATAACGAAGCTAATTGGTTCGTGTTTTTAACATTCTGCGCCTCTAACTGCGAATTTATAGTGTCATTGATTTCATTTTTTAGTAATCTAGCTTGTTCCGCCTGATATTCATTTTGTTCAATCCTACTGTTATTTAATTGTGTCCGCAATGATTCACTTTGTTCGGATAGTTTAATTTTTAATGATTCACTCTGCTCAGACAATTTGTTTATAGATTCACTTTGTTCGGATAGATTTGTGTTTAGAGTTTCGCTCTGTTCTGATAGCTTAGTGTTTAATGATTCACTTTGTTCTAACATACTATTGTTTAATTGTTCACTCTGTTCAGATAGTTTAGTGTTTAATGATTCACTCTGTTCCGCCAATTTAGTGTCCAACAATTTATGTGTCCTCCTAGCTGCACTCTCAATGATTTCTTGAATCTGTTCTACTGTTGCCATGTTATACACTTTATATGAAACATTAGGGAAATGGCATAAAGCAATGTCCCCTGACACACACATATAATCCCAATGCACATTTAATTTCTTTACCCTACTCAGTTCATTTATATTTTACATTTCATCCCACTAGTCAATCGCATCTCCGAGTGGTTCTAATTTTACTCAATTTAATTTAAACCCAAACACATATTTAGTCATTAAATTGTTATCCTGAACTGATATTAACACTGACTAATTAACAAAGTATTACTTGTCATTTAAGGCTACCAGCCTCCTAACATTTTCATGAGTTTGACTTTCTAAACAAATCTAGTTTTAACTTTAATCATTGGGCGCCCGGTATCACGTATATTATTTTTACTTTAATTCAATAGACAAAAACGTGAACCGTATTTTACATTGCAAACTCCTGATTTTAATTTATATTTCACACAGTTGGCGGTATCCTCTTCGCCTCAATTACTTTTAATAAAATATCACTTTCCGGTGATTAAAATACTGTCATATCTGCCTCCACTTGTGGCCTGTCAGGTTTACTCAAATACGCCAACTAAATGTGTTCCAGCAGCGAACCAGCAACAAAAATACACCTTCATTGTTGCGTCAGTTTGTAATCCCAACTACGCTTACATTGACATGTGCAATTTCTTTGCCGTTACACCACAGTGAACCGCCCCACGCTTGGCCGCGCCAGTTTACCTCGTATGAACCCTTTAGTATTGCAGTGTTTATATGCAAGAAATCTTGATCAAGGGGTCGCGCTCAGTTCATAGTGTGATGTTTACTTTCGCCAAACAACATGCTCTACTGAGGTAAGGGTCATAGGATTAAAACTATAATTAAGAATGGAAGTGACAAGACGTAAAAAAATAACATAATTTAATGACTATTAGTGCAAATAAAAAGAATATAGACAAAAACAATAATAAATTTCCTCCCTGAATCTTCCCATGACAGAAATATCTATCAACGTTGAGGAGTCAGACGGATCTCCCCCTTATAAAAAAATTGTGGAACACGGTCGTCCACATTTTAATTCGTTAATTTAAACAAACAAACAAGAACTTACGACTGTTAAAATATGTGCGAGCTGTTTCCATGCAAAAGGTGTGTCAGACCAAAACTAAATACACTACGTTAATCAACACAAGCAAGATATTTACAAACAAAATATATCCCATGTACCATAAGTTAATTTGTCAGATAATAAGAATATTATTCAGTACTCATCCGCTGCCAGTCACCGTCAACGAACATCTGCAGCCATTTCCCTACTTAATGCTGCTTAGCTCGTCTCAAACATCTCGATGGAGTGTTGACAGTTCCAAACTTCTTCCAGGATAAGCGATGTCATCTCTCGTGCTGATGCAAAAAGTTATAGATTAATTCACACTCGAAATCTGTTTACTAAATTCGCCGTTTTAGGTACTTAATTCCCCAGAACAGTCTGTTGGCGAATTGTCGATGATACTGTCCCTACAAAATAGTACTGTGACTATCTATCACACTGAATTTAACACATTTGTATTAATAAAAATCTGTGTCCTCATGACACGCAAAGTACAAGTGCCTACGTCCTCAGACGCGCAAAATGTAATGATAACCTGTGTCTTCCGACGCACAAAATATAATAATCACCTATGTCCTCAGACGCACAAAAGTAATAGTAATGTCTTGGCTCTTCACGCCACTTATAAATGAACTGGCCCTAGGTATCGATAGAGGGGGAAATTATATAAAAATTTCTCACAATAATAGTGGTACAGGAATGAAACAAATATCACTGAACTCGTAAAATTGCGCAGGTCAAGAATATGCCCATTAATCCTAGAATCGATCGTAGAGATGTTGTCTAGCCGATCTCCCGCGTTAATGCTAGCTGTCGCGTGCCCAAGCTAGACTTGGCGCGTTCGTAAGCATTCATCTCTCATTGGTTCCACTTTTTCAATAACTTCGCGGTTTTTATCAGACCTCGGCCTCGTAGGAGTGTCCAGTAGTATCATCAGCCACTCACGTTACTGCATTATATTTTTTCTAGGCGCGAATAGTACAATGAACATACCATAAGCGTGTCTCACCACGCGTCCCTTCTATTTTGAGGTAGCCACCACCTGTCCTTCTGAAACATTGCTAGGGTCTTTCTTTTCACAATGTTAAGGTATTTAGCCTTTTGTCAAACTGCTGCAGGTATGTTCCCACTGTCTCCAACAAATGCTTGAAATTTCCTCATCTTCGTCTGGCTATTTCATGACGCTGGTGGAAATATTAATTAATTGTAGAAATAAAACATCGAATCATTTATCCGTCAGAGGATAAAGGGTTCAATATGTATCTTGAATTTGCTACTGGCAATCATTTGGTGAATGCAATGGACTGTGAGTGTACAACGTTACAAGGATTGAAAATTATATTCTGTCAAGTGAAAAATGATTTCTTTTTATGAACAACTGTCTCTGAGCAGTCAACTTAGGTGATAGGAATTCCCTGTGTAGCGTACTCTACTCAGAATATACCTGAAGACAGATAATTCTATTATTGTAAATTTAGCTTAGCCTATTTCGCTTATGCACCAAACCTTCTAATAACTCTCTCATCTTTGACTTCAATTTCGCCAAGGTTTGTTTGGTCAGCTAACACCAGAGTTTCGAGTTTGGTGCGTCACGTGGAACTTAGAAAATTAGAGGTGAAAGTGCCTGTAATTAATATAACGAGTTTATTGTCTAACTAAACGTATTGTATGCTGTGTTGGGATGGTAACTAAAATAATTTTTAACGTAGAGTCTTCAAATTAATTAATTTTCGCACTATATTAAAATTATTTTTGCAGGTTAAATGACTTGCGAAAGGGTGGGATGTTTCTCTTGTCAGACGTTGATATAAAAGACCATTACAGCCCGTCACTGCTCATCCCGGCCATAGTTGTTACTTACGGTCGGTCAATGGCACATTAACGGCTCTCTTCACTGATCCCATGTCCGATACGCAGGAGGCTTATTAAAACTTAAATCATCGTTCTTAAGATCATTCAGAGAATTGCAAATACCGGAGGATATGGCCTATGGTGTCCGTCGTTGGGAAGATGCTCACGCTCATGATAAAAGCCAATTACGTGGGGAAGTGTTTCATGCACGTTACACTCACGGCAAGTTCTTTTGATAGTAGGCTAATCATTAATTATTATCCCCATCTTATGATCGTAATGTTCCATTCCTTAAACCAACAATCACCTCCACCTCTGTAACTGAGCAACAACTACACCTTTGTATTATACATAGTTACAAGGCTCAACAATTATCCTTGTCACGTATGAATTTAGCAGGTTTTGAACAGAGGCTCCTCAGTAGTTCTGTGTATTGCTTTTGTGTCGCGCCGTGCCTCCAATGTTGGTGTAACCTCTCATAATGTCTTGTTATCCCGGTATGTAGCAAGGCATAGACTATGTGCTGCGTTCCACGACAAAGCCAACACGTGATAACTTCCTAAATGCCATGTTTTCCTATTACCAGGCGTTGCTTGCTCGATACGGGTGTGTGACACTCGATCAGCTTTGGACTTCTTCTTCAGTGAATAGATAATATAAGATGAACAGAGTGGACAAATACAACCAAATTGGAGCTCTGATATTGTGCTGTTTCAAAAATGCCAGTATGATTGCTCAGTTGTATCAGGTACTCTTGATTGCATACGCCAATAAAATCAATTGTAACTGGAGCTAAGATTTGTGGTAGGAGACAACGGTGGCCTTAATTTTGTTTGATACATCTCGGCATTCACCTGGAGTAGAAATTGGAAACCTCGGAACACCAATTCTAGGATGCTCAGGCAGGAATCGAACCCACCTTTTCTAAGTTCGGCCTTACGAGGCCGAGTGAACACCGAACTAGCCTCGGACCAGAATTACATGTGTTTGGTAGAACTGGGAGTCGAACCCGGGCCTTCGGAGTGACAGACAAGAAAGCTGGTCACTACGCCAGCTAATGGACAGACACTTTTATTGCGCTAAAAACGAAAAATATATTTTCGGAAGAAATAAAATATGAATAAATTATGACTTAAATATCAGGAATGATAAGCTTTGAAGTGTCCTCCAAACTTTGCGAGCAGTTCGGGTTGTCAACGAAGACAAATTATTGTTCAGGGAATCTATGATGAAGAATATACAAAATTAGTTGAGTTGTTGCCCCAGTATGTAGTAAGGCCTATGTGTTGCCTTTCACGACCAACCGAACACGAGATAGTGATGACGTGGTGACTTCCTGAATGTCATGTGTTCCTATTCGTTGCTTCCGTGATACGGATGTACATGCGGAAAAGGTAAAATGCCGAATTTTTGGACACGTCAGTTATAGCCAACTAGTGTATCCACGAATACAGTACGATGGACATTTTTTATTTAAACACAATATGTGATAAATGTTCCGGCATAACTCAACAAATTGCAGCGTTTCGCCCCGGTGTACCATTGGGCTCTTCGGTTGGTAAAAGTACACCTCACCAAGACGCTGGCTAGCACACTCTGAGAAGGCCATTGCAAAGACGTATTTGATACATGTGTACCCACGTCACGAGCAACGCCAGCCAGTGCACTACGGGAGTCAAAGCTCCACTCCAAAGCAATGAAAACCTTATATCGGCATTGAATATATAATTTTTGGGAGTCAAAGCTCCACTCCAAAGCAATGAAAACCTTACCTCGGCATTGAATATATAATTTTCCAAAAGAAAAAGTCTCTGAGGCACAAGGAAGGGAAATTTCACGTGGTCTTCATAGATTATCGTGAAGCTTTTGACTTAATAGACGGGAATATCCTCATAAATAAACTTAAAGGGATGCTAGGAAACTCTAACCCCCTAGCGAGAATAGTTGAGATATTCCTAGCATACTACTATACCATTTTAAATGACGGTGTAGTTCTGTCTGAAAAAAATCCGTCTGACAAATGGCGTACTTCAGGACGATCTTACGAGTTCCCTACTTTTTAACATCTTGACAGCTGACATTATGAACACCGTCGAAGACTACCCTACAGTGAAACTTATCATGTACGCCGATGACATGGCACTAGGATCACATTGCATAAGTGACCTGCGTGCCGCTCTTCAGGAACTTAAATTATGGGCTGACGTAAACAGTTTAGTGATCAACAGAGAAAAACCGTGCACATGACTTTTAGAAAAGGAGGCAACCTGGCATTAGATGATCATCTAACTCTGCAAGGTGATATGCTAAGAGTAGTGAATAATGTCTGGTATTTAGGAGTATATCTACAAACGACATTGTCTTCCTACAGGATACACACTCAGGAAAGGGCTTACGGAGCTACGAAAGCCATTCATCAAATTAAAAATATCCGAAAACTTTCTTTGCCCACTGCAATGTCATTATTCAAAGCAGAAATAACTCCAATTGCCTCATACGGGATAGAATTAATATGGGATAAGCTTTCGAGTAGCGATTTCAAACGATTAGAAAGGGAAAGCGAATTAGCAAGGGAAAGCATCTTCTTAGAAGACTGCGATTAATGCTGCCATCTACCGGCCCTTACCAAGCGCATCTCGAACTGCGGCGGAGGAAGAAAAATGGCATCGACCCTGATTTTTATAGCACTAGCGCAATGGACTGAGGCAGGACAGGATCTAAGACATGTGGTAACGATACTTGCAACTCATGGTTCTCACCATAAGATTTGCTTAACTCAATGTTTTCACCAGCCTGGTGATGATTGTGTGTCTTCGTTGTATAACAAGAGGTGTGACCGTTATCACTTAACTAAGTGTGCAAAAATAACTACTGTATGGCGCGCCTCTCTCGGAAGTGATGGGCTCCATCTCTGCAACGCTGTAGAGCTTTTCCCGGAGCGGCTAGCTAGTGAACCATGTGTTATTTCCCCGTAAAAATACAAACCGATCTAAAATAAGTGAATTAATTTACGTATTTCACAGTCATACAGCATAACGTTTTGATGTATAAGGATTGCAACGCAACCAAGAACTACATTTTCCAACCACCCCGAGCCGAGAAAAAGTTACCTTACAAAAATGATACCAACTTTGTTTCTTGGACACACAAAATTTTGAAATTAATAAACCAGTTATACGACATTCCAATGTATATTGTGTTAAAATTTGGATTTGATCTGATGACAGGTTTTTGAGAAAATAAATCTTAAATGTGACGCATGGGTGAAACATGCTTAAAAACGTGCACTTTTTGTATTCCAACTGCGATAAAAAATACTAAAATATAAATTAAAAAATCCAAAGCTACATGAACTAACGTGAAATAGAACGACTAAAATGATGATGTTGGATTTTATGTAGGTCTATTGGTTACTTCACAAACAACCTTCAAACTCGAGGGCACATAATACTTTGGTTGACAGTAAATCCATCAGAGACTACGGTGAAAACTAAATAGCGTCATACATTGTATGATCAAATTGAATAGCTTCTTTTGTGGTGTTCAAGGAGAGAGGAACGTGCGTGTTCCGTATCGGCTGCGAAACCTCGAGTGAAGAAGATGAAGGCGAGCAGCACGAGTCGCCCAGACACTTGAGGAACAGGAATAAGCAAGAGGTTATGCACGTTTAAAGGCGGCGCAAAAACAGCAATAGCCAATCATTAGAATCGACCATAGTGTTCTAACATTACACATGGCCGGAATTCTGCATATTTGTTGCCGCAATGGAGAGAAAATGGACGGACTCAAACCTGGAGCTACCACATATATTAACAAGGTCGGCTATATGCCTACATGGGTTTCATCACGTTACCAGGTAGTAAAAATGATTGGTTGCCAGTGCACTCCATGTGGTGAGAGGTGTGAGCGCTATCACATTGAAAAATACAAGCAATTCTGTGAGAACTAAATAGCCTATTTTCATATACCCCACTAGTCATTTCTACTAAAACTTTCCTGCCTATTAAAAGGATTTTCCATGTGATAGACCCTATGTTAAATAACTTTTCGTTCACGACCTATGTCTCCACCAACACCATTACAATGAGACGTTATGTGCTAGTTTTTTTTTAGCGTATGGCTTTTAGTGCCGGGAGTGTCCGAGGACATGTTCGGCTCGCCAGTTTTGTAGCTGCTTCGAGACGGACACCCAATGGGTGAGCTACAAGTACCTTTGGGGAGGAAAGTGGGAATGGAAGGTCGAGGAGTTGGAAGGTTAGCGGCTGTGGCCTATAGTTAGGGACCAACCACGGCATTTGCCTGGAATGAAGATGGGAAACCACAGAAGACCATCTTCAAGGTTGCCAGCGGGGGGATTCGAACCTCCTCGCTTCCCGGATGTGAGTGACTGCCAGCAGTCATGCCGTAACGACCACGGCTAACTCACCCGGTTATGTGCTAGATTATAATAGCTTTCAATATCGGTGATTTGAGACTCGGGGCGATAACCTAGATGTTGGGCCCCTTAAAACAACAATTATCATCATTATCATGGATATAAAACTCCTCCCGCAAGATGGTATCTTTCTGTAACAAACCACAGGAATTAATTTGTAGAAAAGTCAAATGCACGCCTATGATTAACAAAAGTAAGCTACGTAATTTAGTGGCCATTAGATAATTATTGTTATCATTAGGGGCCAGACATTTATGCACTAAAACAATTAAAATATGTACATAACAAAACAATAAGCCAACCGTATTCACTCTTATTTCCCTCATTTGCCGTAATATGTGCTGCCCTTTTTGCATGTTGTTCTAGTTGAAATTTCTTTTCACATTTCACTTCCTTCGAGCATATTTGACAATAGACGGCAACGCGATCAATTAAATATCAATATTTTCAAATTTTAACTCTCAACTTCCTTGATTTTTCCAGATTCAAATTGAAAAATGAAAACATGTACTTTTGTTTTCTTAATGTAGGCTACGTCAATGATCTTAGTTAATTATTTCACGTCATTATTCTTTAAAAAATGTGTAAAAAATGTACATTTAATTTTTTTGTCTATTTTATTTAGGAGTGACAAGATAAAATTGCTTCGGTTGTTTTTATTTACGGTAATAAAACTGTTTAATATAATACTTTTTTATTTTGTTTTTTATTTTGTCAATTTACCGTCTAGGTTGGTAGTTCCCACGGACTCAGCGAGGGAACTCACCACTACCGCTTCTATGGGCAGTGTGCTGGAGCTTGGAACATCTGGTCAGGTTGGATACAACTGGGGAGGTGTGATCAGTGATCAGGCGGCCTCACCTGCAAAGTGAACAGGGGCCTCATGAGGGATGGGCAGGGATGGAAGACTGGGATGGATAGGCTAGGAAGAGGGAAGGAGGCGGCCGTGGTCTTATTAAAATAATAAAACTGCTTTTTATTATTACACTTTACTTCAAATTAAAATTAGGCATACAATATAAATGAAAAGGGGGCGATAGGTGTTAGTCGACCTTCAGGAAGGGGAGATGGGCCAGTAAAAGTTGGGAACCACTGGTCTAAACCTTCCATGCGGACCAATCCCAATTATATCTCGACTATATTCATTCTTTCATTATCTCGTATGCTGCGGTTGGTTTCTTTCAGGAAGGACAACAGTCCGTAAAAGTCTCATCTCACCTCATCAGTGGCGTAACTAGGATTTGCCTCTGGAGGGGGATGATCGGAGTCAAATCTGAACCAATTGCCCTTTTGGTTTTGTGTTTGGTTTCTTTTCTACTTTTTTTTTTTTTTTGCTTTGGATATGTTGTTTGTTTTTGCTTTTGTTTCTACATTTTGATTTGTGCTTTGAGTTATTTGGTTTTGAGTTACTTTCTGCTTTTGATTTTGTTTTTGAATTTTACATCTTTTTATTGTTTTGTGTTATACTGCCTTTCTTTTGCTTTTGAATTTAGCCTTTAGCATTGCGTTTTTGTTTTTGTTTTCCGCTATTGTTTTTGATTTTAAAATTTGCTTTTTGTTTTGTGTTTTATTTTGGTTTTATGTTTTGTTTCGCTTTCTGCTTTTTGATTTCTGTTTTGGTCATGTGTTTGATTTTGCTTCTTGCTTTGTACGGGGGGGGGGGGTGCAAAATAAAACAATTGAAAATCCACAGCCTGCTTCCAGTCTCCGACCGGGTCAGGAATGGAATGAATGAAGCCCCCATCTAGCGGCGAGGATATGAACTGTGCCGGCTGCCGAGGCCTGACGCACTCCTCTGGGGCAATGATTAAATGAATGGCAGATGAAATGAAATGATAGTGGAGAGTGTTGCTGGAATGAAATTCTGACAGGGAAAACCGGAGTACCCGGAGAAAAACCTGTCTGCCTCCGTTTTGTCCAGCACAGATCTCACATGGAGTGACCGGGATTTGATCCACGGACCCAGCGGTGAGAGGCCGGCGTGCTGCCGCCTAAGCCACGGAGGCTTCGCAAAATAAAACAATTAATGAAAGCAAATCTACAAGTTTTCATATTTGATCTCGATAGCATTTGATATGTTTTATTTGCACTCTCAATGTGTAAAAGCTCGGAAAGGAACAGTTTTGATAGGACTAACACCAAATATTTTACACAAGTAAAGAGAAGTTTTCTCAAATTAGTAAGTATAAACGTAGGCCAACATAATCCAGTCGTTTGTAATCAATCGGAATTTTTTTCAAAATACATTTCTCAACAAATTACGTTCTTTTTAGAATTATTTGGATCTGGTGGGAGATTCATCCCCCTAATCACCCCCTGTAACTACGACACTGCATCTTCGACCCCTGTAGATAAGGTAAAATTTAATATATGACGAGACACTGCTGGGCTATTTGATGGTGAACCGAGTGAGGAAGCAAAGCACAGCGGTGGAGAACTAGAAGTCTCTTTGCTATCAGGAGAACAAGAAACAGCAAGAGCCACTATCACACTAAAATATGTAATGGCGGCCACTCAAATGTTATTATTATTATTATTATTTATTTACCATAAATCGTACACGAAGTATGGAAGGCCTAGTGAAAAAGGGCAAGCCCCACATACATATTTCATGCTTCACAGGCACAGCTTACATCTACATTTGTTTTAACAATATTTACAAGTTTTACAAAGATATGTACAGTATTTACATATTTAGAATATTGACATAGTACATTTTCCTGTTCACTCACTCTCTCACGCACGCACTTTCATAACCTCGATCACGCGATACATACATACATTCATTCCATTCAGATACTCAACATTCAGCGAGACAATCAATCACTCATACATACGTTTATTTATACAATGTACTTTTTTACGTACGGCTTGAATTTCCTAAGAGGCAAGATCTTGGCCTCCCCTGGCAGTGCGTTCCATAGCCGCGCAGAGCGGCCGTAGAAACCTGTCAGGTAAGCATTGCTACGTGCGAAGGGCGGAACGAGAGTTACACCTCGTCCTCTCCGAACTGAGCGATATGCCAATGACAGTCGGCAAAAAGGGTCAATATTAATGGAACCTGTAAGGGATTTTTTAAGAAAAATTAGATCAATTCGTTTGGCTGTTGCCTCTATAGATGGAAATTTTGACAAAGGGGAAGGGGAATAACGAGCTATTAGCCTTTCTGCGCGGCGCTGTACACGCTGGAGCTTGTTCATGTTTTCCGCTGTAGTGGGATGCCAAGCAGGTAAGCCGTACGTTAATATCGGACGGACCATGCATGTGTAAGCCATCCTGAAGGCTCTAGGTTTACAACCTCTCATGTTCCTGTACAAGAAACCCAGAACTTTGGTGGCCTTACATCTTGCCTCTTCACTTTGAATGTTCCAATTCAGGGTGTCGGAGATTGTTACCCCTAATAGCTTTAAGTTTGTGCACAGTGGAATGACACTGTTCATAATTTTGTATTCATTCTCAATGGGTTTTTGTGACCTGGTTATTCTTATGTATTTACATTTTTGTACATTTATATTTAAATTATTCACAGAACACCACAGCGATAAGTTGTCCAGATCTGATTTAAGACAGAGGGAATCTTCTTCACATTTAATGCCCCTGTATAGCACGGTGTCATCTGCATATAGTGACATTGATGAGGTGACACAGCCAGGAAGATCGAGCACATATATAGTGAAGAGAAGAGGTCCGATCACAGAGCCCTGAATCACTCCAGAAGTAACTTGAGCAGCCTGCGATCGAGCTCCTCCGTACACCACACACTGTGTTCGACCCTCTAGGAATGACCTCACCCATGCAAGTAAGCTACCCCGTATGTTAAGCTGCTGTAGCTTTAATTAAATTACGACCAACCTAATCATGTGATCTCTACCAAATTTTGCAACATTTTACCTTTGCTTATGAAGAATCTTTTGACTGAACTACAAGGTCATCGGCCCAATAATTTGTGGATGGTGGCCATGTATGTGTGCAAATCGATTCCCCCTATCTATTCAAACACGGTGAAACCGAATAGAACGAAATTCGGTACAGAGGCTGCACTAGCAAAGGGCACCTCAGTGTCATGTTATATATTGCCGCCATATTGACGGATACGTAATGGCGGCCACCCAAATGTCAAAAGCTTAAATCAAATTACGATCAAACTAATCATCTGAGCTCTACTAAATTTTGCAACAACATACCTTTATGTGAGATGCGTTCTTTGACCAAGCTACACGGTCATCAGTCTAAGAGTTTGCATATGGCGACCATGCATGTGTGCAAATGGATTCCCCCTATCAATTCAATCACGGCAAAACCGAATTCAACGAAATATGGTACAGAGGTAGCACTAGCAAAGGGCACCTCAGTGTCATGTTTTATATCGCCGCCATCTTGACGGGAACGGAATGGCGGCCACCCAAATGTTAAAAGCTTAAATCAAATTAGGACCAACCTAATCATTTGATCTCTACCAAATTTTGAAACAACATACCCTTTTGTGGGAAGCATATTTTGACTGATCTACAAGGTCATCTGCCCAATAGTTTGCAGGTAGTGCCCATGTATGTGTGCAAATCGATTCACCATATCAATTCAAACACTGTGAAACCGAATTGTATGACTTTTGTACAGAGTTAGCACTAGCAAAGGGAATCCCATATTCATGTTTAATATCCTTATAACACGTTGTATTTCAACAAGCTACTACAACGACATTCAATTAGGCTATACTCCTTGAAAAGGACAAAGAGTTATAACAATACCCATACATTTAGGAGAAAGTAGGCTATATGTTCTTTACTGAAAATCTTGTTGTTTGTTTTTTTCATAAAATGAAAATAGACTAAAAACGTTGCTGCAGTACAATGGATTTCAAACTCATAGGCTATTAAATCTGCCAGTATTGCACGAGGTATTGTAAGTTATGGGACGATATACCGTCAGTGGTGGCTACGCTCGCTAAATCGCAGCGTTAGGTCATGGGGCCAAGCTCTCTGCTGACCTGGTATACGCGTGGGTCCAAACCCCACGCTTAAAGAAAAATGAACCGTATACTAAATCTACTGTACTGCAGGAGTGCATACAGTAAATACATGAAATAACAAGTAGTTCCGTGGAGAACTACACAGCCTATTTTCATACATCCTACTTATGTTAATTGCCTCTATCAAAATACAAAATTTCAGTTTGATTGTTGTGATAGATTCGTAGATATTGAGAACTGTCTAAATATTTCAGATGGTCGCCAGGTTGGACTTTTATTTATGTACTACTATATGAAGATTATTGTGTACGTGTGGTATTCAAACTTCAATCGCATGATTAGGGCACAAGATATATTACACCAATATCCTCTTTACAATAAAAAAATGTTTTTATACGATGATGTCCTTACACTCTTTGATTCATGTTTTGGCTCTGCGAGCCTTCTTCAGTCAAACAAATTAATGATTCTCATATGATGTGTTGATCATGTTAAGTAACTTAAAAAAAATGCAATCGTCAACGTTATTTAAAAATGGCCATAAAATGCTTAAAGAATTCGACTATGTTCAAGGTCATTTAGGGCCCTTCGTCGTTGAAATCCCATCAGCAGCAGTCTCTATGCTACCGGGAGAACAGGAAACAGCAGGAGGCATATCAAACACAGATTATTTATTTATTTTTCAATTATTTTTTTATTAAGAACACTCTACCCCGTTTATGCAGTAACAGTACAAAACATTCCGATAACCATATCAAGTAAATCTTAAGTGTGGTTAATAATAATAATATTCGTCTAATAATAATAATAATTTTCTTTTTTTCTTTTTTCGTCTTTTCCCAATTAAATTAATTGGGGTCGCCGGAGCCAACCAGGCTCATATTGGTTTTGGACGGAGATTTAAGGCCGGATGCCCTTCCTGACGCCACGTGATTTTTCAGGTGAAAATTCCACCCCGCTGTCACAGGGATTCGAACCGCGAACGTCCGGGTGAAAAACGAGCAGCTAAGCCATTGCGCCATCACGGTGTCCCGACAATGACAATTTTAATATTAATAATAGTCTAATAATAATAATTATTATTAAAATATCATATATACACACATCAAAAAAAGTTTTGCATCACCTCGGTTCCAAGAGTTCCGGAACCGTTAAATACAAAGGGAATAGAGATCAACACAAACAACATTTCAGCTCGTTTTATTGCTCATGAGACCCACACATTGCATGTTGTACCATCATACAGCTAGACTTTCAGCATTTGTGGTCCAGATTGCAGTACACACCACTACCTCTAATACCCAGTAGCACGTCATCTTGCATTGATGCATGCCTGTATTCGCCGTGGCATACTATCCACAAGTTCATCAAGACACTGTTGGTCCAAATTGTCCCACTCCTCAACGACAATTCGGCGTAAATCTCTCAGAGTGGTTGGTGGGTCAAGACGTCCATAAACAGCCCTTTTCAACATATCCCAGGCATGTTCGATAGGGTTCATGTCTGGCGAACATGCTGGCCACTGTAGTCGAGCGATGTCGTTATCTTGAAGGAACGCATTCACAAGATGTGCACGATGAGGTCGAGAATTGTCGTCCATGAAGACAAATGCCTCTCCAATATTCTGCCGATATGGTTGCACTATGGGTCGGAGGATGTCATTCAGGTATCGTAAAGCCGTTTCGGAGCCTTCCATGACCACCAGTGGCGTACGTCGGCCCCACATAATGCCACCCCAAAACATCAGGGAACCACCACCTTGCTGCACTCGCTGGACAGTGTGTCTAAGACGTTCAGCCTGACCAGGGTGCCTCCAAACACGTCTCCGACGATTGTCTGGTTGAAGGCATATGCGACACTCATCGGTGAAGAGAACGTGATGCCAATTCCGTGGGGTCCATTCAGCATGTTGTTGGGCCCATCTGTACCGCGCTGCATGGTTTCGGGGTTGCAAAGCTGGACCTCGCCATGGACGTCGGGAGTGAAGTTGCGCATCATGCAGCCTATTGCGCACAGTTTGAGTTGAAACACGACGTCCTGTGGCTGAACGAAACGCATTATTCAAAATGGTGGCATTGCTGTCAGGGTTCCTCCGAGCGGCAATCCGTAAGTAGCGGTCATCCACTACAGTAGTAGCCCTTGGGCGGCCTGAGCGAGGCCTGTCATCGACAGTTCCTGTATCTCTGTACCTCCTCCATGTCCGAACAACATCGCTTTGGTTCACTCTGAGACGCCTGGAAACTTCCCTTGTTGAGAGCCCTTCTTGACACAAAGTAACAATGCGGACGCGATCGAACTGCGGTATTGACCTTCTAGGCATGGTAGAACTACAGACAACATGAGCAGCGTACCTTCGTCCTGGTGGAATGACTGGAACTGATCGGCTGTCGTACCCCCTCCGTCTAATAGGCCCTGCTCATGCATGGTTGTTTACATCTTTGAGCAGTTTTAGTGACATCTATGAACAGTCAAAGGGACTGTATCTTGGATACAATATACACAGTCAACGTCTATATGCCGGAGATCTGGGAACCGAGGTGATGCAAAACTTTTTTTGATGTGTGTATTATTTCAGTAGTAGCCTATAGATCCCTCCTGCGGCGCTCACAAGCGACCGCCCCGTGACAAATGAGCATTCAAATGAAAGACAATAGGCATTAGCAGTGACGAATTGCTTTCTAATTTAATAAATATCTATAACTTCTTTATGGAATGACTTTAAAAAGATGTACGGAGTGTGCGATTTGCAGATACTGTCGCTGTATGAAAATACGCTCCATAGTTGCTGTCCACTTGCTGTGACGCCTGTTTTAATCCTTCAGTATGCCTTCCTTCGGAGGGGAAGTAAAGCCGGCGGTCCCATGTCATAGATTTATGGCATGTAAAAGATCCTTTCACAGACTAAACTTGTGTAAAGCATAATTTGTTAGGTTAGATTTCGTCAGAACGCTCTATCCAAGTTCCAACGTTCACCACTAGGTATCATTGATATCTGGTGGCGAAAGTTGGAACTACTGTACTTGAAATTGAACGGAACTTGTAGCTCGCCCTTTAGGGTGTCCGCTGGAAGTAGCTACAGACTCAGGCGAGCCGAACATGTCCTCGGACAGGACACTCCCGCCACTAAAAGCCATACGATAAATAAATAAATAAATAAATATGTCATTTTAACATTCTGAGGTATTTCCTTTATCATTTTGCATGAATTCAGAAACAGTAAATCAAAGGAATGAGTAGCCTACTCAAATCGTATAATTTCATAAATATCGAATAACCGGTGAGTGTTACGGCTATGCTGGATTTGCAAATTCTGATGATCTAACATGCTGCAATTATGAGTTGTTTTCTAACAGCTTAAAACTATTAAATGTTAATTCTTTTACAGGTTTTTCTTCTGCATTCAAATTTCATAAATATCGATTTTTGTAAGGTGTGGGATTTGCAAATGGGCTACTGTTGCTGTAACATGCTGTAAATCATACTAAAAGGCTATATAAAAATGAGACGGTGTGTGTCAGTCTGTCTGTCTGTGTGTTACTCAATAACGCAAGAACCACTGGTCCGATTTAAATGAACTTTTGCATGGATGTAGCTGATTTACCAGGTTTACATATAGGATACTTTTGTTTTCGAAATTTTGCACTATTAAAAAATAAAAAATGGAGAACATTTCAGTTGCGTCACTACACCCTTTGGTTTCAAAATTGCATATTTCCATTTCAAATAAAAAGAGAACGCTAAGAAATAGCAAATTTTGATGGCACACACGAGCTTTAACATTTAATTTTCTATCCGAAAGGTCCTGATCACTTTTCATGTATTTCCAACGGTTAGCGAGTAAAACCTAAATTTGTGCAATAAAACACGGTCGACACCGAGCAGTGCAGTAGGCCTATATCTCTATATACAAAACAAGATGTTCGGGAAAGAACATATAGCCTACTTTCTCCTAAATGTATGGGTATAGTTATAACTCTCTGTCCTTATCATCTCCTAATTTCTTCCTATTTGAAGTGCAAATTGGCACACAGGATTTGAACAGTGGCGTTCAAACCATAGTTTATAATTTACCCCAGCATTTTGCAATTTCATCAGCAAACACTCCAAACACCGACTACTTACAATAATTGAAACTTCGTTGCTCTAATAAGGCCCATCTACAATGCGCAGTCGGCAGTCCGTAGTTGGTAGTCCTCGGTCGGCAGTCGCGATCGACTCCGTGTATACTATAGGCACCATACACAACATAAAGTTACAGTTGGTAACTGGCAGTTGGCAGTCGCGAATTTTATCCTTGACTGCCAACTACCCAACTGCAGCAATGTAATAGCCAATCAGAGCAGATCAGAAACTGACGTCACGTTGTTGTTCTGAGTCATGTACGAATGATATAGGACTAAGTGAAGTAACTTCGCAACCCGTTAATTTATAGGCTAATCTTAAATACACGGTATAACAAAATAATCCATCTCCAAATCATCCATATTGCAAGTTTTGAGGTTATCAACAACGCCTCTGTGCACAAGGAATAAACAAATGTTACTGTATTATTACTCCTAGCAGTTGTTAAGACTGGGTTCACTAACTGGCCGGTATAGAGCGCTGCTCGAATCTATAGTTTCTGCATAGTACGACTGAAGACTTGTAGATGTCACTCCGGTGGAGAATGTCTTTTTTTTATATATAATTTCCATTGCAAAAAGCACCATATAACGCTTTATTTTATAACGTCTCAGTACTCAAGAAACAATAAATATAAAAAAATCAAGCAAAAAAGTTCTACTTTGATAGGATTTGAACCCCGGCCAGCCACATGAGAGACGGGAGCTCTAACCACACAGCCAATCGTACACTCATAACTAGCGCGTTATCGATCAAATACATATAACGTACTGTATTAGCAAATAATCACTTGGACTGAAGATTTCTTCACTGGAGTATATTTCAAACCGAGTTCATTTCATATTAAGTTCATATAATTTTTATCAGTAGGTTATATTGCATGCAACATACTGAAATTAGTAAAATATAGGTCAGAACGAGAGATCAACTGCCATCTTGTCAAATAGCCGAGACGATTCAGATTTTTAAAGTCACTTCTAGATTATAATATTACAATATAAACTTTTAATTTCGAACGAACCACGTCGCTTAGAACAGATTAAACGATTCTTGGTTCGATAATCGGAATAAACGAATGTTACTGTATTATTACTCCTAGCAGTCGTTAAGACTGGGTTCACTAACTGGCCGGTATAGAGCGCTGCTCGAATCTATAGTTTCTGCATAGTACAACTGAAGGCTTTTAGATGTCACTCCGGTGGAGAATGTCGTTTTTAACCTACTTTCGAATTTTGCAAAAAATGAAAGTAGACTTATGAGATCAACACAGGGCGAAAAAAGTGAGTCTGTCTGTGTGTGTGTATGTGTGTGTGTGAGTCTGTGTGTGTGTGTGTATGTGTGTGTGTGAGTCTGTGTGTGTGTGTGTGTCTGTGTGTGTGTGAGTGTGTGTACTCTGAATGTCTGTCCCCCCCTATCAATTCGAACACGGTGAAACCGAATTGAACGAAATTTGGTACAGAGGTAGCACTAGTAAAGAACACCCCAGTGTCATACTTTATATCGCCGCCATCTTTACCAAAACAGAATGGCGGCCACTCAAATGTTCAAAACGTAAAATCAAATTACGGCTAAACTAATCATCCGATCTCTACCAAATTTGGTGACAACATACCTTTATATAGGACGCGTCTTTCACCCAAAATTCAAGGTCATCGGCCATGCCATTTCAGGATGGCGGCCGTGTGAATTATGCAACCATTTTAATAAATAGCTTAAGACCCACCAATTCCGATTATCGAGCCTAGGGGGGTTTAAGCTATCCTGAAGGTCGTGATCCGTTATTTATTATAATTTAATATTATAATATTATACAGTATGAGTGGCTTAAAAGAGCTGAGCCGTCTCTGCCACACGACAAGATGGCAGCTGTCCTCATGTGCCTTCTTATATTTCAGTAGTTTTAGTATGTTGTATGTGATATACCGTACTGATACAATAATATAAACTTTGTATGAAATGATCTTTAATGAAGATGTACTGCAGTGAAGAAATCGTTTATTTAAAGTCATTATTTGCCAACAGTTTGTATCTAATATGTCAGTTAAGAACACCTGACGTCATGGATACGGTTAGCTCTGGGCTAGCATGTTAGTCTGACACGCAGTTGACTGGGGATCGAATACTGCTACAGTTAGGTTTTTTTTTCTTGAATTCTTTTACAAATGATGTGCACGAGCTTTTCCCACAGATACTGAATAAAATGTCATTTAGCTCAAAGGAGAGGATAAAGTATACACTCGTATATTAATAAATACACAGTCCCAGCATCGCACATAAACAGAAGACATTAGAAAAAGGAGAATAGAAGAACTAGATACACGTTGTCATTAACCACAGCCTTCTTAATGCCTCTGTACGGTGCTGTCCTCTTGTGGGTTATGTGGGTAATATTGTTCCAAACATAACGCTGTGAAAATGCCTGAGCTGGCCTCCTGAAGTATGGCAATTTTGTAATACTGGTAGTTCAACTATTAGCCAGGATCGCGCTCCGAATACCTTTAAACACTGCCAGCTGGATCGCCTCCCTCTTGGCTACTTTAAACTGCCTACTCATTCAACACCCATAGAACACTGCCATCGTAGTACATTACGATGGCAGTGCATAGACGTACAAGATAAAGATTAATTCACTGATAGGTCGCAGCACCACCTACTGTGATTGGGGCGGAAGATGATTGGGGCGGAAGATTCTTAATTTTGCAGGCTGGCTTAATATAGAGATTAACGGACGTGAATGCATTACAATAAGTTAGTAGTTTTGTTATTCAATCATCATAAAGTATATAATATTGATCTTGACACTTACTGGCTTATTATCAATATAAAAGAAAACAAACAATACATTGTGGTTGGGGTGATTGTTTTAGGGATGAGGACAAAGTGTCATAAAGATACCCATACATTTAGGAGAAAGTAGGCTATATGTTCTTTGCTGAACATCTTGTTTTTTAATATATAATTTCCATTGCAAAAAGCACCATATAACGCTTTATTTTATAACGTCTCAGTACTCAAGAAACAATAAATATTAAACAAATCAAGCAAAAAAGTTCTACTTTGATAGGATTTGAACCCCGGCCAGCCACATGAGAGACGGGAGCTCTAACCACACAGCCAATCGTACACTCATAACTAACGCGTTATCGATCAAATACATATAACGTACTGTATTAGCAAATAATCACTTGGACTGAAGATTTCTTCACTGGAGTATATTTCAAACCGAGTTCATTTCATATTAAGTTCATATAATTTTTATCAGTAGGTTATATTGCATGCAACATACTGAAATTAGTAAAATATAGGTCAGAACGAGAGATCAGCTGCCATCTTGTCAAATAGCCGAGACGATTCAGATTTTTAAAGTCACTTCTAGATTATAATATTACAATATAAACTTTTAATTTCGAACGAACCACGTCGCTTAGAACAGATTAAACGATTCTTGGTTCGATAATCGGAACTGGTGGGTCCCATGTTATGGATTATAAATTTTGCATAATTCACACGGCCGCCATCCTGAAATGGTACGTATGATGACCTTGTAGTTTGGGCACAAGACGCGGCCCATATGGAGGTAGGTTGTTATCAAATTTGGTAAAGATCTGATTATTAGTTTGGTCGTAATGCATTATTAAGTTTTGACCATTCGATTGGCCACCATTACCTTTTGGTAAAGATGGCGGCAATATAAAACATGACACTGAGGTGCCCTTTGCCAGTGCTACCTCTGTACCAAATTTCGTTCAATTCGGTTTAACCGTGTTCGAATTGATAGGGGAGGACAGACATTCAGAGTACACACACTCACACACACACACACACACACACACACACACACAGACTCACCCACACACATACACACACGCAGACAGACACACAATTTTTGGCCTGTGTTGATCTCATAAGTCTCCTTTCATTTTTTGCAAAAATCGAAAGTAGGCTAAAAATGAAAGTTTGTCTGTTTCTTTTCTGAATTTCCGCGAAAATTTGAGTTATTTACGCGTTTCAGACTGTTTTATGATGGATGCGTGCGAACATATTTTTTGTCTGTCTGTCTGTTTGTCTGTGGGCAACTTTGTTCCCTTATACCTCGAGAACGGCTGGGTGTATCAACGTAAAATTTGGTACAGATAGGCCTATCCATCAGAGGCACAACACTAATCATTTATGCAACTCTTCTCCATACCTGTCATAAAAGGGGGCCTACCCCCTTAAAATACATGCTGAAATAGGCGTAGGAGGACGAGACAAAGACCATTTTCAGCCCCTCAATGTGAGAGACAAAACTCGGGGTCCCTAAAGGTCCCCGAAAACCACATTTTAAGGCCCTAACACCAACCGTGTTTGTGATATTCCCAGAAAACTAATTTCATTTAATAAACTAATGAACGAATGCAAGCCGGTAACCATGGCAACAGATTCCCAGTGGTCCATCTATTGCTGTAAGACGCAATGCAATTCCATTAATTACATTAGCGTGAAAGTCTTCAAACGGCTAGAAGGTTATCACGGATCCAAATTAAGCTGTAAAATTCATCAATACGTATAATGCACTTAAGGGGGTCAAGGGGTACTCTAGAATTTTTTCACGCGATTTACACTTGCGGGTGTGGTAGGGCAGGTCTATTAGATTCCTATCCCTATATTATACTATTATTATTAGTATTATATTATGGCGTAGCTTACAACGACGAGACAAAGCCCCTCGGTGCCAGAAACAAAACTCGGGGGCCCTAAAGGGCCCTTGAAAACTACACTATAAGGCTCTAAATCCTACAGTTTCTGAAATATTCCCAGAAAACTAATTTAATTTAATTTAACAAACTAATGAAGGAATGCAAATCGGTAACCATGACAACAATAGGCTATCTCAAGGGGTGGCATCCAACTTTCCATCTATTTCTGTAAAAAACAATGTCTCTCAATTTATTACATTTCTGTGAAAGTTTGCAAATGGCTATAAGGTTATCACGGAACCAACGTAGACTGTATAATTCATCAATGCAATTAAGCGGGTCAAGGGGTAACCTAGAATTTTTCCATGCAATTTTCAAGCGCGACATGTAGTACAGAAGGTATTTTATACCTCCAAACAGCAACAATTTCAAAAATTCCTGAATTGAATCAGCATTTTTTCCGGCTTTTAGGAATTTGGGCATATTGAGGCTAAAGAACCTGAATTTTCATGCACGACAAGCCTTTATAATTTATGAAAGTGGTCATCCTGTGTATGGGAACCTAACACAACGTAGAAGGTCAGTTTTTATATGACGTGTATTGCGTTTCGTCTACACGGCTTTCAATTCTATTTCACGTCAGGAAGTAGCCTACACGTTAGGTGAATTTAGCTTGAAAGCACTATTTTTTTCTTTCGACATACGGGTTCAACGTAAGGATGATTTTGTTTGATACTGTGTGGTAGATATGCCCATATTTGGATATCTGGGTGATATGTTGTAGACAATAGAATTGTCTGTCTGTCTTTCTGTGTATCTTTATGAAGGCTACGCCTATACCTCGTGTTCGGATGCTTGGTGCATCGTAAAATTGTTATGGTAACCATGAGAGTCAATACACCAATCAATCATAAAACTCTTCACCGTACTTTTCATACAGTAGAAATGTGGATGTAGGGAAAAACTTCACAAATTACATGCTAAAATCGGCGAAATATAAAAATTATTCTAGAAGGACGACCAAAACATATGTCGCGCTTCTCAATGTGAGACACAAAATTCGGGAGTCTATAGTCTAAAGGGACTCTGAAAACCACATTTTAAGGACCTTAATTAGGAGTGTGTGTGATATTCCCAGAAAACTAACTTCGTTCTGATAAACTTATGAAGGAATGACAAACCGCTAACCATTGCAACAGTAGCTCAATTGATCATGTCTGGTGTTAACACCGAACACCGTTCGATGAACGGGTACTTCTGCTAGTAATGTTCTATAATCATTTGGTTGAAATAAAAACATAACAACCTTTCTCCTTAAATCTGTCATTATAAACCTATTGGGAAAAGTGTGGTTTATGAACATGCGATATTTCTCGCACTGGTCCCCAAGTAGCCTATGTTATTATTACGACTTCGCCCTGTAGTAGTGAGCACATCTCAACAACTGGCAAACCTGATGAAGCCGTGTGGCCAACCTAACGGCAATTTTGCAAATGCCTGGGTATTCCCGCACTCGGCAAACAAGTAGGTTCGAACTCCACCAGCGGCCGTCCTTGAGATGGCCTTTGGTGTTTTAGATTTTCCCTTCTAAAACATGATGCACGGTCTAATCCTTCCAGGTCGACCAATCCCATTTTAATCTATAGGCCTATTCGTTATCTTATAACTCGTATGCTGCGGTTGGTTTCTCTTTGGAAGGACATCAGTCCGTTAAAGTCTCATCTCACCTCATCAGTGGCGTACCTAGGATTTGCTTCTGGAGGGGGATGTGCGAAGTCAAAACTGAACTAATTGCTCTTTTGGTTTAGTGTTTGTTTTTTTCTACAATTTTATTTCGTTGTGTTTTTTGTCTTGTTTGTTTTCTGATTTTGCTTTTGCATTTAGCTTTTTGCGTTGAGTTATTTTGGTTGTGTGTTAGTTTTCTGCTTTTGATTATGTTTTTGAATTATACTTTTTGATTTTTTTTGTTTGTTTGATGTTTTTCTGACTGTGTTTTGTGTTTGTTTTCTGCTTTTGTAGGCCTATTACTTTTTAAATGTTGCTTCTCGCTTTGTGATTTATTTTGGTCTTATCTTGTTTTCTGCTTTTGTTTTTGTTTTTGCTTTTTGCATTTGGTCATGTGTTTGTTTTTGCTTTTTGCTTCTTGGTGCGGGGAACGCAAAACAAAACAATTAATGAAAGCAAATCTACACGTTTTCATGTTTGATCTCGATAGCATTTGATAGCCTATATTTGCACCTCTCTATGTAGGTACAAAGCTCGGAGTTGAACAGTTATGGTAGGACCGACGTCAAATATTTTACACAAGTAAAGGGAAATTTACTGAAATTAGTAAGTATAAACGTAGTCGTTTGTCATCATCAATCAATCCGAAAATCAGCTATTTTCAAAATAAAATTCTCATCAAATTACGTTTTCTTTAAATTATTTGGATCTGGGAGGGATTGATCCCCCTGATCACCTCCCGTAGTTACGCCACTGCACCTCATCTTCAATCCCGTAAAAATGTTTGTTGCCTTGATGGTCGTCAAGTGAGGAAGTAGCGGCGGAGCAGCAAAAGTCTCTTTGCTACCAGGAGAACAAGAAATAGCAAGAGCCAATATCACACTAAAAGATTATATTTTTTATTTATTTATTTATTTATTTATTTATTTATGGGCATCTTAAGAGTAGTTAATAATAATAATAATAATAATAATAATAATAATAATAATAATAATAATGATAATTTTATTTCTATCTTTCTTCGGGGTTTCCCAATTAACTGCGGTCGCAGGACCCTATCAGGCTCATTTTGGATTTGGCCGCAGATTCAGTCCGGATGCCATTCCTGACGCCAAGTGATTTTTCAGGTGAAATTCCACCCCGCTGTCGAGCCCCGGCCATGTTGATGAAAGGCGAGCAGCTAAACCACTGCGCCATCACGCTCCCCCAATAATGATAATTTTCATATTAGACTATTAAATATAGAGTAATTATACGCCTAATAATAATAATTATTATTATTAATTTTAATATCTATACGCTAAGTTCATCCGACAAAAAACTCAAGCTCCTGAACCAGAAGGAGTTAGAAGGTGCGGTTTGTACCCAAATGTTCCAAATCGTCTCAATAGTAGCCTACAGGAAATATCATATATTTCTTGAAAAGTCAACGGAAGTATGGGCTATTTATTTGTTTAAAAGTGTGTTTAAACAAATAAAGAAGACGGTAGCACCTTGCAGAACTGTGTTGGGTACAGCTCCTCATAGTACCAGCGCCGGATTGGTAGACTATACACATGGGGCGCACACAACCCATTGTGCAATGAAAAGAATAACTTATTCAAACAGAATTATCCGCAGCAGTGACGAATTGCACTCTGATTTCATAAATATCGACAATTTGTTTCAAAAGTGCGTTTAAACAAACAAACATATTTGTAGAAGCCCACATAACATTAGTGCCGGGCGGGTGGTTGGTTAATGAATATGTGAGATTGCCCGCACAGGTTCCCTAGTAGCCCATGTTATTATTTCGACTAGGATTTGCTTCTGGAGGGGGAGTCAAATTTGGAGTAATTGCTCTCTTGGTTTTGCGTTTTCTTTTCTACAATTTATTTGCTTTGTGTTTTTTGGTTTTTGTTTGTTTTCTGCTTTTGCTCTATTTGTTTTTTATTTTTTTATTTTTTATTTTACTTCTTGATCTTTTTCTTTGTTTTTTTCTGCCTTCGCTATTGCTTTTGATTTTTGCTCTTAGCTGTGTGTTTTTGGTTTTGGTTTGGTGCTTGTTATCTGATTTTTTTAATTTTGCTTTTTCTTTATTGTTTTATTTTGATTTTATTTTTGTTCTCTGCTTTTGGTTTTGTTTTTGCTTTTAGCTTTCTGTTTTGGTCATGTGTTTGTTTTTGCTTTTTGCTTTGTGCGGGTGGTGCAAAATGAAACAATGAAAGCAAATCTATAGCCTACGTTTTCATGCTTTATTTGATATGTTTTATTTGCACCTTTCAATGTGCAAAAGCTCGCATAATCCAGTCATTGTCATAAATCCGAAAAATTAGCCTTTTTCAAAATAAATTTCTCATCAAAATAAGTTTTTTTTAAATTATTTGTATCTGGGGGAGATTGATTCCCCTAATCTACCCCCACCCCGTAGTTACGCCACTGCACCTCATATTTGACCCCGTAGATAAAGTAAAAATTACGGGGAGACACTGCTGGAAAATTTTGTTTTTGATGGTGAACTGAGTGAAGCACAGCAGGAGCAGAAGTCTCTTTGCTACCAGGAGAACAAGAAACAGCAGGAGCGAATAGCACACCAAAAGATGTTATTTCTTCTTCTTTCCGATGAGGCCTGCTAGGGACCACGTGCCAATTTCAATTCTTCACTCTTTGTTGTTTTCTCTTCCGTTCCCTCCAGTACTCCTTCATCCGTTCACTATGCTGCTTCTTTCTGTCCTCGGACCACTTCGCACCAGGTTTCTTTGGCAATCTTCCTTGGAATCCTTTCATACTTAATACCCTTTTTCTAAAGATCTCTCTGTTCACCGTTTCTTCTTCACTTATATTATTTCTTTCTAAATCTTTCTTTACTTCTTGAATCCAGCTAGTTGTTGCCCTTTTCTCCCAAAGGTACTTGAATATCCTTTTTGTTAATCTGGAATCATCCATTCTGTAAATATGTCCAAAAAATTGCAATCTCCTTTTTCTTATCGTTTCTGTTATATTTTCTATGTTCCTGTATATTTCATCATTAGATCTTAATTTCCATACTTCTGCTGTTTTCACTGGGCCTAAAATTTTCCTCATGATTCTCCTTTCTAGTACTTCAAGTTTATCTAATCTATAGTTTAGTACCAGACATTCACTTGCGTATAGGCATTCCGGTTTCACCACTGTAGTGTAGTGCCTTATTTTAAGATTTTTAGATAAGCACCTTTTGTTATAAAAATTCTTAGTGATACCATATGCTCTTTCCATCTTGTGTACCCTTTCTTCTACCGAAGATTTTTCTAAACCATTTTCTTGAATTATTTCTCCCAGATATTTGAATTTCTTTACTTTTTCCACTGGGCCAATATCTGTTGCCAAATATTTTGAAGCGTTCTTGATGTTTGTAATAAATTTAGTTTTTTCTACGGAGATTCTCAAACCTGTTTTGTTGGCTATTTCTTCCAAGAGATTGATTTGTGTTCTTGCACTTGTTAGGTTTTCTGACAATATAGCAAAATCGTCTGCAAATGCTAGGCAACTTATTTCAATGCCTTTGTTTCTTCTCCCCAAAGTTACTGGCGAAATGTTATGTTCCTTTAGCTTTAAATTCCAAATTCTTACAATTTTCTCTAAAACACAGTTGAACAGAAGGGGTGATAAACCATCACCCTGCCGTACACCTGTATTTATCTTAATAGATTTTGATATCTCACCCATAAATTTTACTTTTGAAATCGTGTCAGTAAGGGTTTCACGTATTAGGTTTGCCAATTTAGTTTTCACTCCAAATTCACGAATTGTTTTATCTATGGTTTCTCTATCAACCGAGTCAAAGGCCTTTTTAAAATCTACAAAAGTCACAACTATGTCCTTTGAATTCAGTATCCTATGGCGAATTATGGATTTTAAGTTAAATATTTGTTCTGAACAAGATCTACCTTTTCGAAATCCAGCTTGATACTCGCCCAGTTGCTTGTCAAGTGCTGTTTCTACTCTATTCAGCAATATTTTTGAAAATACCTTGTATGCAATTTGAAGAAGAGAGATGCCTCTATAGTTATCAACGTTTTGTTTGTCCCCTTTTTTATGCAATGGGTGTATTAGAGCCACTTTCCATTCCTCTGGAATCCTCTCTGTTCTCCAAATATCTTCAAAGATTAACTGCAGCTCTTCAATGATTTTTGATTGAGACCATTTCAAAAGTTCAGCTGTTATAGAGTCCTCTCCGCTAGCTTTATTATTTTTTAGATTGTTAATTGCTTCTTTAATTTCTTCAGCATTGGGTGGTATATCTTCTTCCATATTTTCTGTTGCTTGTGAGAATTCCAACTTATGATCTGGTTCAGGGCAGTTTAAAAGTTGATCAAAGTGCTTCGCAAGTATTTCGCAGTTCTCAACATTGCTTAGGCCAAGTCTACCATTTTCATCTTTAAAGCATATGCTAGGCGCTTGATACCCCTTTAATTGACTCTTAAAAGTCTGATAGAAGTTTCGAGAGTTATTTTTAACAAAGCTGTCTTGCAGGTCAGTAAGTTGTGATTTTTCGAATGATCTTTTAACTCCCCTTATTATTCTAGCAGTGTCTTTCCTTTGCTGTTTGAATTGGTCATAATGTTCCGTCTTTCCAGAGCATTTCCACTTTTTCCATTGTTTTGTTCTCTCTTGTAACGTATCCTCACATACTTGATTCCACCAAGGTTTCTTCTTAGGTTTGGCTAGCCCAAACGTCTTCTGAGCTGCGTTGGTTATTTCTTTAGATAAATCTTGCCACTTCCCATGATGAGTTACTTTTATTTCTTCCTGAAAATTTTCCAATGTTTCTTGTGTAATTTGAAGTCTATTTGTGTTATATTTATTTACTCTTTCCCCTCTTCTGTGGTTTCTGTTGGGTAAGAATTTGAGTTTAATTTTAGACAAATAGTGATCAGAGTCAAATTCTCTGCTTCTTATAACCTTGACATTCATAATTTCTTTCATGTTTCTTTTGGATATAGCTACATGATCCAGTTGAAATTCACCTAGTATTGGATTTGGAGAAATCCATGTTTTAGCTTTTCTTGGCAATTTCTTGAAGAAAGTTGACATTAACTTAAGTTGAAAGTTTTTACAAATAGTAATTAATCTCATCCCATTTCTGTTTGTTCTTTGGTGTGCAGCATATTCTCCCACTATTGGTCTATGAATCCTCTCTCTTCCTATTTGGGCATTGAAATCTCCAAGTAATATCACCACATTTGATTTTGGAATTTTAGATATTTCATCATCTAGGAGGTCCCAGAATTCCTCTACTTTATTTGGGTTCTTCTTGTTGTCTTCGTTTATTGGCGCATGGCAATTAACAAAAGTATATATTTTATTTTTGCATTTCATTGTCAAAAGACACATCCTTTCTGAGCGTGATTTGAATTCCGTTACATTGGCTAATAGATGTTTATGGACATAAAAGGCTGTTCCCAAGATGTTATTTATTTATTTATTTATTTATTTGTTTGTTTATTGTTTATTTATTTATTTATTTATGGACATGTATGAATTCGGTACATCCAGCTTCATTCTTATCCAAAGTACTGTAGCCCTCGGCTCCTTAAATTAGTTACTAACAAGTAACCATGTAACCTAATCAAAATTTCCAACCATTTGAAATACGTCTAAATAACCTTTTCAAATACGGAATTCTAGTTAATAAAGTTGTGAAAAACGTTTGTCTTGTTATTGGGATGAGACAGAGATTGAAACTTTTGGACAGGTACGACGAAAACTATATTAACAAGAAGTTGCGTGACGAACTAAAGAGCCTCCTACTTTTCTTAAAATTTAAGATTCATGCCAATCTAGGCTATATAGACCTATCTAGAATAATGACGAAATTAAGTTGGTAATATCAACATTTCTAATTAGTTCGAAATATAGGTTACCTGGTATAATGTTGCCTAATAGAGCACTAGAGTAAGCAGCCCTGGTTACTGAATATATTTTTAGTGCCATTTCTTAAGGTACACAACACAAAATTTGTTTGAAGTTCGATGGATAGCATGGACGTTACTTACAGTTAGACATTGGATCTATCAGCGCGTAAAATCATGTTGGCAAGAATGTCATGCATGTGTTGGTCAGAATTAATCTGAAATCTCATGATCTCTCGTTGTGACAATTTTGGATGAAATCCATTTGTTAGTATAGAAGTTACATGTATTTTAAAATTGGACATATCAGCAGGCATAGAGTCATGTTGGCAGCACTGACGTATATTAGTTTCTCCAAATTAATCTAGAATGTCAGGTGCTATACGTGTGAAAAGTTTAAATCTGTGGCTTACATACTTTCTGATATATTAATATTAGGGTAAAGAATAGAGACAGCATTTATTAACAGTTGGCAGCACTGGTTGCTCTTAAGAATAAGCATAGTCTTATCTGTTATGGTACACATAGCACATACGAAATTTGGTGGAAATTCAATTGATAGTAAAGAAGTTACATGTACCGGTATTTAAACATTGGTCCTATCAGCAAGCTTAGAATCATGTTGGTAGCACTGACGTACATAAGTTACTCCAAATAAATCTAGAATGTCAGGTACTATACGTGTGCAAAGTTTAAAGCTGTCGACTTGCATGCTTTCTGATAGGCTATTGGTATTTGGATAAGAAAATAGAGAGAGAGCATTTATTAACAGTTGGCAGTCCTGGTGGCTTTTAAGAATACGCTCAGTCATACTGTATCTGTTTATGTAGCCTACACATAGTAGGCTACATATGAAATTTGGTTGAAATCCAATTGATAGTGTAGAAGTTATAGACTATGCATCTAAAAGTGGACCTATCAACAGGCTTAGAATCATTTTGGCAACACTGCCAAGTATGGCCTCCTGTAAATTAAACTGACGTAGCCTATTATTATCTATATGTGTGCCAATTTTGGAATAGCTCCCTAGCATACCTTCCAAAATATCCAACATGGAGCTCAAATTTCAATTGCGTTTTTTCAGCACTTGGTAGCACTGATATAATTTTCAAATATGGGCTTGAGATATTCAGGTATAGATCTTTACTCATTCCAAATTTGGATTCGATGGCTGTAGCCGTTTAGGAGTTGATTAGGGGGGGGGGCACACACACTGCCAGACAGCCAGACAGACAGACAGACAGAAGGACAGACAGACAGACAGACAGACATAAAGACAGACATATGCCTGGATCGATCTCATAAGTTTGCTTTTTCCTCATTTTTGCAAAATGTGAAAAGAAGGCTAAACATTCACATACAGAAGAATAACCAAAAACCCCGAAATATAGAAATTAAAATGTCTATGGAGTTTTATTTTGAGTGTGCTTTAAAAGCAGAAATGCAAATTTGATATTTCCAGAATGTCACGCGACGAAGAAACATGGCGAGACCCGTAAGTCCTAGCCTTTGGGCCCATCTTCACTCTACACGGCCCTGAATTCCACCAACAAACGACAATAAATGTAGGCCTACTGTTCAACGTAGCCCAAGCCTATATGCTATCATAGAAAGGGACTTGCCAGGAATTGCACAAGGGCGTACGCTAATTGAATTTAGATTCATGATATTTTATAATTTAGCGCTTTGTTATGCCGGTCAGAGAGAAAGAGCTTAATAATTACTTTTTCAACATTTCCCTTGTCACAAGTTACTGAAATGTATGTTGTAAATCACCTTCTCAAAGATATTCTAGCCTATGCAATATTACTCTATTCTCCTGTAAGTTGTTCTCATTACACAAAGACAAATGTATACCTATACGCTTACCGATAGCCTAGTAACAGCCCAAGGCCTACAGAACATTTGTTTAAGAAATAAGAGCGGAAAGCCAACGCACTACGGAAAACCTACGTCGATGTCATCATCTGATAAGTAACCTACATGGAATTATGCAATGAATTAGTAAAGCCTCGACAAAGGAACTCCCTATTGATTTTTTACCATAGACTACCGTTATAAAATGCAACCCCGTAAGTTAGTAGTTCAATTTAAAAGAATTTATGAGACACGGTTTGGCGCGCATGTTGTTAAAAAATACCATGTGAATGAGACAGGACTGAAGTTTCATCGACCCAAAGAATGGTTTAATAAAAATCTCGAACAAAATTCAACCGAAGAAATTGTCAGCATATGGATAAGGGACCCCCCCACCCAGAAAATAAAAGTGAAGTGAAGTACGAACAACTGTCAATGGAACAATTAAGGCATCAACAACCACCGCCACCATCCAACTCGTAGACTAACAGATTTCCGTAAGGAGTTAATTTATGGATTCATTTATTTTCACCATCTTTCTTTAACAAAGACGCCAGAAAAGGAACCATGCCACCAAGTGAAAATGTGAAAAGTCGTTTGAGTGGCGTGAGGTCGCGACGTCTGGCAACCCTAACGAACTTGACAGGTAGAACGGAATGCAGAACGACCGAGAATGGTGGCCCGATTAATACTTCGCTCTCCCCGCAGCCCCCACGAACAAGTGATCAGATGTCACACGTTTGGAAGTAGAATTCGGGGATGTTCGGTTGCCCCGTCGGGCTGTCTCTAAGCGTTGTGTTCCTTCGCTGTTCTCACAAATATTAGGATTGCAGAACATAGCAAGAGATTAGAGACTTGTATGCTCATTCACGATCATCAAAACTTTCATCACTATTATAAGAGTTTCAGGCGACTGAACGATCAATAAATAATGTGAAAATACACCAGAGGGGAATCTCTGTTTCGCGGGCTTATAGGTCGTGTTCCAAGGACATTTTGTCGTCCTGACGTTTCGCTGAATACTGCATTCAGCATGTTCACAGGTTACATAAAGCGAGGTAAAGCAAGTAAACAGAAGATATATAAATAGTCAACAACCCACACATAGAGGCTACCATAGCAACGGCGTACCACATAAAAGTAATGCATCAAGGACAGGGCTGCTCGTCTGTTGCATCTTCTCGTCTACGACGGTCAATAAGGGCAGGCTTGAGGGGATTAAGGACTGGAAGCCAAGCTCTGTTCACACGTTCTGCTTCCTCCTTAAGATTGAAGCTGTTAGTATGCTTCAGGATTTCAATGGCCTCCCTTTGTAGCCTGGCATGATAAGACACCGTGGTGGACAGAACTTCGGTGTCTCCATATCTTATATCGTGACCTGCAAGTAGCGAGTGTGCTGCTACAGTGGATTTATCTGTTTGTCCCAGCCGGCTGTGTCGTTCGTGCTCCTTGAGGCGAGTGGCAATACTTCTTTTCGTTGTTCCAATATATACTTGGCCACAATCACACGGGATTTTATAAACCCCTGCCGCGGTATGAGGATGTCGCTTATCTTTAGCGGACCTAAACATGTCCTTAATTTTTCGTGTAGGCCTGTATATGGTCTTTATATCATGGGACTCGAGTAGCCTCCCTATTCTGTCCGTGACCTTTTTTATATATGGAAGAAAAGCTCTAGCCAGGGGCTGCTTGTCTCCAATTACCCTTGTAGTTGGACGTCTCGGATGGAGTGCTCGCTGGATATCTTTCTGGCTGTACCCATTCGCACGTAAGGCCTCGTTGAGGTGTTCAATTTCTTGTTTTAGGCACTGCTTTTCACAAATTCTTTTAGCGCGGTCAGCCAGTGTTTTTATAACTCCGTATTTCTGTCGTGGGTGGTGGTTGGACGTCTTATGTAGATATCGGTCAGTATGGGTCGGCTTACGGTAAACTGTATGTCCCAAAGTTAGATCAGCGGTCTTCGTTACCATAAC